>VXBA01004822.1:371842-474683 GCA_013399895.1 Serilophus lunatus | reverse complement strand
CTTCTCCCCCCCCCCCCCCCCCCCCATAGACATGGGCAAAGTTTTGTGTAATTTTCCAGTGACCTTGATTATGCAATTGGGTTTGACTGCTCCCCTAGATGACATCAAAGATGGCACTCTCATCTGGTGGCAGGCAGCCCTAGCCTGATGAGGGACACCCTGAGGGCACTCAGCAGTGCCAGGGGCAGATGGCTCTCTGGCCCGCCTTGTTTAAGTTAAGTTACAGAACTGACAGTCATAGAACACACAAAGACATCATCATGTAGATGATATACTGCAAATCAACTGAATCTATTTATTTCCTCTTCCAAATAGAGAGAGGAAGATCCCAACCCAGAAACAGCAAGCACTTAACCCCAACCAAGAGCTCAAACCCCACTGAAGTCAAAGGGTAAAATTCAGTCCCCTTTGAAACAATGGCAGCCTTCATCTCAACAGGGTCAGTTCTTCCTCCTAGCACTAGGTGTTTGATGAATCCACACTGTAACGCCCAAACGAGGTGCAAAAGCAACATCATCTCTTCCAGGCACAATTCTTCTGAGCCAGGCTGGAGCTGGAGCAGGGACATGGCTCCTCCACCCTT
Source organism: Serilophus lunatus (assembly GCA_013399895.1). Taxonomy (NCBI): domain Eukaryota; kingdom Metazoa; phylum Chordata; class Aves; order Passeriformes; family Eurylaimidae; genus Serilophus; species Serilophus lunatus. The sequence goes on along the minus strand of VXBA01004822.1, from coordinate 474,100 downwards.
TCTCCTATAAACCATCGGGAATATCAGGTGAGAAACACCACCTTCAGTCAGTCCCGACTCCTCTCTGCAGCCTGGCCCTGGGCAGGCAGTAAAGAGCAATGATCCTGCAGAGGCAATGGGGTCAAAGAAGCAGAAGTGATGTTCTCCCAAACTCTCTTTGCCTTGAGAGTCTCTGATCTTGCTTGTTAAATCTCCTCACCAACCTCACAGCTACAGGAGGAAACCAACTACAGTCTCCAACTGCAAAAATGTGGCTAACATTACCCAGAAATCCTCCCATCACAGCCATGTTCTCTTTCAAAGTTACCATAATTCTACCCTCCCCCCAAAGACAGATGAAATCCACCTACACCCAGTGTTTCAGGTGGTTGAATGTTAGTTATTTTTGTGGTAGGACCTAGAAAACTATGAGATGTTTCTACCTGCTTTTCTTTGAATATGTCTCTCTTTTTTTTTTTTTTTTTCCTTTTCCACAATTTCTTTTCCCTGCAAGCCTGGGGAGGAGACTGTAGCAAACAGGTGATCTGTCTCCAAAGCCTCTTGACACAGCGAGACAAAAAAGAAAGAAAATTGTCCATTAATCCTTGGTTTTCAGAATTTTTTTGCAATAAGATTTTTTTCCAAAGCACAGGTTTTGGGGTTTTTTTCTTCCAAAAAGGCAGAAAATTGAGTGAAAAATAAGAAGGAAGAAAAAGAAAAGATAAGCTCTGGTCAATCAAGACCTAGGTCTCTTGTCTCCAGTTTGTGATATGTTTTATGATCTCAGACACAACAGATTGTGAGCCTGCAATGTTTGGAAATAGTAGATGATTAAACCTTCTGGCCAGGTGTAAATGCAACCTTTGTCTTTTGATGACTGTGTGAGAATTACCTTCCTTCTCAAAGTCCCTGGCTGGCCCCGCTCTCTGTGCTGTTACAAGCAACCCTGCTTGGAACTACAACAACAATGTACTTCCACTTTATTTCTCATCTATCCACGGGCACCAACACAACCCATTAGCACTCCAACAGTTCCGAGATAGAGAAAAAAAATGATGATCAAGCTACTAAAAATTTGAAAGAGTGTGGCCTGTGAGTTTTTATGCTTCTTCTCCCAGGGAGATTTTGTACCAGGTAAATAATAAAAAATGTGTAATGATTGACTAGGCTTTTAAACCTGAGCTGAAGTTAAGTTTGCCTTGCTGTTTCAGTTAAATATTCTCACTAACCCCCTTCTCTTTCTCCAGCTGATCATGCCACAAAGTCCCATTCAGTCTGATGCATACTTTATTCTTTAGAAATTTAGGCAACAGTCAAATCTGACCTTTAGAGCCATAAACAAATTAAATTGTTTCACAACCAAATAATATGAAACAATATTGAATAGCTAGGCTTCCGCCTAGTTTCCTCTTAAAGAGAAAGAAGGCCCAAAGCAGCACAGACACAGGAGACAGAGGGAGAGAGACAAGGCATGCTGACACTCCACACAGCAATGAGATGGTGAAGCACTGCAGTTTGGCTTGGGACTGACAGGTATCGGCACTTTGGAAGATGTGAGAGGTGTTTGTCAATTATTTCCTCTTCTGGGACCGGAGTGCTCCCCAGGAACCATACCCCACTGAAAGCCTGCTGATGCACAGACCCCAGTGCCAGAAGCATCTCGTGTTCTGGCTACGGTTCAAGGCGGGACCCAAAGGTGGCCAAAGTGGCCTTGGTGCCACTGGGTCAGAAACCGTTTCCCCTCTCCACTGTTTGCCTGAACTTCGGCTGCACGCAGTCCAGCCTTCCTGCACACACAGCACTTGCTGCCACACACGGTCCCGCTGACACGGGTGAGGGGCAGGGCTGTGTCACCTGCTGTCAACCCCGCAGGGACATCCTTGAGAGAAGGGCTGTTACCTTCCCCTTGGTTTGGGTGCAGGCAGGAAGCCGATAGCTCTTGAGGTGGCAAGAAGTGAGCCCTCTTTGGAGAGATGCTGTAGGGTTCAGCAGGATTTGTGGAGCATTGCTGGAATGTAAAGCATCTGGGGCAGATGTGGAGACGTGATAAGGCTCCTTGCTGTCCTTAAAAACACTATGAAGTGGCCAGGTAGGGATTCCCCTGGCAAAGGGTGATTCCACACCTAGCACCAAGCAGATCCCAGTTGCCAGTGAATCCGTGGGACCACCACAGTCAGCTCAACCTCAGGCCCCCGAGGAGATACCCTGTGGTCCCCCCTCTGCTGTGGGTGGCATCCAGGCGCCTGCTTATCCTGTCCCCTTTGCAAGAGGACATTCCAACTGGGGATAAGCCACCCCTCTCCTCCTGTGCCTGTGCAGTCAGTTATGCAGTTTTTGCATAAGATCACCAGACAGACAAAGAAACAGAACAATAAATTGTGCCCTGGGCCAATGCCAGATGCACAGTACAGTAGCTATGTTGGGGAGGTGGGACACTTGTCCTGACTTCATGACCAACAGAGGCATCCCTGTGCCCCAGGGGTCGATGAGCCCAACAACAGCCCATCCCTGCGGCACTGCTCAGAACCTGCTCCAGCACTGGGACCCTCCCCAGGGATGGTGTACTTCTGTGCCACGCCAGCAATTGAGTCTGGGGAAAATCACTGTCCTTGTCCCCAGTGCATGGAGCAGTTCCTACCTGGAGAAGCAGTCACAGACCGGGTGTCATGGACACCTGAGCACTGAGTTGCTGTGATCTGTGCCTAAACAGCAACACTCAGAGATTTGTGCACTCACTTACACTTAAGTGATATGAAAAGACCCCAGGCCTCAAGTTATCTTTCTTGCATGTACTGTCTGCACACACAACACAAGAAAAAAACTTGTTTATAGAAAATGTAGGAACAACACTCATAACTGCTGCTTTCCTCCTAGACTGGGCATTTAGCTACAGTTGTGCTATGGATGCCTAAACTGCCATTACTGTCACTGATATGAAAAGCTTTTCATTATCTAAAGGTTTGTGCCATTTACAAAGTGGAGACGACAGACACAAAGCACATTTGGATGCCTTAATTAACTTGAAGAATTATGAAGCCATGCCTGTAACTGAAATATAGTTTTGCCTTTTGTAAACCATTTGACATAAGAATGATGAGTCTAAGAATTAGATGTAGGAATACATCTAAATATTTATACTACGTTCATTACAGCAGCATCTGAGTGTTTGTTTATGTTGTAACCTCCACTTTTACATCCCTTAGTTCTGCTTTGCTGTGTAACCCTGTGTTGGCCATTGCACGGTGTCACGGGTGACCTTCTACAGGGACCAGCTTAGGTCCAGGATGATTCAGGGTAAAGCCCTTTCTCCGGGCAATATATTTCCCCTCTTGGTACAAGACTTGCTGAGGCTTCAAAACCAGGACACACGACTGAACAGACTCCTGAACTAAACCAAGCTGTCAACCCCTACCTTGTATAGCTCCTACAGACTGAACCTCCTCATGTTGTATTTCAAGGTCCTCTAACACACACCTCCAGTTATCACATTTCATTACAGCAAGGAAATGCTGTGGCCGGGTTTCAGTAGAAACTCTCATCAAAATGCTGACAGAAACCAAGGCTGAAAGTACTAAATGTTTCACTCTTTACGAGACCAATGTAATGTGCTCTTTTGAAGACTGGGGAAATGGAGACTGCCAGCAATGAACCTGAGATACGTGAAAAGCTGAGAACATAACTCTGAATAAGGTTTTAGAAGTCTTATAGCTAGATGAAATACATGTGCATTTTGATCAAATGTTTTCCTCTATCTGTAATGATTTTTATAACTTAACGTATTAACAGATAAACTGAAGAAAACTACTTTTGGGGAACAAAGTCAATATGATTGATTTTGTAAAGTTCAAAACATAACTTCTTGTGCCTCAACATTTTTCTCCTAAAATACATTTGCTAATAAGTAAATTGTGATCCAGAATAATCCACCTAATTCTACATATATTATAATAAACAGCAATGTTAGCTATTATAGACCCTTACACAGGAATTTACCTTTTTCATTTTTGTCCATGGAACAGAACTGCCAGTGCTACAGGCAGAATTTTTAACCAAAAGGTGTTTTGGAGCTTTTGTATTAGAAAGCTAAACAATTTGACAGGGTATTCCTAATTTTTCCTACTACATACCATGACACTTGCCCCTTGCCCCGTTCCAGAAGATCTTTTGTGGTCACCATCTTCATCGAGGTGGTCCCAGCAGAGGCTTCCCCTCACCATCCTCTGTTCTGCCTTTCCAGCCCACCTCTTCTGCCACCCCAAGCACCAGACATGGTGTGATTGTGATCACAGTCTCAGTGAGTGATAGCTCATGAAATGAACTGACATTAGTCATTTAGCACTGTCACTTTGTTTTTATTAAGCTATTGAAAAGGAGTTTTGTCATTACTGTGAATGCATTTCTTTCCCTCCACACACACATACTGATTTTACCAGTCAGTACCCTAAGTGTGGCACTGGACAACAGCTGTTCCCTTGCCATCCTCTTTGAAGAATAGGTTTCGCTTTGCAAGGGGCAATTTAATTTTGCCAGCAGGGTGAAGAAGAGGAGCACCATCCTGCTCCTGGCAGCCACATCCCCTGGGGATTGTGTGAGAGATGTTGGCCATTACTGGGAGCAGAGCCTGGGAAAGCCAGTTTAGGTGAGACAGAGATTTGCCCCCTTGACACGTGTTGGCAGGTGTCTGCTGGGGAGCCTAGCATGGGTAGCCCGGGCCCCTTGCTCAGACCAGGCTTGCATTTGCACTGCAGGGATATCTCTCATCTCCATCTGCATGTCTCGTAGCAATTCTGGTTACTGGGACTCAGCCCCAGATTTTTTTCATGCTATTCCTGTTTCATCCACCTGCTATTATCTTCTGCTGTTCTTCAGAAATTACTGCCAAATTATGCTGCTCTTTTTTTTTCCCTCCCCATCATTAATTTCTTTTCTAGGGTGGAGAGCTCCCAGATCACCCTCCACCCACTTAGACACATGCATGCACACACACTTTATAGAAAGTGTTTACTTATGCGGGGGCAATAGTTTAAAAGGTAAATGAAATAGAGGACGCAGCCTGGATTGGCTTAGCAACACAAACAGTGCCAGCAGGTAAAGGGCCCAGGCCTGTTCTTTCCCACCTCAGAATTGTTTTAAAATGACACCCCTTCATAATTAATTGTACAGCACCTGATTAGTCACTATTGACAGACCTAGAGCCAATTGACTCTTTTTTTCCTTCTTCTTCTTCTTCTTCTTTTTTTTTTTTTTTTTAATCTGGCTAGGAGAAAATATGAAGTGCTTGCAGCCACACACACAATATACCTACTGGTGATTACATCAGGCAGCTGAGCAATTAGAGCTGGCAGTATCAGCTCAGGAGCTGGAGGCTATGGTAGCAGGATCACAGCCAACCTTAGCCTTTAATATGAAAATGAAGAAGGGAAACAACAAATTCAATAAACCTTCGAAGTCCAACAAAGCCGACTGGGAGTTCATTTGTTGGTAAGGTGAAAAAAGAAATAGGGCTGATAAAGCTGGGTGCTTCTTCTGCTGCTCTTGTGTCTCTCCTGGATGAGGATTAAACTACTCAAGAGGCAGCCTGAATCCACCCAAGTGAGAAGGCAACCTCTGTGGCAGAAAACACGTGTGTGCTCCATTAACAATGGAGCTCGATCAGAAGGGATGGGTTTGTACCCCTTTCCACTTCCAGGCATCTGCAAGTGCTTTGCAAGGCAAATGAGTTTGCTCCAGGACAGGGGAAGGACACATCACACCAGGGGAAGGTACAGGCAGCTCTTGCTCACCTTGAAATAAAACACCATTATGTTGCTGGAAGCTTTAGAAGACCAAAGTCAGTCTGCACTACCAGGAATGCAGTTGAAGTCCTCCATGTCCAGACCTCCAGCAGCCCACTTCCAGAAGCACTGCTTTCATGCACCTCGGTCAGCCAGGTATCAGTTCAACGCAGCTATTGTACAATCCACTAGAGCCGAGTCCTGCCACTGTGCAAATATTTTAGTCTCAAAGAACGGGGTCTGTACAAGACCGTAGCCAGCTTCAGAGTGCTTTTGAGTAAGGTATTAAGCCAGTATCAGTGCCTACACGGGTGCTTGCTCCAGTGTGAGTTAATCAGTTTAAACCCATACCTTTTGGTAAATACTTGTGTGCAGGCAGACAATGACTTGGGATTTGACCAAAGCACAGTGAATACAATGTGAATGAACGTGTGCTCTGAATAAACAAAAAGACACACATAACTAAACATGCTTTGTGGCCATTCTTCTTGCAGATGAGGCACCGTAAGCTGAAAACTTTGGGGTCGACTCTAAACCACATTATATGAATTTATTAGTGGATCTGCTGTTCTGGAAGCTGAGGAGTTCATCAGGAATATTTTGCTCTGAAAAAAACTCTCCTGTATGGAGAGGCCTCCACATAGACTGTATTGAAACTTCTTAGACATCCCAGGCGTAGTGACTTCAAAATTTAGACCCCAAAGCACAAGAGACTGCTGACGAGCAGAGATCCTACAGCTGACTGACATGAACTGCTCAGTTCCAGGGGGAATCCAAGCCACCTTGGGTCCAAGGGGACAATCCCTGCTAAACATGCCTAGCTCTGGACTGTATTAGTAGCATGGTCCAAATGTGCCCAGAGTTACTTTCTCAGATTAAATCAGTATAAAATGTAACATATGACTCGTAGAGATTGCACTACTTAAATTAGAACCAAATCGCAGCTACTTACAGCTACAGTTTAGGGTCCAGTTCTCTTTGAAAGAATATAAATACGGCATCAGTTGATGCCCGTATAGCCCATAGATGAATCCTGGGATCAGGAACATATCACAGAATTACAGAATCAATTAGGTTGGAAAAGACCACTGAGATCGTAGAGTCCAGCCTTTGACCAAACACCACCTCATCAACTAGACCATGGCACCAAGTGCCATGTCCTGTCATTTCTTGAACACCTCCAGAGATGGTGACTCCCCCACTTCCATAGGCAGTGCATTCCAATGTTTAACATCTTCCTGTGAAGACATTCCTTCTGATGTCCTACCTAAACCTCACAGCACAGCTGGAGGCCATGGCTTCTTCATGTCATTAGTTGCTTATGAGAAAAGGCCAACCTCCACCTGGCTACAGCCTCCTTCCAGGCAGTTGTAGAGAGCAGCAGGGTCTTCCCTGAGCCTCCTTTTCTCCAGACTAAACAACTCCAGCACTCTCAGCTGCTCCTCATAGGACTTGCACTCCAGACCCTTCACCAGCTTCATTGCCCTTCTCTGGACTCACTCCAGCACCAAAATGCCTTTCTTGTAGTGAGGGGCTCCAAACTGGACACAAGACTCAAGATGTGGCCGCATTAACACCAAGTGCAGGGAAATAATCCCACCATACTCCTGCTGGCCACACTAATTCTGATCCAAGGTAAGATGCCACTGGCCTTCTTGGCTACCTGGGCATACTGCTGGCTCATGTTTAGCCAGCTGTCGAACAACACCTCCAAGTCCTTTTCTGCTAGACCTCTTTCCAACCACTGTTGGAAAGTTGCACCCACTGTTGGGAAGGAGAGGAGAAGAGGCAGACACTGTGGCAGAGGGTGAACATGAAACCTGCAAGCTCAGCAGTGTTTGATGCTGCCTGAGAGGAGCCTCCTATTACAAATGTCTTGGACAATGCTGAGGTGAAGGTCTGAATGCCACTGTCAGAGCAGGAAGGAACAAAGTGATAAGGGCTACCAGGAGTGATGCCTGTTGTTCTAGACCACAATGGGTGCAAATGGAAGAAGGGTGTTGGGAAGGCATTAAGGATGGGAATGCTGGGTCCAATGACTCAAACACTGGTGTGGGATAGAGGAAACTGGTCCTGTTGTTCACCTCTACATCTGACTTGCCATGTGGCCTTCACCTGCCTCTACCTTATGGTATTTAATTAAATAACAAGCATCCTAGAGTTCATGATGTTGCCCTTGTGTGTGTGTGTGTGTGTGTGTGTGTGTGTGTGTGAGAGAGAGAGAGAGAGAGAGAGAGAGAGACTCTGGAGTCCTGCTTCTCTGGGACACAGGCAGCTGAAATCCACTACAGATGATACTAAAATAAATGTTGATCATTATTTGTTAGTGGAGAAGAACTGTTTGGGGATGGAAGGCCAGTGCATTCAGGCTCAGCACTTCAGACCAGACACTGAGGAAATGCTGGCAAACATGGATGGCCTGAGCATAAGTGATACCTTTCAAACCTTTGTGGGAGTCCCATCTCAGTCATCAGAGAAGATGTACCAATGATTTTGTACTCCTTAGCATTATTTATCCCTGACATCCTCTTGCTTGTTCTGGCTGTAATTTTGCAGCTTTTGAGTTTGGAGGAATGTGAGGAGGAAAGAAGAGAGGGAGACTAAGAGTTGTCACATCAAGGTGGCTTTGCTGGCTTGAAGCTATACATATGTAAGAGACATGTCTACCATATCAGCAAATACACATTAGCCATAGGGTTATCTAAGGAATATTCTGTGTGTAATAGCTCTTACAAATTTGAATTACTGTTCTTTCTCATTAGTAATGGTTAAAAATCATTATTTTCATTCTGCTGATTATTTTACCATTGCAGAATTTTGTATCATTTTGACACCAAAGTATAGATCTCAGTTGCTGTCTTACTTTAAATTACAGAATGGATATTCTGGAGAGCTTTCTTGGGATAATTCCAGGAAACTTAACTTTTGTCAAAGTTAATTATTCAGCAGTTGAATAGAACTTAGAGTAAAATGTTAAAATAACAGATTTTAATGTCATCCTCTGCATTAAGTGCAGAAGACTCAGTGATTTGTTTCAATATATTTGGTCCCATCAGAACCAGAATTTTTTTTCTATGAAATTTTTAGAAATTTTGGAAGAAGTCACTGTCCCACTCAGGCTTTAATTTATTTTGCAGTCATAGCAAGCATCACTGTTGCTAGTTTTCATATTTTTATTCTCTTTTTCCTTTGCCTGCGGGCATTAACCCTGTGGGCAGGGCCCAGAGGAGGATCATTTAAAAGACTCAGTAATCCATGAATAAACTATCTCTGTCTAGGAGAAACCATAAATTTTGCCACAGTAGTCCAGGTCTCACTGTCAGGATGCTTTTCAGTACTCCCACAGTACATCATTATTCCAAAGGACTATTAATTCCTGCCAAGTTTTGCTTGTTTTTCAGTATATATTTGACTGGATGTTTCTTCAAACTGTGGAATGATACTCTGAAGGTACCTACAGACAGGCAGCATTTGCTCTTTACTGTTTGCATCTTCTATCATCTTCAAGCAACTAAGTAAAGATAGAGACTTCACTGGTGTACCAGGACAACATCCCAGAAGTTGTCTCCAGTAAGTGTTTTATCAGATAATTAGCATGTTGATCTAAGAACCTCTTGCAAAGAGAAAATTTTCTGGGTATCTTATTTCCAAGGAAAACTTGAAACTTTGACAATCTCCTTCCAGCAGCAGTGTGTAATGAAAAGAATTAAACCATGATGCACCTGGAGAATTGTGCATTCTTGTTACCAGAAAGACCTCTGCCTCTGCCCCTACTGCTGCTGGTAGGATGATAAGGATATCATGGGGTCTCACCAGGAAGGGATAGGAAACTGGAGACAGTGCTAGTGGATTATGGCTCTTGGTTTCATGTCCACCCTGCCAAAAGCACAAAAAAAAGAAAAAAGAAAAAAGGAGAATATATAGGAAAATACAGATCAAAGGCAGCATCTCTCAGACAGTGTTCAGCTTTTTAAAAGAAGTATGAGTTGGCTTGCTAATGGTACAAATTCATTCAGAAGGAAATCTTGTCATGTAGCGAAGCATTCTTAGTTTTGGTAGGGAAAGAGCTAGAAGTTGAAGACTACATTCTTTCTAGTGAAGCATGTGCAGAATGCCATCAAGCTGCCAGTCTCAGCAGAGGAACGAAGTGCAAGGAGCAACTGTGTGGCTGGTGTGAGGCAGCAGACCCAGACCTGCACTCCAATGCCTTTCAACCTTCACAAATTACGTAGGAAGGACAAAACCCATGAGCACTTGTGTTTAGCTGCTGCTGTCAATAGCCACCTGTTACACAATTATTTTTCTCAACCATTTCTATTCCTGTAGGAAAATATTTGGAACCTCAAAAGCATCTTTATGCATTTACTTCAGTGTACCCAGCATTTTTTACAGTGCAGAGCACCCCTATCCACTTGCTAATCCCTTAGCTTTCCCAGATTGTTTCATTCCCAGATGTTAAATGCTAATCACCAAGCAGGGAGATGTGTACGACCACCAGAAATAGATCTTTTACTTCTTACATTTTATCATGACAAATGACCTGCCATGAATGAATTTCATCAGGACCAGCAGAATGGGGGTCACAGGTGTGGTTTTCAGAAATCTCAGCAGTAGTTTTTTGCAGGTACAGCAGCGACAGAGACATCAGCAAGAGTGCCTGCAATAGTCAGACCCGAGAAGAGATTGTCCAAAAGATGGAGACATGAAGACATGCAAGAGACAGAGTGGCCTGAGATCAGCTTAGGTTGGCATTGCTTGAAAAAAATCCAAGCTGTACGAAAGACTTGTCAATTTAGAGTACTTTTTCCTCCTTTTCTGCTGTCATTTTTTAAGGCCTTATCACCCGTGACATGCCTTATCGTTTGATTTTCCACAGTTCTCTCCGTCCGTGGAAAGTTCCCCTTCCCGTCCCTTGCCTGTTGTTTCTCCACTCCTAACAAAGTAAACCTCAAGCAGAGGCCGCACTGGTGGAATCATTACAAATTAACCCTCCACAAAGTCAGTTCAGTGGTGGCCCTGCATTTGCTGAGGGTGTGACGAGGTCACATCCCAGTGCTTTCAGTAGCACCATTGATGACACCACGCTCCCCTGGCTGGATGCCCTGCAGCTTGTCGGCCCAAGGGACGGTGGCAGAAGACTTCCACTACGATTGCACAGAGCTGCTTATTTCTTCAGCCCCTTCATTCTGCCTCGCCAAGAAACATCCTCCCTAGCCAGACATCCCATATTATGACTAAGGCAGAAGGCCACCGGTTTAGTCAGTTTGTGTACAGTTTGCAATTATTCAGCTGTTTTAATGAGAAGAAAGACCTTGAGGCCCATGATGTCAGAGATAAGAAACTGTGGAAAGCAGCAGATGTGTGACCTTGCTGCTCTCCTATTGCTTTCTCTTTTGTTGTATGTGCTGCAGCTCTTCAAGGTTTTAATATCAGGAAGGGGTGAGGGGAAGGTGAGAGACAGGTTTCACAGTAACTCAAACTCCTGGCTGATGGAGCAACCCCTTGGCTTTTAATACAAGTTACTATTACTAACTAAAATCCAGCAGCTGCTCAGGAGCTGGGATGTTGCAGCCCTTTCCAGCACATGGATATTTGTTCTCATCAGTAATTTGGGATAAAAGTTCCCTATATCCAGTATTTTCCTGGACAGAGAAGTTTTGCAAAAGGAAAGTGTCAGTTCATGGACACTGGAGGCCTTTTTCTTTCAAAACATGTGAACGTGATTGACTGAAACATCTCAATTTGACGTGAGTTTGTGCCCTTTGGCTTAACATAGAGAAGAACTGCATTGTGAGAGCTGACTCCAGAAAACAGGCATGGGTGCCTAAACCAAACCTCGATGGTCCCGGCAGCACCTAAGTACAAAGGCTGGATGCTCTCCTTCTCTGCCCAGGTAGCATTATACCCATCAAACATCTGGAGTGTACCTGGCTTCATAAGACATGGCCAAGCTTAGTTGCAAAACACCTAAACCTTACAGCTGCCTGTGCCAGGAGTGTTCTCCCATTTGTCTTGCGAGCAGCATCTCCTCCTCTGAGCACAGTCTGGAGGTGGGGTTGGTGCTGTCTTATGTGTCTTCAAGTAAACCAGAAAAATACAATACTTTGATGCAAAACTGGTTGGATAATGTGGTCCAAGGAGCAGCTGCCGGTGGTTCATTGTCAAAAAGAGGTGAGACACACAGAAGTGGGTACAAAAGGTTTGTACTCAGCTCTGTCTGACATTTGTCAGAGCATGAAGGAACACAGGATGTGGTGGCAAACCCGGGAGATACAGGTATCTTGGAGAGGGGATAAGAATTTAAAATTTTTAAAAGGAAAAAAAGGGAGAAAAGAGACCTTGTTTTGACAATTCAAAGAAAGGGCATGACAAAACTCAGTAGAGAAGAGTGCAAGGATCTTCAAATGGGCAGAAATAATCAAGAGGAAATGGATGGTTAAGAAACAGTTCTGTAGAAAAGATTCTAAATCACACTTTGGCCAAAACCAAAAACCAAAACCGGTAAAGCAAATGTCATTTTGGATGGAATAAAAAGCAGCATTGCCTGTACAAAGAAAGGACTCTTTTGTTCAGCGCAGACATGGTGTGCTACTGCTGTTACAGGGTGGCCAGTTTTGGGCAATGCATTTCAGGAAAGATGTGGACCTTTTGGAGAGAGTCCAAAGACAGCAAAAGTCTGGGAAATGTGACCTGCATGTTAGAGCTGAAAGAACTGGACAGTGTAGGTCAAAAACAAACAACTGAGGGGGATTCAGTAACAATCCTCAGCTACATAAAACAGCTCATAGATTAAGAGGGCGAAAGCCTGCTGCCCTGTTATTAATTGACAGGGAGAAAAACCTTTCCAATGGTAAGAGGGACCCTTCAGGGTAATGTAACACCTTTCATAACACAGTGTGGGTATAGTTGGTCACTTCTTGAGCAAAGAGATGCTTGTGGAGAGCCCTTCCAAACCCTCCATCCATTTCTGTGCTCCAGGCATATGACTCCCCACCTGCAGGCAGGCAGTCACCCATAGGTACCTAACACCAAATAAACATCCTCACCACCAGCTTTCAGGCCTGGCTCCCTTTGAAATTATTCCACTTTGCACAGAAGGACGACGGAGCCATTTGTCTGGAGATGGAGGTCATACTTGCCTGGTCCAGTTTGTGCAGGTTTGGTCACGGTGGTGTGGATTGGAAGAGGTTGTCACAGCTGAGGGTCCCTGACTGACCAGACAGCTACTCCCCTGGGGCATTGATAGGAAAAATAGGCCTATTTGAAGAGCATTTAGAGCATCTGTGTTACCCTTGAAAATACTTCCTGAGGGAGTTTCTCTTCCTCACTGTAGAGGTAGCTAGGATGATCAGGAGGCTAGATAAGCAAAGTAGGTTCGTTGTCTTATATGATCTCCCTCTTCTCCGAAATGCCCTGCTCGTAAAAGCTGGCATTTATGCATACATTGCACAGGACATTTCATTACATTGTTGCCATTTCTCTAAAGAAGTCATAGCCCCTTGAACTGTGAGGGGGAAACTAGGTATTAAAAAACATTAGCCAGACGTGATATTTATTTTTCAAACGAAAAACCCGCAGCACAGTGCCTTATTGGTTGCAGCTGGAAGTCACCACGCAGGCCGTTCCCACTTGCAAATATTTCTCCTGACACGTCAGGGAACAACAGCTCCAAGCAAGCTGTGCCAGCCGCAACACTGGGACAAAGAGTGCCTGCTCCCGGAGCTTGCCCTGTTGCCTGTGAAGGGGCCACCACCTCACCCCCAGCCTTGGCACTGCTGAAGGGACGAATCAGAGGGAATGGAACGACCCAAAGGCTGGGATACTGGGAGCTGTGCCTGTCCCCATCATTACTTGTCTGCTGCGTTCATCAAGGCAACTTTTTGGTACAAGGCGCTGTGTTCACTCCGCCTGCAGCAACGTTGTGGCCAGAAAATACCCTTATGCCAGCCATACGATGGCGTTCTTCCATTTAACTCCCATGGCTTCACCAGGAGCCCCTCCTTTTATTCCTTTAAACATATATTAAGGGCCGGTGAGGCACGCACAGCAGGATGCAGGATGGAGGGCAAGCTCAGGATGGAGGGCAGGCTCAGGCTGGAGGCAGTCCCGCGGCCACTCTCCCTGACCCCATGAAGCAGGTAGTTATCCATCGGGGCACTCCCCACTCACGGCCCCTGAGCACCCCATTGTAATTCTTATCAGACTGATGCACATTTTTCACTCAAGGTGGCAAAACGCCCAGGACTGCCAGGCTGCCAAACTTTCTGCTAAAAATACCACTCAGACACATTTCAGACTGGGTTCATTAAAGAAAGAGCAAGCATATTCTGGTTGCAATGGAAATGACGTGGAATAAGGCATAGGAATGGAGAAAGGGAGCGAGAGACAGAGGGAATGAGGTGGCACAAAGGCTGGAGGACTGCCCATGGCAAGTCAAAGCCAGGCTGAGCCTGAGGGAGGTGTTTGCTGCCCCCAGGATTGCTGAGTGATGTCACTGGTGCTTCATCACACTCCCCCTTCTCATGCTGTAGAAAATGTTTGTTCTTGCCATGCTGCCAGCATGGTGGTAAATGAGGGAGCGTCCACTGAGATGTTCCCCAGCAGTGCTGCAGACCTGGCATAAGGGACAGGGGACCAGGCTGAGGGCAGGAGGGAGCATGAGAGACCAAAGTGAGCCTAGACAGTCAGGATGAAGGTGGTCTGGTATGGAAAAGTAGAAAACTTGAAGAAAAAAGTTGGGAGAGCACACACAGCAGTGAGTATGGAGGTTGGAAAAGGACTGAAAGCAAAGGGAGGGTGATGCTGAGTGGAGGGCATGAGAAAGGGAGAGGAAAAGATAAAAAAGAAAAAGAGGGGGGGGAAGAGTAAAGGATAATAAAACACTCTTAGCATGAAAAACCTCTGGCCTAATTCTCTATCAAGCAGGATGCCATTAGCTTAAAGATTGCCAAGGAGATCCATATTTTGGGAGGCTTGCATGGTGATAGGTTGTTCATTGGTTTTGCTGGCCTTCAACAAAGCTAACTTCCATTGAATATAGCTGATTATATTTTATCACTATTGCAAATGGAAGGAGCAATTTGGCAGGGGGGCAGTTAGGGAGGGGTGTAAGTTTTTGAGAGTCAGGACCAACTAACACATTTTGCTTTTCTTGATATTTTTAACGTATGCCTCTTTGTCTAAACTGTGTAACTGAGAAACCTTTGCTAACACAGCCTGTACTTCTCTCTGACCTTGCAGATAACCATGAACCAAAACACATAGCTCCCTAATTGCTGTTCCTGGTGGCACTTTACAAGCTAGTGCTAAATTTAACAAGGAGGAGGAGCAGAAGGGTCTGACTGAAAACTTTTCCTAACATTTGTTTCCTCTGGCAGTGGGAAGGATTGGAGGTGCAGGAGGACTGGACACACCATGTGCTCCATGGAGGACATGGAGGACATGGTCCAGAGGACACAACTTACTGTATGGAGTTAATACAACTAGAAACTGAAGCATGCAAGCACTTATATCAGCATTTAGATACCTACATAGCCATAACAAACATAATCCCAAGTTTTCATGTCGCTGGTCACAGTCTCCATGCTTCAGGACCTGCCACACACATGAGGTTGGTGTGACAGGGGAGGACCTGAGGCACAAGGAGCCACTCCTTGGTCAGGGTTCCTCCTGCTTCACCAGCATGGGGAGACCCTGCAAGGACATGAGGCAGCGACTGGGTCCACAGGGACAACGTGCAGTTCCTCGGAGGCTCAACGCTGGCCAGGGTGGCATTCCTGGCACACAGGCAAATGCACCCACACGGGGCCAACCTTGGTGACAGAACATACCGCTGACACGCTGTAGCTGCTGAACATGTTTTCTTTTCAATTTTTTAGGGTTTCTTCTTTCCCAATTCTGTCTCTTCTAGCCTGGTATGTTCCACACTTGTGATATGTCAGAGGAAGCAGATGTTGCCTTGATGGCAGAAATTGCCACAGTGTTTAATTTTATTAGTCTCTTTAGCAAAAGACTGTTGGCATCTTCACAAGCTCCACATGCCAGCCTGAGAGCTTCAGATGTCACCAGGCAAAAGCCGTCCCTCGGAAGGATTATAGTTGTCCAAAGAAAGACCTTGCAACAGGAGACATCTGATCAGCTTGAGATGACCTGCTTATTGAGTTAGTACTTGGAGGGGAAGGAAGAAAAAGGAAAAAAAAAACCATAACAACAAAACTCCACAAAACAACCTCCCCCCCAAAAAAAACACAAACCAAAATCTAAACCAAAAAGACCCAGCTTAGCAGAAACACAAAGGATTAAAATAAATAAAATAAAATAAAATAATAAAATTCATAACAATCAGAACGTTCACTGATAAAGTAAAAGGGAATCTAAAAATCTGTTTAGAGTTGTCATCTGGTTCAGTGGGCAACTTAGAGCCCTGGAAAACCCTGCATGAGCAGGAACCTGGATTTAGTTACTTCTCACTCAGGCACCCATGTCCCCCATGCCTTCTCTCCCTTCTACTACTTGCAAATTCTTTCAGGCAGGGACTGTTTGTCACTTGGGTTTTGCATATTCCCAGACCAGTGAGGCTTGGGTTTTTTCCGCCCCTCGGAGCAGTGGCAATAGGAGCAGCAACAGCAAATCAAACCTTTGGGCACTCTGGATGCCAGCAAGCACTGCTGCTGACTTTGTCAACAGAGTGGCGACTTGGTACCTCATCAGAGCTCAGCCTGTTGTGTCTTTTCCAATTGTATTGTATTGTTTGGCTTCCAAAAAGAGGAGAAACACATGACTTACTAGGACACGGGAGATTCACCCATGTTCCTATTGCATATTTCAGTCAAGAAAAATTAATCTGTTCATGGGAGATGAAGATTTAGTGTGGGTAGAATTACAGTGAGCATGGTGGACGTGGCAAGGAGGAACAGAGCAGAAACAAGCAAGTTCACAAACAGAGGGAACAAAATAAGGGGATGCAGATAAACCACTGCAAAAAATAATGGACCAGCTGCAGAGAGCTACCTGAGCTGGAAAAAACCCCACACAACAGCTTGTGTAGTACATGACAAATGAAAACCCATACCAGTCAGAAGTATTAGAGAGACACATCTTTCTAGGTGTATAGGGGTCAGATGTTACCATGGTAGTGACAGAAGTCACTTCAGCTTCTCAAGAAATACTTAAAGGAAGACACTGTTTCCCAGTGTGTGAGGGACAAGGGTAAGGAGGACACACTGAAGGAAAGGGCTCTGTATGAGCTGCACGTGGGAGAGGAGCATTTAATAATACCTGCTTGTGTTGTAAAGAGCCCGTTATCCATTTATTTATCCTGAAAGAGCATTCAACTTCAAAATAGTGTAAGAAACACTGATTGAGGCAAATGCCCACACTCCTGCAATGCAAGGAAAGACGCTGTCAGCAGTTAGAGTACCTGCACTATGTTTTCTCCCAAAGGTTGATGTGTTAAACCATCCAGCTGAAATCCCAAACTCCTGCCCAAGTGCACCAGGCATTTTCTCACCTTCCCTTCCTGTCTGAGCATGCCTGGGTGTGTGGCTGCCAGCTGGGTCCTGTTGCATGGGGAGGGAATATGAGCAAGTGGCCCAGGACAGTGATTTCAGGGTGCTGCCCTAATGCATCAAGTATTTGGCAAAATATCTGAACTCGTCATCAGTACTTCAAGGAATAAGAAACATGAGGATTTAGGTCTAAAAGGTCTTTCCTGTCTCTAGTCATTTGTGGATGAGCTGGGATGTACTATCTGATAGAGCCTATGTGAATATCTGCTTCATGTAAATATCTGTTTCATTTCTGCGGGAATCTAGGCTGAAGCAACAACTCCAGCCACCTCAGGAAAACAGCCATATTGGCGTACTTTAACCAAAACTGTGGCCTTAGAATAGAAAAATACAGTTCTTGACATCTGCTCGTATTCACGCTGTTCCTTCCCTGCCCTAGCTTCGACTGTCGTGGAAAGCTGAAGAAGCTCTAACTGTAGGGCAAGCAGTGGTGGGAGTTTTTGCCCAGAATTAACCAGTTAACAATCTTTACACTTTTTCTAACCACTGTGTTCCAGGACACTTGAATTAACAATTCACTGAGCATGTTCACTTTGAATGACTGCATTGAAATCAGCACAAACTCAAACAGAAGCCCTATAAAAAGCCAAAGCTTTATCGTGTGCTTGGTGGTGGCAGCAAGGAGGCCTGTGGGAAGGAAACAATACCCGTCTGAGCAGAGCGACAGTTTATCTGCTTGCCATCAGAACAGGCCAGTCATGTTATTTTTCCGTTCGTTCACCAAGTAAGCCAGCTCTGGTGTACAGTACCAGCCTGAGCAAAAGCCCGCGGTTGGGTCCTTCTGTTTGTAGGGCTTGCTGACATAAGGTGGAGTTGGGGTTATTGTGGTGTGGGACGTTTCCTGCCCTGGCCGCTGATAACCGCAAATCCCAGCAGCCTTGCAGGCTCCCTTTGTCTGCCGGTCCGGGACCTGAGCTATGTATAGCTTATACCCGCCCAGCCCGGCTCGCATCCCTGTGCCCGAGGATGCTTTGCTGCACACTGATTGTTTCTCCGGCAAGATGGGTATGCTGGAAAACCTTTCTACGCACCTAATCCAGCTGAACTTTTTACCTCCAGAGGTAAAGGAGGAGGCTGAGGATGAGTCTGTGTGAGGCAGCCCCAACCATCGAGCACACATTCTTTCACACCAGAAGTAAAAGGATTAAATTGACTGCTAAAACCTGGCGTCATTTATACCAGCTGAGGTGTAAATGAAGACCTTGCCATGAAAACAGCATTAAGCTCATTTTGTGTTGTCCGTCTCGGTGTCAGTGTGGACGGCGACAGAGTGACACTTCCATGTCAGCATGTGTCCCCCGCCCGAGCGGCCAGTGCGGTCGTGCCAGCCAACGCGTGTGACGGCATGACTGTGTGTGGCTCTCGTGAGCAGCAAAGCAGCACAGGGGATGTGTTTTCACAAAGAGGTGATACAAGAGTAGGCGTGGACAGTCAGTCGGGAGAAGGATGAAGTGTGGGGATGAAGGAGAGGGGAGCACAGGCGCTGGAAGGTTTGAGCAGCAGCTGCTCCCAGGACATGGGAAGCATAGAGACGCAGCAGCAGGCAGCGCAGAGAGAGAAGGACTGCTCTGGGAAAATGGTGGAGCAGCAGAGAGGTAATACACAATACGGTGGACAACCAAAGGCTGTGGAGCCCCAAAGGGGTTTTCTTGAAGCCGGGACTCTCTTCCAAGCTGTGCTGCCTACCTGCAGCAGGATCACCCCAGGGACAAGCTCTGCCTGATGTCAAGTAAACACTGCTGCTGAGAAATAAAGGATAGTTATATCTCTCCAAGTAAACAAAATGCTCCAGGGCCGGCCCCTTCTCCTAAAGCCTGCCACCCCAGTGCAGTTCACAGCCATGTGGCCAGTACTTGTACCTCTAAAAACTGACTTGCCGTAACTAATGTGCTTGGGAGTCACAGCTGCTGCAAACACCTGAATCACTCTAAACACAGAATCTCAAAATAGTTGGGGTTGGAAGGGGCCTCTGGAGATCATCTAGTTCAACAAAGTATTACTCCACTGATCATGACCCTCTGAGATCTGCCATTTAGCACGTTCTTTATCCACTTCCATGTCCATTCATCTAACTCTCATTTCAGGAGCTTACCTACAAGGATGTTACAGGGAACAGTGTCTAAAACCTTGCTGCAATTGAACTAAACAACATCCACTGCTTTCCCCTCATCAGTCCATCATGCCATGCCATCATAGATGACATGACCAACCAGATTGGTCAAGCATGATTTCCCATTAGTGAATCCATGCTGACTACTGATGACCTTCTTCTCCTCTACATGCTTGGTGATGACCTCCAGAACAATCTGTTCCATCACCTTTCCAGGGATGAAGGTGAGGCTGACTGGCTGTTAGTTTCCTGGATCCTCCTTCTTGCTCTTTTTGAAGATGGCAGTATTGTTGGCCTTTCTTCAATCACTGGACACTTCTCCTGTTCTCCATATTTCAAAGATGATGCATCGTGGCTTAGCAGCAAAAGTTCAGGAGGGTGGTAACTGGCATGGGCCAAAACCATGCAGATGTAATGCTAACAATTCAGTGATACAGAACATCCTGGCCTCATTTAATTTTCATAGATACTGGTGATGACACTGAATCCTCTTTCCTTTTTTTGATTCCTTGTGTGTAGGTTACAGCCCAGACTCGATGCTCCCTAAGCTGCCCTGGACTGATACTCTCCATGTTCAGACCCCCCAGCCAAAGCACACAGACCATTATTCCCATTCAGGCAGACTCTTCTGCCCTGACACATTCTTGTATCAGCCATAAGAGATGAGGCTGGTGCCAGAAAGATCAGCTTGGTCTAGTAAACTTCTTTGGTGCAAAATAGAGGGTCAGAGTCTCTCCCACCAGCTGGGCGTTGGGACCATGCTGCAAGGAGCACTGGGCTCAGAGCAAGCAGACGGGCAGCACAACATCTTGAAAACTGGCAACTCCCTGTTTTCAGGGGTGGTGCTGATACTTGGCAAGAAGGTGTTAACAAGCAGCAGTATTTTACCCGGACTCACATGAAGCCTCAGCAGGCTTTGCTCATGGCTATGTTGTGCTGCTGAAACAAATGGCAGTCTTCCTGAGCACCCCAGGGGACTTACGAGGTGTCCCTGGTGACAGCCACTATCCCAGCATGGAGAATTTCTCCTCCTCAACTCATCTGGTAAGCAGACTTTCTCTGTATGGAGGACAAGGCTGCCCAACAGCACCCATGGAAAGGAAGACTAAGATACTGCTAGCTCCCTGTCCTTCACCCCAGTACTCTGACTGCTCACCAAAAATCCATTCGTGAGATGGCTTTGGTATGGGTCTGTGCATGGCAGAGCAAAGAGCGTGGTGGTAGCGATTAATGCAAACCAGGGCTTAAGGGTCTTACTATGCTTGAGGTACTGAGGCACTTCTCGTCGCCACAAGTAGCTCAGCAGCTCCTGTTACTGCTGGTACAGAGCTGGTACAAACTGTGGGATGCTACATTCCTCCCACAGCTAGCCAAACTTATGCGGCCTCCAGGTAGGAAGCACTGAAAATCTTCACTTTTATAAAGTATTTACTTTACTGCATTCACACTGGTGTGGGAAAAGAGCACTAATACCATCAGCTGTCAATGTCTGTCTCTCATAATCGAATATCCTGCTTCTCGTGAAACCCAGACACCAGGCAACCAACACTGCTACTCCCATGAAGCTGCAAGGCAGGAAGATCCCTCATCTCCTGGGCAAATTCACGTGAGGAAATAACCTGAATAATGTGTCCTGCTTGCTTCTATCTGCAGCTGCGACACCTCACACTCACAAATTACCCAGCTGTGGATATCAGACCACATCCCATTTTACACATTATGTGTTTCATCTCTCTTAAATGTTCATTTCACTTCTGTTGGATCAGACAACATCCATATCTTTCATTTGGTTCAGTGTTTCCCCACCTCTTTGAATGCTCACAACTTTCATTCCTCTCTTCCACCTTGTCAGTCAAAGAGTTTGTCCAGTCTGGGCACTGCCATTCTCTCTGAGTTGTGTCTGTAACCCTTGTAGGATACATCTCTATGCCTAAGGATGCTGCTTCACATCAGCAGCAGGCAGCGAGTACGGTGGCAGAGGCTGGGAAATACCTTGGAAAAAAGGATGCGGCGAACACCACGAAGGCGAAGTCACTCTCCTATGAGGTCTGTGACGCCAATGGCATAGTGGATCATACCTTAAAACCTCTTACCTGTGTAATGGCTGCCTGTGCCAGGTCAAGCTGTGGCAAGGGTAGTGGATACCCTTCCCCCATTCCCAAAGCCCTCTCATCAGCCACAGGGGTTCACTGACTACTTTGCATGAAGCAGAGACCCTTTGCTCCCCATCTTGAAGGCAGTTTTTTTGATGTTACAACAGCGAGAGGATGCTCTCCCTCAAGCCACATTTGAGCTGGAGCTTCTATCCCAGCTTTGCTAGAGCCCAGCAAGCTCCTCTGACTAACCAGTTGCATGGCCTGCACAAGAACCACAGTGTATAAACCAACATATAGAATGGAGGGGGGTGATAAACAGGCAGAACATGGATGGCTGCAAACATACAGGGTGGGACTGGAGCAGAGCCACTTGCTGTCTGTGGTTTGGCCTGGCTATGCTGGTAAGAGAAAGCACAGGTTCAATGCTGCAGAGTAATGAAGACTAGAAGGGAAGGAGAAGCCTCACATTAAATCCCGTTGGAAGGAGGGGAGCGTGGGTACAATAAGCTAGACTCAGGGTGACATCTCAATCAAGGCCAAACACTCCATCCATCTCGCTGTGCTAGTCACTGCTGGCAAATTTTTCTCTCTATGAATATTCCATCCGGCTCCCTCAACTCACACGGATAATGGCATTTCTACTCCAGTTGTTTAAACTAACAGCAGCACAATTCACAGCCAGCGGCTTCGGCCGCTTTGTGCTCATTTGCTCAATCAACATTCACCCCCTGGTAAGTGACTTTCAGAGAAAACTGTCACCGGCAGACAATGGGCTGGCACTTAACAGCAGCAGTTCTGTGTCTAAATGTTTGCAGACGCCGGGGTAAAATGTCTCAACCCAAATTTATAAGGACAGTCACCTCCCCGCGGTGTGCGGGGCGGGAGCGGCAGCAGGGAGATGAGGATGGCTTTCCTTCATCCCTGTCCCTATGCTTGGGAAGGGGAAGGCGTCTCCAGGCGCTGAAGCCCAGCGCTCCCGCTGATGCTCGGCCTACCGCCCTCCTCCCCATGCCTTGCACCGACGGGGAGCTCTTTCTCCGAAGGACATGACTCTGCTTTGGAACACTGCTGCGAACATCCACGCTGCCTGGGCTTGACAGCCCCCTGCTATCAGCAGCTCTCTGGCATCGCCCCCAAACCTCAGAACTTCATGAGAATAATTTGCCTCTCTTTCTGCGGCTCACTTAAAACATTTATTTTGACAATGAAAGCGATTATTGATTCCACCCATTGATTTATTTTTCCTAAAAGCCCATTGTTACCCCCTAAACGTGCATGACAACTTGCCAGTTGGGATACCAGCAAGTGGTTTATAGACTTGTCTACCAAGAAAAGCCGTGTCAGTTTATAAACAGGCTGGTTAAAGTGGCTCCCCTGTGGCAGTGTCCTTATTTTGCTTTGACAATAAAGCTTGATACTGTTTAAACTTTAGACTAATCATTACTTATGTAAATTGATATGATTTTCTTGTGCAGCTTAGATCTCACGCCTCCTGGTTTTGATCATGCTGTATAAATACTATATACCGGCAGGACATCAAAAAGCTACTGTTGGATGACAGGCTCCTTCTCATCCTTCTAACAGGGAACATGAATTGTTATGTCTTCCTTGAAACTTTTATCAGAGACTTTAAACAAGCATCTCTACTTTAATGCATTAGGTGGAAAAAATATAAAATCATTTCTAACCCTCCTTGCTGTGCAGCAAACCTAGACAGACTGATCTTCCAAAGATTCAAAAGCCAGAAAGAGAGAAATGAGGAGTGTCTTGGATTTTTACCTGTTTCTTCAGGTTTACGAGGGTTTCCACCTCCTTAAGCCAGACCTGATTACTGCGTGTGTGAGGCTCTGGCAGTGTCATCTGGCAGCCTGGGCTCCTGCCAGGTGATGAAGCTCCAGGTTTTACACAGCTTGAGAAAACGGTGTCTGGTTTTTACCACTAGTGTTTCCCCCACAGCAAATATTAAAATGAAAGTCAAGAGGCTATGCTGACATAAATCACTCTGTGAACCTTCTGCCTGCTCATAGAGACCTTGCCTATGCCAAGACCTGTGGCCCTTGAGAGGCCCTCTCCCCGCCTCTCTCCAGTAACACCCCCAAGACACTGCTCTCCTGGGGGTCTTTTCCTACGGACATCCCAGGGATGTCCCCTCCCGGGACCGACTGGCAGATTGATCCCAACTCCACGACCTGGAGCAGTGAGCCCTCCAGCGCACTATGCATTTTGGGAAGGTAAACACACAACCAAAATATCCAAGCTGCGGGGCGGCTTGACCTTCGAGCGACCCTTAGCCTGACCTAACGCTGGTCACTCTCACCAGCAGATTTGTTTATCTTGGGACCTCGAGCCTCCCAACCCGAAATCACCGGGTTGAATCCCAGCTCCGAGGCCGGCCGGTACCGGCTGTCAGCCTCCATTAGGAACGCCCAACGAGATACAGATTTTAATTTTAGTCCCATCCCCACAACCTCCTGCTAGGAAAGAGGTCGAAATCCTGCTAGAAAAGCCCCGGTAAATTGAATTGGAGTGTGAGCCCCTTTCCCAGCCTGCGGAACAGCTGTGGGCATTTACTCGGGAAACTGCTCCGAGAGGGGCTTTTCCTTTCTTCAAAGCTCGGAGGAAATTTTGCGCAGGAGCTCCTCTCTTTTGGCTGGAAAACTTCAGTGTGGCCGGGAAGCAGTTAGGGCGGCAGATGCAAAAACGGGGAGATTTTTTTCTTACCGTAAGAGAGCAGGACGCGGGGGGCGGGGGGCGGCAGCAGGACGCATCATTTCGGGAATGTCTGCTATCCCAGAACTGAGTGGAAACAACCCCTCTGAAACATGCAGAGCCATTATCAGGCCGAGGCTTAAATAAACTTTACTGTCCATTCAGTGATCAACCTCCCTGGGAGCCACCGGCTCCATTCATCACTGTCACCTTTTCAAAGTGACTGTGATGACAGTTCATGATCATTAACTAGTAATGGTGTGCTTTGCATTAACAGGAGGGCACATCAAACAGGCAGGCTCGCAGCTCGAAAGTTAACTAAATTATATAATAAACATTCTCTAGCTAACCATGTACAGATGGTGGCAAAAGGTAAGACAAAGTGGCGTGCAAGACAAAGCGACAGTTGGGAGATGCGTCGGAAGAAGAAGCACTTTGTTACCTATTGGGTAGCTTTTCTTGCTATAAATTAGGAATAGCGAAACACGGCTCTCCGGCCCGAGGGACCAGAGCCACTTGCAGAAGTTGCAGAATTTTTACTGTCAGAAAAGTTGCTTTAAGATTCTCCAGATCTGCCATGGCCATGGGCTTTTTTCTGCATTTTGTTTTTTCTGGTTGGGTTTTTTTAATTCCCCTCAAATGGTATTCATTGCGGGCAGAGCTGAGGCACTTCAGGCACAGTTTGGATGGGAAAGATTGTAAACTGAAAAGCAGAGGATGTGAGGAGGGAGATTTCAAACATGTCCTTCATCTCACAGGGCAGAGATGGCTCGTCACCACTTTCTGCTGGCACAGACCATCAGGCGGCACAGAGCATCAGGCTCCTGTGCAGCCTCAGAGTGTGGTCTGAGCCAGAAGTGCCCACGCTTGGAGCAGGCCCGCCAGCTCAGCTGGCTCAGGGAAAACAGCCTTGTTCAGAGAATAGCTCAGGAGGCAAGAGCTCCTAGCACAATTTCCAGTACAATCCCTACTGACTTAAAAAAAAATAAATTATTTTTTCCATCTATTCACAAGCAAAAAAGAAAAAAAAGCCATAAATCTATTTTAGTTCAATTTATTATATTATACTTGTAACCAGATCTTTCACACAGACAAAAATGGTGCCTAGAGTCGGGTTCTTAAGTCCATAATTTAGCACTTTAAGGAAAGGGAAACATATTTTAACTGGGACTTCAGTGGGAGCTGCCAGATGATCAGTGTTTTTGCAGAAGTCCAGAAAAACTCCAGCAAATGCACTATAGCAAAGAGTTCTCCTGCCCTAGACTTCAGCAGCCTCTCTACTTAAATGCCTAACCACCATTTTTAAAAGGTTTAATTTTAGGCACCCATTTTTTAACAATTCATCTTAATGTTTTAAATTAGCACAAAATCACAATCAAGCAGACTTCTGTGTTCCTCATGACTCAGAAATTACAAAAAAATTCATCAGGCACTGACAGTTTGTCTTCCTTCACTTCCCCACACCTCGGTCCCTTTAGCAATCTCTCAGATTACATACTTTTCCACCACTTACTCCTCTTTCATATCTGTCTTCACAGAAAAATGTCCCAGAAAAGGTAATCTGGACTCACCTTTTATCCTAACCTAAAGAGTCACTGGAGGGAAGAGGGAGAGAAGATGGCCTGATTGTTACAGCCCTTCTCCCAAGTTCTTCAATCTGTACTTGAAGAGCTAACACCCCTGAATGATGCAGGAAACATATTTGGATATGTATTTTTAAAACCTATACATTTTTCAATGTTACAATTTTTGTGGGGTGGAAATGGAGGGACTGACTTTTCCAACTGCATGTAACTGCCCGTTTTGGGACACCACTGATCAGGGTGGCTTTTCCACTGGTTCACTACAGCTGTGGGGAATGTTGTTAGAACTCAGATTTTCAAAAGAGGTTTTTAGGTTTGGGTCATTCACTGTTTGGATGCATAATTCTAAAACTCTGTGACTTGACTGTCTGAGGTGCACCGAGCTCCCATTTGTGTCAGACAGGGACAAAATGGACCAGGAGGGTGGGAACTCCACGGAGATTGGGTGACTAGTAGTCTCAGGGAGCCAAGAGACCTGCAGACAAAACATCTTGGCTAAGTATTTGAGCAGACATTGCATTTCAGAGCATGATCATCTGTTGCTGCCACCTCCCCTGGCACAGTGGTTGCTGGGTTCTCACACGGGAGCAGGAGCAGAATATGAGTTCTCCCATCTCAGCAATATCCCTGTTGGCTCCAGCTGCTGACAAATGGAGTGCTGCTCCAAATAGCAAGCTGTGAACTGCATAAAGCAGCAGAGGCAAATGAAGAAAGGGGTAGAGCAGACATCATTGACTGCTTTGGTCATCTGAGGGCTTTCCTTCCCAAGGCAAAAGCGGGAACCCTTTGCATTCTCCTGTCACTGTGGTCACTTTGTCCCCAGCCTACCTGGATCTGTCCTGTGCTGAATAGATGCCCTATCCTGGACGAAAGTCTACACCTAGCCTGGGTCTTTTATATCACTGGCTATCTGAGCACCCCCACGCTCTATTCAAGCTGCACAGAAGAGCAGAAACAGTTGTCAGACACTAAGGGAGGCACAGGTGTGACAACATCCCCCTTCAAGGTTGGGGAAATGAAAAAGAACCTTAACTACCCCTCCAGCTGCCCTTTCCTGCTTTATGCTGTGGAAAAAGAAGTGAGAGTGTCCAAATGCCAGAAAGCCAGCTAGGACACCCACTGTCTTTCACCCCTCCTCTCATGCTCTGCCAGGATCCCAGCTGGGCACTGCTGCCTGCCCAGCACAGCATTTCTCCTCAGGAATATGCTGGGACACCAAATGTATACTGTCCTATGAGGAATGAAAGGCTTTCAGAAATGAGATAGAATGAAAAAGCTGCATTATTTCTCAGGAGATTTATATTTCTTGTGGGATATTGCTTAACAGATCTTTCTGTCCCTCTTCCTTGGTCCTAAAACAATGTTTCTGACAGAATAGAAAAACGGAAAACTACAATTGGTTTATGATTTGTTCTTTTATACATGCAGATGTCTCACAAACATATTTAAAATTACAATCCAGCCTGGGAACATAGTGGGTGAGAGAGGCAACACAGCAGAGGACTTTGGGTCCTATTCCTAGCCCCATAAGTTGTCAGCTGTGTCATCTCACCCAAGTCACCCCAGGATTACTTTGTGCCTCTGCCTCCTGTCTCTCCCCTTTCTTTGGATGGTGAGGACATCACAGGACAGGAGCCACTGCTTTTAAAATATTTGTGCAGTGCCCAAAATAATGAGAACCATATTAGTAACTGTCTTGCAAATGAGATGCTTTGTATTTTAGTGTTGGCATAGTCTTTCAGACAGTCCTAAACCTGATATTTAATTGGAGCTGATGAACTCAGATGTGCTCAAGTAAAAAACAAACACACAAACAAGAGGTGAGCCATAGTGTAATATTAACCATATGCCACATTTGGGATTGACAGAGGTTTTGTACTTATTCCTGAAGGTCTGTGCTGGACTAAAGGTTACCATATGCCATAGAAGTGCTCTGCATTTCATGGCCACTGGTAAGTGGCCATGAAAGGTGAAAACATGAAATTACTATACAGTCAAATGTGGTTATCTGCAGCTTCTACAACCTGTTTGCCCAGGTATATAGAGCATTCAACTGCTTGGTTACGAGGGATGTTAGCTTTTCTCATCACACATGACTGACTGATTTTCTACATACCATTCAAAGGAAAATGCAAATAAAAATGGTTTTCAAACAGAACAGGATTTCTTCTCCAGTGTGGCCTCTACAAACCTGTATAAGTTCTACAGTGACTGGTCAGGAAGAGAAGATGAAGAGCCATAGCCAAGTGGCTTAAAAAAGAAAGGGAATGGAGTTTTAAGCAAGAAAAACAAACTCTGATATTGCCAGGAGCTGTTTTCTGGTTATGCTGTAAGGTCTCCATCTATTTCACAATCAGTTAACTCCTTCCACACACTTCATATTTCAAGACACCTCCCTCAGCCTCTGATATGGGCAAGGCCATGAGACAAAGACTGTATTTGCCAGAAATGCTCAAATCATTCGTGTGCTATGGACCTTCTATCCTAAATAAAGAGCAAGAATGCAGATGGACATCAAGGAACATGGATCCATGGAGGCCACATTTACAGTGACAAATGGTGATTGTTATTCTTCAAAGGCTGTGAAAAGGGACAAGAAAAGCACATCAGAAACATGAAAGAGACTGGGTTTATATCATCGTATTGTGGGACACAGCTATAATCAACAGAAACGGAAAGAAAATAGCTACATTGGTCTGCTGTCATCATCTACTTTGAACACAGCTTCATTCAGAAGATGCTCCTCTGCAGGAAAGCATCTCCTCATTCACAGAAATTAGATGATGGAACATGCTGAAATGAAGAATGGCAAGCTAAAATGCAATAGAAAAGTGTCTCTAAGGCACATATGAGACTTTCACTGCCACTGCAAGGTGTAAAATCAAGAACGCAAATTATAGAATTTATGTAGGTGCAAAGCCCACCAAAAATCAGTTTGACGTGGAGGTAGAAGATAGAGTGGGTATTAGGAACAGTATAGTCCAACCATTCTCTTACAGTCTTCACCCAAAAGCAGGTGGTGATTTAGACTTTTAATTTCAACAGAGCTCATTGGAACACCTCTGCCCCCATCATGTAAGCGGCTGAATAACCTGTTCCAAAATGCCTGCCCTGGGTATCTTAGCAAAGAGCTACTTGAAACCACCACTTTTTTTGGAAACATCTGCCTCCACAACACACTTGATTCCTTCTTCCCAAGACAAAAAAAAAAAAAAAATCGAAAACCCAAGAAAATAAACAAAACAAAATTACAAAGAAATTCCTGCCTGGTAGAAAATAAGAGACATCACTAGTAAAGTGACTTGAGGAGAAAAGCATGTCAAAAGTAACTTCATTACTCCAGATAGATTGGAAAAGACAGGGTGCAGGATTCTCGTGCAAATGTTTTCTCTAAAGGTATGGAAAGTATAGGCAGCAACTGAGCAAAAGGGGAAACAGAACAAACCCTAAATACTGGTTAGGAACAAACGTTAAATACCGAAGGCTGGAAGGAAAGTGTTTCCTGCCATGTACCACTGCAGTTCAGATCCCTGCAGATGGATTCCCACTTCTAGGAAAAATGCTCCAAACAGAGAAAATAGCACTGACTAGGAAGCAGGTCTGGTTAACATTATGAAAAGGGATTCAATTTTCCTTTCCCCAGCTTCTTCAAGGGCCAGAGATTTGTGTGCAAAATAATTCGAGTTTCTCTCTGTGGTCAAAGACTGCTGTTTTATTTACTTGCCATCAGTAATGCTGACCTTCTGTCATATTTTGATGTGGTACTCTATTATTTAATAAAGTCTCATGGAAACTAGACAATGCCTTTGCTTGACAGAGCCTACTTTCTGACATTGCACCTGGCCAACAGGATCACTTTTTTATTGAGAGAGGAGGAGAATTAAAAAGTACAACGAGAAATTGTTTTATAGGAATTGTTTTAAAGGAAGAGGAACCATCAAACCTGGCAGTGTTGTTGGGGTTTTTTAATGTATTAGAAAAATATTGCTGCTAATGCCACAGAACACTTGTTGTATATATATATGGAGCTGCTTTTAAATCCTTCTCAACGTCACATGCCTTGGTGATAGCCCCCTCTGACCAAAGGCACAGCATGCCCAGCCGTCGCTTAAGAAAGCCTTGGGTTTTATCCATTTTAAAAGTACAAAGTGAGACCCCTTGAACAGCCCCTTATTCCCCTGCCCCAGGAAGGAAACCCAGCTCTTGCAGTTCATTATGCTGGAGTCAGATTTTAAAGCCTTTCTTCAAGGTGAGGACCCTTACCATTGCTCATCTCCAGCCTGGACTCTCTGTTACTATCCTGCAGATCTGAATCTTGAACATTACTAGACTTTTAGGATGAAGGTGTAATGCAGCAGCACTGTAATATCAAGTCCTGAGATTGCAGGGATGAAGGCAGTGTGAAAACAAGGACCTCTCTGCCTTCTTAGTGAGAACATTTCAAGACAGCAGCTACTAGGCCTGGGAAAATAAACCAAGGGAATTAGACAAGAGAAAATTATAAACTGTTGAAGTGCTGGAGTACTTCCAGGTATTCAAACAGGTAATAGATTTGTTTAAATAAGTGGAAATAGTTTCAAAACGTCAACTTTGCCACATTGTCTAGCTTCTCCTTTCTACTCCAGCTCTAGTCTGGGAGATTTCTTCATGCATGAGCTCAGAGAAAAGCACCTACTGCAGAAATACAGCAAAATTCACAGCGTTTCAGCAAAGGGATTTTCAGCTGGCACTTGTCTAATGTTTTCATTATTTCCTGTTGGGCAGATAGCTCTGGGGAAATGCTGATAAGACCTACTGCCCAAATGGCATCAGGGAACTATGCACAGAACTAAATAGGCAAGCTAGATGAATATGACACTTGTTACTTTCTTCTCTAACATAGTCCTAAAGGCTGTTGAATTCTTGACAACCCAAATACATATTTTGGGCAAAATTTTACAGGTAATTTCAATTAAGTAGGTGACAAAATAGAGTAGTGGAGCTAATGACTCCCAAAGCCCATGACTGTACAACCATATCAGTCTATCTATATACATATATGCGCACAAGATACACATATACACTATATATATATAAAAATATAGAATACACAATACCAATCAACAGCTACATCAGAAATAAAAAAAAATATCATTATTTCATCTAGGATGCAGCACAGAAGCTTATTTGCTTCTCACAGGAATGACAGCATTTCAAATCTATGTGGATAACCCATTAAACTCCACACATGGTTTATTTAAAGACTTTTTACCATCTCAACATCCAACATTAATTTGCAACAAGAACTGCTACCTAAATCTTTCCAAAACAGTTCTTTTGCTCTGCAGCCCTGGCTAGGACAATAATAATATACTCATGAAGTACAACTGTCTACATGAAGGTGTTGTATAATTCGCTGTTTCCTTAGATGTTGTCCTTGAGTCAGAATTATGGGAAAACAACAGTGATTATTGGATACTCACGAGAAATGATCTTGGTGAGGAGATGACACAGATGTCCCAATGTCTCATCAACGTTCACACATGTCAAGACAATCTTCTTTATTTATGTAAATGATCAAAATCGACTGCAAGATTGAGACCAATTTGCATTTAGCTCAGCATCCTGTGGAAATGAACCCTGGGCAAACCATATTTGACAAAGTGAACTCAAAGTTAACAAGTTCAGGGAGGCTTGCGAAAAACATACGACTGCATAAAGGGAAGAAAAAGGGAGAGAGAAGGAGAGAGACAGAGACCTGGAGAGACCAGCATGGTTCACTCATGGAACAGCTGAATCTCAGAGAATCCACTCCAGTGAAAGCTGATGAAAATCTGATTCAGTTCACTGCGTTGCTCAGAGAGAGACTTGTTCCTCCATATGCTCCATAACAAAAGCACTCCTGATGTCAGTAACATGTGGAGAGAGCAAATATTTTTCAATTGTGAATGATTCATTGACTCAATAAGCATCTGGCCTAAACATCTGATACATATTTAAAATTCCATCTATTTCCTAAGAAATAGCCCTTATATTTTGGGTGATCAAAACCAAACGACAACAGTAAAAAAGGCAATAGGATAGTATTCTTTTGATGCCATTTGTGATCAGAAGCAAAAGGTGTTTACCGTTGGTAAAACACGTGGACCAGATTGGGAGCAATTCTGTGCTGAAAGCTTTCAGCTGCTCCTTTCTCAAGCAGAAGAAACTGAACACAATGCACCTAACTCTGGGCAATTAGTGACCAGCAATGCTACTGGGGTCTGCTTCGGCAGGGGTGGTGATGATAACATTCCTGTGCAGAGGGCTATTCCCGAAGGTAATTAGTGACTCAGGCTGCCAGGTGCACACCCACTCCAGGAGGACACAACTCCTGGCTCTGGCTCCAAGCCACATCCTTCACCACTGGTCCCTATCAGATGACTTTTGCCATGCACGGAAACCAGCGTGAGTTACAGAGCAATTTATCACTTCAGAGCTGGATCAAACGCCAGCCCTTCAGGTCACTGTGGCTCCAGTCACACGTGAATCAACATTTAATATGGCATTAAAATTCTCTTGTGATTGCTTTTAAGTTTGGCGCAGTGTGTGCTTAGGACTGCTAGAGTGGAGGTTCTCCTGTGCAGCATTTTGTAGGCCAGTTTCAGATGCATCTCTGGAATGACCTCACCTTCTGGTTAATCCAGAACAAGACACTTCAGCTCCTTGTACCCACTTCCCGCCTCTTTTCCTATCTAGATACAAAGCAGCCTGAGCACAGGGATGCACAAAGCATCCCTCTGTGGTGTGCAGTACAGTCAGGATGTGAAGGACCACAACACAAAGGCAATTTGTTATAATTTACTCCTCCAGCATTTTGATTTCTTTTCTTTTCCTTCCCTATTTTTGCTGGATTAAGCTTTTCTAACATAGCAAGTCTGACTCTGAATGTCTGGGCTAGATTTAAAGTTGAATGAGGTTCTTTATTTTCCAGGAAATTTTCTTCCTTCCTTCCTCTCCTTCCATGATTGTTCCCATAGGTTTTCATTTCTTGTTATTGGGGTTTTTTTCTCCCTTTCTGTGTTTGACCTTTGTTCAGTTCTTTTTTAGCAAGAGTCTTGAGGGTCTCTTAGCTGGTTTCAACACAGTCCAAAGGGGACTGCAGTCCAAAAGGGGACTTAGCTGAGCAGATTGCAAGTCTCAGAGCTGGAAGCATTGGCTCAAGCCCTGCTTGGTCACCTTACTCCACCCAGGAATTTACACCTCCCAACAGACTGCACAGGGGCTGTTGCTCTTATCAATTCAAAGAGCTCATTCCTGCCCCTGCTTACCACAAGCAAAGATGGCCACAAGAAATTTAAGGCAGCGTGTCGAAACAGGAATACCTTCTCAGTTCAGACATACCAAGGTTTTTCATGAAAACTACGTTTTATATATATATATATATAAAATAATTTAGAAATAATATAGAAACAAAATCTGCTGTCTTCCTTAATCACTTCCCACAAGAGTCTCTTCTCCATCACCAGGTTAAGCACTTAGCGTGTAGCAAACTTAAATATATTTATTCTGAGCTGCCTAATGCCATTTTATTGGCAGAGAAGACAAGACCTCAGACAAGTATTATCTGGCCTTAAGCCTCCACATCTTTTCTGTCTTTCCAGCACAGTTTGTTTGTCTCAGGACTGCTCTTGTCCTTTTCTCCTAAGGATTTCCCAAACTAGGCCAGCATTGTAATGCATGTTGCCCTGCCTGCTGCTGGCTTGATCACCTGTCTTTGTCAATCTGATAATGCGTGTACTAAACATCTTAAACATTCATCACATTGTTTAAGCTACTCATTTTGGAAGGCTCATCCAGAACTTCACTGCTCAAATGGCGGGAATTTCCTATTAAATCTACAGCCTATACTTTTAAATCTACAGGTCATGCTCTCTCTACTAATTGTATACTCATTATACTCACTTATACTATTTTTTTTTCACTCTCACTATCCTTCAGTTCCAGTACTTCTTCTTTGTACCTTTCACCTTCTGTAGCTTGTGAATGAAGCTGGTTTAGCCTCTCATGAGACAGGTTTTCCAGCCTCCTGGTTGTTCTACTAGCCGTATGCTGTACTTACTTTCAGCATGGATTGTTTCTTTTTTCCAAGTCTTCCTTTGAAGGCAGCTGCTCAGAGCCATATGCAGCACTTCACGGAAGGTCTCTCTCCTCAGCACCTGGCTCAGCAATATGGCTACAATGCTCCTCTCTTCCCTGGAAAGAGTTGTACTGACTCAACATCCAACTTAAACTTTCTGTGACTCACTACAGCACCACAGCTTTCACAGTTCCAGTTCATTGCCAAAACGCTTATTTTTTTCTCCCTAAACATGGCAAGAGCTTACCTTCTGCATTCTGTATTACATTTCACATCACTTCTGGTGATGTGAATATTTCATTCTGCTTGTGGAGATTCGAATTCCACAATACGGAAAATGCCTCCCAACTCCAGGTCATCAGCATAGACCTACATTGACACTTGGGGAAAATATTAATGCAACTTAATCACCAGCTTTAATTTTATGAAACTCTGCCAAGAAAACTCCCTAAAATCTATTCTTTCTCTTTCCCAGGTAAGTAACTGTTTTTGCCTTAGTAGCCAATTCCTTATCCACGTTAAATAATAATTTTAGCAGAATCCAGATTTTATAACAGAAATTAAAATTTTACCAAATATTAATAAAGTTGTAAAAGATGAAAAAAAATTTGTATTTTCTATCTATAAGTACAGTTCCATTACAAAAGGAAACAATCCTGCTAGTACTGTTCTTTCTTATCTCTTGGTCATTTATCTGCATATATTTAATAATTCTTTCCCTCAAAGCCTATACTGAATGTTTTAGTATTTGAGGCTGGATTGACAAGGGAGGTAGGCATTAAAATCCCATAAAACTGTCTTTTTAATTAAAGGTACTTAGATCTGTTCTTCATTAACCACAATATTCAATTCCCAATTCAATAGCTTGAATCAAAGTTCAAATAAAAATCATGACCAATAATTTAATGTGTGAGGTTTTCTTAGCTTTACGAGACAAACAGAGATGGAAAAGCTTTTTTCTGTAACTTTTCCATTTGTGTTACATGTACTAGCTCTACCATCATTAACCAAAGCAAAAGGAACAACTCTTAATTTGAGGTAGCCAAGGTAAAAATCTGTGCTAAAAAAGAATCAAACTTGTAGGTCTTTGTGAGCTAGTAGTTTTAAAGTTCTAACAATCCATTTTCTGCAGTCTTCAATTTAATCTGTTAACAGATACAAAAACTACAGCATCCTTTATTGGCTAGACTCTACTTTGAGTTGATGCTGCACTAACACTCCTTCCCCTGTAGTGAGGAGAAGACCTCAGACCAGCAATGTCTAACAAAGATCCTCCAAGTCTTTCATAGAGTCTTTCTGGCATATTTGGTCCATGACTCCTTTTGCGTCCTCCTCCAAAGAATCCCTTAAATAGAAGTGATATGAGTTGCTTTGCCAGAAGCCTGATACAATTTCTCTTGGAAAACACACAAGTTGATGTTAATTTCACATGACATTGGGCGATTACAAATATATTTCCTTCAGGGACACAAAAGAAGCAGAAACCATCCTGACTTTCCTCTTTTGTCCTCATATAAAGGTGGTTACATGCAAAAGAGTACCCCATAGGTCTTATCTACTGAAATATTTTGCTCAATCCTCCTTTTGTATTAAATTGCCCTAAATTTGTGACTCTACAGCTATGAATTTTCCATGTTTCCTTCATTCCCAAATAGGCTTATGGATTTGGAGACATCTTACTCACTAAAAAATCTTATTTCCATCACTTCGTATCAGATCTTATGCTGGAGGCTTATTCAAAAGAGAAGGGGAAAAAAAGCAGGTAGGAAAGAACAAGAAGCTGTAGCAGCTGAGGAAAAAACTCCAAGTCAGGACTTAAGAGCATCCCAAGCAATTCTGTTAAACTAATAACATCTGCATGAACGCCAGGCAAGGCAAAGACTCACACAACATAACATCAATTCATTGGCAGTAATCCACCTTTCTGGTAATCCATCACAGAGCCTGTAATTCAGACTCTCAGTCTCCTATCATGACAACATGGTGCGTTCAGACTCTGCTCCACCGTGCTGGTTTTCCAGGTTGGCCTCATCACTCACAAGCAAGCTACTGAAGATGGGCACACACATGCTCTGCTGCCAGTGTTCATTAACAAGGACTCAAAACACCTGCAAAGAGGGGAAAACCAGGGTCGCTGAACATCAGTGAGCTCAGCATCCTTTCCTGGGGGTGCCCAGTGCCTCTAAAGATCAGGCCCCCAGGTACTTGCTACACGAAGACATGAATAAACCTTTCTGTCTGCCCTTACCAGAGACACTGGCAGCATTGTTAAAGCTCAAGCACAACCGAATCTAAACTGGCTGAAAAGTTGGCTGGCCTTTTTGCTTCAGCATGATCAAATGGCAGCATTGCTCACCGAGTGTGAAGGGCACGAAAGGATTAACCACCCTCCCCCACCAAGCAGGTGAGCCGAAACCCTTTCCTACTTACTACATGTCAGTTTACAAGTAAAACATAAGGTATAAATGCAGCTATTGTTAAGGTGAAGCAGCCATCCTGGCTGGGGAGT
Source organism: Serilophus lunatus (assembly GCA_013399895.1). NCBI lineage: Eukaryota > Metazoa > Chordata > Aves > Passeriformes > Eurylaimidae > Serilophus > Serilophus lunatus. The sequence goes on along the minus strand of VXBA01004822.1, from coordinate 437,675 downwards.
TAGATTAGCAACTTACCCTTTGCAAAAGGATTAGCAGAGTCCTATTGTTTAAGTGTTTATTTATCAATTTGCATTTTTAAAAGGGGACATATATCTGACAAAGGCCCACGTTCTCCATGTACGCTGAGCCACCTCACTTCTAACTCCAGAATCTATCAGAGCATTTTCTAGACCGGAAAATCAAGGAGAAACCAAAACTGTGGCACCATTACTGCTCACACAAAATTTTGTTGGGCCAGCCGGCATTCCCGCATCTTTCATCTGAGAGCAACTGCTGGATGCTGTTAGCCGTGCAGGTCAAACACCAGAACTGGTGTTTGGTGTTTTTCCTAAAAAAGCTGAGCTGAATGCACAAATATTTACAGCCCATTCATTGTAGTTTCTAAGAACATGGGCTGCAGCACCCAGCCTATGGCAGGTTGCTCCCTTACACGGGTTAAAGGCACCGAAGCAACGAAGCCTTAGGGTACTTAGCACAGATTCCATACTTGCAGTCTTCAAAGCCCCTCAAATAATTCACACCGCTTCCACCAGATCCACAAAAGATTTTTCCACTGACAACGACCTGGCTCATTAAGCACAGAGGTTAGCACCAATGCAGCGCTTCTTGGCATCCCAATATCTCCAATGGATTCTCAGCTTTCATTGTGCTGGGAGTCTTTGGGAGCCTCGTAAATGAGCATTTATTGCTGCAACAACTAGTTCAGTCTCCACACACCACAGGGACTCCTCACTGGAGTTCAAGTTGAGGGAAGAGGTTTCACACAGAGTCGTTTGCAGCATGGGAGAGAGGGAACACCACTCACCCCAGCAAACTCCGCCAGGAGTGCAGACTCACCATTTGGCAGACAACAGCTGCTCACTTGGATTAGGTAAGAATTCCTTCATTATAGGGAATAGGGATGTTTTAGAAGGTAAGTGAGAGAGCAGATTTTTTTTAATTAAAGTGACACCAGTACATTTGTGCTCTACTGCAGCCCCACACCCTGCTTCTCTCTAAGACGGTGATTTAGGAAGCTGTTCTTTTAAACCATAAAAACAGTTTGGAAGACGAACAAGCATCCAGCTGTGCTAAATTATTTTCCTGCTCCCTCAGGACCCAGCAGCAGCTACAGCATGTATTTTACAGGCATATGATTTATTTACATGGACTAACATACAGGTATTGATTTTGACCTGTAAACCCCCATAGGGCTGGGGGCCTACACATCTCAAAACCTTCTCCCAGCCCAGGCTCCATCACCACAGCTGTGTGGGAGCAGGACCTCCATTTGTGAAAGGGGGAGAAGAAAGTGCAGGGTGTTCTCTGACTTTTTTGTAACTTCTTCCGACCCATCTATTCCTTTTTCTTTTCCCAAACAATTTTAGTTTGTTGATTACGCATCTCACACAGGCAATTAATTTTTTCTGATCATGGGGAAAATGAGGAGCCTCCAGTGGGACATGCTGTTAAGATCTTAAAATACGTTCTGTGCTGCTGGCTTATTACAGATACTCTGATTCATGGTCGACAAGAGAGGCCATGAGTGGTCTCTAAGTACGTGAATTTAGGAATCATCAAGGAGCATGTAAAGCCAGTGATAGGCATTCTGCTCTGAGGACTGTGTGCTAGAATAAAATTAAATTAAATTTAAAAACACACACAAGAAAGGGAGAAAGTGCAAGGGACAGACCCCGTCCCACGGGGCTTATGATTTACTTTTAAATTAGCACAAGAAGCGACATTGCAGGGAAGATGGATAAGGGTTACAATAACAGAACTTTGTGGCTGGTCTGCATTGTAATTTCACTAATTAGAAAATATGGAAAGTTTCTAGTTAATTAATCAGCACTATTGACATTTACATGAATTTGAGGGAGGTACGCAAATACCTGTGGAATAAACTCTGGTTTCAGCCATTCTACTTTCTAGAGTAATAGTTTTCCATCAGCAGCCTTTGAAGATCTGTAAAAGGTATCTTAAGAAGAAACAAGCCTATTCCCTAAACTTACATTCACTGTACATCCCTGAATAATTCTGGTGGGCAGAAAAGAACAAATCGCATAATACTGTAAGCAATTGCTCTAGAATGAGAGATGGAGACACTTCTTCCTCTTTTTATTCACCTGAGAAAATCGATTACCACATCCGCATGGACGGGGGCTGGCAACCTCCCACACATGGAGCTACTAACCTCTCCATATGAGCTGGACTAACCAGGCTGACCGACCACTGGTTAGCATTGAAGTATCTGTAAACACCGACCTATACATGGATACTGCAACTTACAAGCAAGTCCTCTCAACAGATCTGCAGAGGCCTCTGCTAGCAATAAGTATCCAATCATATCTCAACATAGCAACAGCCCACAGACATTCATCTGTCACCAGGTGCCATGGCTACAACACAACACACCACAGCAAAGCAATGGCACCCACTGGCACCATCATTGTGCTTTTATCGGTGTTGCACACACCACAGAGCAGAACGTGGTAGCAGCGTGCTCTGGGAAGGTAGTGGTGTTGGCACGCACAATTATTCATGGCAGGGCCCCTCTTGTTTCTGATTTGTCAAGTTTCTCCTCTCAGTATGGAAGCAGAGATACCATATGCAACTCTCTGATATCTCTTGACACTCCTCCAAAGGCTGGTGATAGCAGCCTATAATCTGTGAAGACACTTGGTAATGCCAGGAACTGTAGTGAAGTGTAGTTTTTGTTCACCCAAATGTTCAAGGTTTGATAATATACATGAAATGACTACCAGGCATGGCTGAAACGAGTGCCGTGTGAATAAAACTGAATATATTGCCTGGTCCTAACGAAAGTAGAAGGAAAAGGTAAATTACTCTGCCTTCTCATTGAGCTAGCTAGAAAGAGACCAGAGACCTCTTGGTATTGTTAATATTTAAACCACTTAATTTTTCTATACTGGATTATCACCAGGTTTTCAGCCTAACAGTCTGCTGTCAAACTTCTTGGATTTAAATGAGGAAACAGAAATCAATACACATTCAAAGCCAGATGAGCTTTTGGATGGCAACTATGTTCTGGAAATTTAGCATGTAAGCACATGTGTCTGGGGTGGAACTTGGGCACAGAAAATGGAAACTCTTCCAAAGGTATCTTTCGTTGCCATACTTCAGATTCCCCTTCCACACCCTGCCAAAATTGCTCACTGAGCGAATGCGGTTTCCTGAACTCAGCAACTGGCTGGAATCATGACGTTTTCTATCTTAACTCCAAGAATACCAAAAGGCAAATCAATTATGGTTTTAGAGTGCCCACGGTCAACTGTTTTAAACAAAATGAAGGTCTGAGAACAAATTCTAGTTTCAAGGCAAGCTTCAAAAAATACTGTACTACGACTAGAGAGTATTCCATGGTCAAGGCTAAATGGACACCAGTGCACCAGGCAAATATTCTATAGAGTACCATGACTACTGTTTAAAGGCAAATAGAGATAGTAAATTGATAAGGCAGAGGCCAACAACTGGTTCTGATACAAAACCTTCCACAAAAAGCAGACCAGGTCATGCTAGAGGAGTAACTTTTTTTGCAGAGATCAGTAGGCCGGCACAGCTATTCCTAAGTACTATCTGTACACAAGTGCCTCATGCTTATGCCAGGTAGTACAGGGCTAAAATGGAAGTGTATAACAAATTAGTGTTAATAAGCAAACACTCATTAGAAGTGTTAACAAGTGATGGTGGAGAGGCTCTGTTTTTAATTTTATTACTGATCTCTAGTAAGTGTTATTATCCTCATAGAATAACATTCTATTATGAAATGCACATGCACAGCATTAAAGCCTTTGATAGCGCAATGTTTGCCAGCAGCAGCAAAATTGTAAACAAAGTGAATCATTTCTGAAATGCGGACAGCCATTAGTATACACAAAGTTTATAGGATGCAGAGAGCCAATATGTGAGAGTGTTAATAACAGGAATTTACTGTGACCTGGGGATCTAAGGAATCAATTGAATATTCAGTTTCTTCCCATTTTTCAAAGAAGCCTAAACATCCATGCTTAATCTCAACTGACTTGTGCCTGAGCTAGGGTCTTGAGTCTGTTACATATTTTCAAATCTTTTTAGCCAATAGATGCTTCTAACATTTCTCTCTTTTCAAGTACTTCAAGCAGCTGCAACTAATCATATTCCATTATGGTTTTGTATATCTGTTTTGCTTGAAAACAAATTTTACCTAACCAACAAAAATGCAACTGAGTGACTTCTGCTCACTGTAGAAATGAGGGTTTTTTTCTGAAGACTGGCAGAATTGGGCATGGCATCAGATACAATTAAGAGAATGTATTCATTTTAAACTATAGTTAGGGAAAGGACGTGGGTTGAGGAAAAAAAACCCAATGAAATGAAGAGGTTGACAGGACAAGACAGACAATCTTTGCCTACTTTCTGTTCCTGTTCACAGACAGATAACCTGAAAATTCTGGATGAATTTTATAAGACTACCTATTTATTGCAATCGTTTCTTCAGCTTTGACATACAACCAGAAGAATAAGTCAACGAGGCTAACATTTCTGTGTTGCAAATATGCAGTCTCCATCTATCAGGAAAAGCTGAAATGACTGAGCTCAATCTACAATATCATAACTGAGTAGCACCAAGCCCCTCCCGAGTCACCTTCAGCAGCAACATAACACAGCAGGTAAGTACACACAAATTGCTTTACTGCCATGTGTAAGCTAAACTTAGGAAACTTTACTGAACTATTAAAATAAGCAATTATGACAACATCAGATATTAAATACAGATAGGGTTGTTTCAACCAAGCTACTGATTTTGGTGGGTTTTGGTTTTAATTCTTCCCCGCAGAAATATTAGAAGCATTCAAGTAAGCACGATGCCTTCCCTTCCCACACATACCTCTTTCTTCAGACGATACCTAAAAATCAGCGAAGAAAGAAAAAAAAAACAAACCAACAAACGCAATACAGCAAAGTCCTACTGGGGAATAGGGTTTTAATGAACACACAAAGCAACTAGGTGACATCTTTATCAGCCCTCATAAACCTTGATTGAATACACAGTGATAAGGCCTGTTTAAACTGTCATCCTCACGATAACATGGGCAGAGACAACGCGGGCCTTAGCAACGAGCTGTGCAAGAGAGGCCCTTCCCCAAGTGCAGGCACCGTTAGGTAATGCATGTCATGTCAACAGCTCAGAGGCTGCTTGGTCTGTGCCATGGGGGGGGGGATACACGTACGTCTCCTCACACCGCCACCTTGAAAGGGCAGCCGCTTCAGAGCCAGTCTGGTTTTGGGGATGGCCAGCTGTCTGGGGAAGATGGGCCCTTGGAGTCAGAGTGACCTTTGGCATCTAGATCTGCAAACATCAAGAATTCCATATACGTGGTTTTAAAGGATACAAGGAAAGGCTTTTTGGGGTTCTTTGGTGTTCAGTTTTTATTTTTTTTTTTACCCAACATCCAGCACTAGGAAGCAAGTCAGCATTCGAGGCCAGCACGGCTATGGAAGTTGGCAGTGATATGACTTGTAATAAAAGATCTGGCCTTGGCCATCTAGGATATTCACTTGAAAAAAAAAAAAAAAAGTATTTCAAACCTTTTTTAAGTGCCTCCAAGAAACATTTCAGTGAATTGCAAAGTTAGTAAGTAAGGATTTAATTTAACTATTCTCCCGCATTTATTTCTAAATTAAAAAAGTAAAACATACACTTGAAATTTAATTCTTTCTCCCCAAAATTGTTCTTCCCTCACTGCAATGCTTGCAGTGACACCCACTGGCTGTGGGAGGTCAAGTTCCAGGTGGTACTTAAATTCTTCAGCACACTGACCAGGTCACAAGGAGACAGAACCTCAGAAAAACGTTGCCGGCTCACTTAACATTATAGCTCAGTACCTGTATCCAGTACAGCTCTTTTTCATTAATATCTTTAATAAGGAAATAATGATCCAACGGTTACTTGTTAAGTATAATAAAATACATATTTGTATATAATTACTAGTTAATTAATAACTCCCATTGCTTGGGTGGTGGAAGATGTTAGTTCATTTTAGCCTATTTGCTCTTTGGCAAGACTGTGAAGTAGCACTAGTATCAGGGTTCAGCTTTTCACCAGGAAAACACTAAACTGAGCTGGTACACCACTGTGTGACAGGCTGGCAGGGGAGGCATTTTAGCTACTCAGGAACTCATTAGTGCTTTTGCAGACTTCCCTGCATACATCAGCAGATTTCTTTTAGTACCCCTAGCAGCAATGTCCCAGTTCACACTTAAAATGACAGAAAACACAGGACTGAGTGACTTGAGTAAAGACTCACGGGAAAACCAAGAAAACCAAATCTAACAAATCAAAACCTAATGGCCTCAATTAGAAGACAACTTGTTTCTTCAACTCTGTTAGAGAAATTTCTCTATAGCACACATAGCTTCTTAATGTTTAAACAAAATTATCCAAGTTTAAGCTGAAACACAAACAAATCACTCCTGTTACACGAGACACTCAGCAGAAGAAAAGGCTAGGTTTTAATTTAACTACAACATGATGGCTTGGAAAGGATCAAGGGAAATTTCAGAAATACTTACAATAAAAGACTAGGAAAAAAAAAGAGAACTACTTTATGCCTGCTCCATGGCACGAGCCAAGAGCAAATGGCTTCTGGCTGTGAGCACGCAAGGTGTGTTTGCTGACTTACTCAGATTAAAAATATTTTAGTCATCTTTATGTTATTTCCCCCATCTACAGCCACTAATGTTCTCTCCAGAGAGTCAGAAACAGAACTATTACATTCATGGAAAACACATTTATATGGGACTTCCCGCAGAGCTGAAAAAAACGTTATCCAATGCCTTCCCAGCCAAACTTCCTCCTGAAGTGAAAAATCCTTCCCTTTGATAAGAAAGCTGTGTCAGACCATATTTCTGTCCCTGACAAAAGAACCGTTCTCCCTTGGCTTACTCCACTTTTGGCAGCTGTGCTCAGTAGAACCACGCTGCTCTTCCCAGCTAGCCACCATGCTTATTAGAGCCACCACCTTATCTTTCCTGAACAAAAAAATAAAAATGAACTATGCACAAGCTCGCAGTTACTGTGGGTAACACTGCCCACAGTTCTGAGACAGGCAGTTCTCCTCTGGGTTAGAAATTCCATCAATAACATAACACGTCATTAAAGACTTCTCTCTCCTCCCCTCTCTCCCTCCCCCTTTTTTTTTTCCTGTGGCTATCCAGACCCAAAACTATCTAAATAGATCGTCAATGCTGCATGTACACAGTTCACAGCAAAATAATCTAGGTTTAACTTCCCTTTGTTCTTCCGTATCAGGAGGAAGTAAATTAATAAAGCACAGGGAGGAACACTCAAACATGGAAAGTTGGAGCCACTCTCATTTCTAATCCACTGAGAACCAATCCAAGGATACACACTGCTGCTCAGCAACCCTTTTCTAGAGTTTTGGGCTAAGTGTACTTAGCCTACTGCATGGTACTATGTACAGGTTCTGTGTGGTACCTACTGACCTTATCTCTGGCTACCCTTCCAAAAAAGCCAGATGCACCAACCCCAGAAAAATATCATTCTCATGGATGCACTGCACTTCTGCTCACACTGCTGCCTACTACTGACATGGTTCTGTGCCATCAAGGTGCCTTAAGCTACACCTACCCTTCAGACACAGCAGATCACATGATAGGCCCAAGGTAGCATCTGGCTGTGACAGGGAAGAGATTAATCTAGGATGTGCTAAGCCCTTACCTATCCTCCCCACAAAAATCTGCCAGCTCCAGGTCACCTCTATTATTATTCCTATAAGCAGAGCTGGCTACTTAAATGGTGAAACATCTGTACCTGATAAAACAATCGGGCTTAATTTTGTAGGAAAGAACATGCCAACTCCAAAAATTTCTGACAAAGCAATGATCCTCCTATTTACTTCCTCTCAAAATTCTACGCCATCTAGAAATAAGGAAGGCACTCCTACCTTTGATATTTGAAGATGGTCAGAAAGAAAAAGATCAGACCAAATCAACATTAAATTCCCTTCCTCATCCTGGAAAGTTACAGAGGATAATGCTAGCTCTCCTGAAACCCCACAATTGCATACTTATACTCTCTGGAAGGATGTTTTGGGGAGAGGTAACATGGTTGTCAAAAACAGCAAGTAGCAATTAAGGCTGCATTTTTGGCTAAATGAAAATTGGCAAAGAGAAATGGAAGAAAAAAATAAAAGGGATACCTCTTTTCTGAAATACTCTGGTCTTGATGGGGTTTTTTTCTTTCTTGAAGACTATTTGACTATTTTCCTCAAAGTTGAGAAACTCCTACAAAAGCAAAACTATGAAATCAGCCAATGACTAACTTTTCCTGAAGTGCTCAACAACTGCTTGCCAAATCTAGGTATCACCATTTGATTCAGCATAGCAGATAAAGACTAGAATTAAATGTCTGGTATTCCAATCTTGTTAATGAAGATATGCTTTTCATATCTAATTCATTTCCATGCCACTTACCAATAAAGCAATGTCAGATCAGGACAAGTAGACGCCCAGAGGGCTTGGCCCACTCAATCCTACTTGGCTGCAACACTTTAAAAAGTGTAAGTGGCTCCCAACTTCTGCCTGCTGCAGGGCAAGCACCTCACACAGCTCATTGCTGAGCAGATGATTTGCAGTAGCTTTTTTATGCTGCTGCCTGGGTGCAGACAGTCACAGTTCACAGTAAATCCAAGTCAAGATCACCTACCCCTTTATATCCTCTGTGTGTGTCATGGGGAGAGCTGTGTCAAACAAACAACAGATCCATAACTTGTGCATCAGGGAATGCCTTCTGCATAACTCTTATGCCCTTCCTTCTCCGTGTGTGGAATAGTTCCAATTTAACTATAGCACATAGTATGCCAGGGAGATTTGGTATAGAGGGACCTATCCAGCACGGTGGGACATAAAAGATGGCAGGGTTACAGCAGGACTCAATGTATCCATGCTACAAGCTCTCAGGAGAGGGAACAGAAGAATTTAAAATTCCTCAGCTTTGGTAGATCACTCTTCTCCCAGTTAAATTAGCAATCTGAGTTTCTTACCTCACAAAATTCAAAAGAACTGGGCCTATGATTGTATTTTAGCTTTAGATTTCCCCATACTCTCATTCTAACACACTTTTTTATCCCAACAAAAAAGTATAAAGTGCTTCCAGACTATGTCCTCCACATGAAGTGGTGAGACAACAGTTTAAGGACAAAGACATGAAGACTTGCTCAGCCTTACACAGAATCAGAATTACCTGATCGAAACTCAAGATTAACATGAATTAGATGTTTTAACTGCTATATGCTAGAGATAGAAAAATACAGCCAAAACTCTTGTCCATAATGCTTTGAATTGTAAGGCTACACTACAAACAACCTAAGCTCTTTGTGTGAGGAAAAGCAGCCTTGTCTAGAAAGAACTGAAATAGTCTCTGTTTTACAGGTCTCATCAAAGATGAAAGAATAGTATTGTATTTCAAAGTCTACAAACTATATAACATCTCCATTGGGAAATAAATATAATACAATTATAAAAAATAATTGCTATTTATTTATATAGCTTTCATCATGACAGCTTGCAAATGTAAGGTATATGTGCAGCAGAGATTATGAAATTTTAGTAGAAAAGGACTACTTGGAATATGGTTTCAAATTTAGTTTATTCAAAGAGGTAGCTTTTTTCCCCTTCTTTATGGAGCCGGCAAGAAGCCAAAAACTAGACCCTTTCTCTTTGCAAGCAATCTCACTGAACTTCCTCCAGGCAACATAAGTGGGCAAGATACACACATAGCTAGGAGACAGTAACTTCCTTCTGGAAGATATTCTGAAACATTCCTGAAGTCGTCAACAAAAAATAAACCCAAGATACGGTAACAATGAAAATTTCAGGCAGCCTATAGGACAAAAAGACAACACTAAAACCAAACAACCTTGAAACATTTACTTGTTTCTGAATTTCCTCATATGGTTGAGGACAGTTATAACTAGATCAAAAGAAATGTTCCTACCCTTTGCTTAGGCAGTAGCCAAAATTTTTCTTATACTGCCAATAGGGAGAAACAAGGGATGTCAATAAATTTATGGGAAATTTTGCTGTGAATGAATTCAGGACTTCTTCCTGTCACTACATGAAATAAAAAGTCAGATACAAGGATAGGGCCCCACTGTATAAGTGGTTGTGCTTATACCAAAGAAATGTGTCAACCTCAGTGTAAAGGAGGACAGAAGAACATTCAGAAAGGAACATATCAAGAAGGAAGAGACACAGTTCTACTACCAATACAGACATAGAAAGAACTGAAATGGAAGATTTGAGTTATGGGGGCAGAAGCTCTGAAGACATGAAACATAAACCCCACAACAGATGTGAAAAAGAGTAACAAGACTTGCCAACACAAAGGTAAGGAAGGCTCCTTACTAATTCAGCAAGCATAAGAGCCTGTGCCAACCTGAACATTTGAAGCTGTCTGTCTGTTCAGCCTCTTGGCAGAAAAGATACCGAGTTACTTCAAACTTCTGCCTTCAAGTAACTTGCATACTCAGGGAAGCCTCGAGAAGCTGGACATTCCTTTCACGGAGCAGACTGATAGGCTTCAAAGCATATTTAACTATAAGCTGCGTTACTATAGGGTGGAATATATTAATCAGCTCTAGCCATCTAGGGAGACTGTGGTTATCATTAAGAATATATTGGGACACTCATACAAGAATTCCTTTCCCCGGCCTGCTGGACAAGCTCTCTCGTATAATTTATCTGCTCCAACTGCATGCTTTTGAAAAAAAGCTAGACTAAATGAATACTTTCAACTAGAGCTAAAGGCAAACACTCCACTGGAACTTTGCCCTAATCAATAGTAGCAATGTTCATGTCACATGAGAGTCAGAGGATAGAATATGGTGCTTACTGAAGTCAGCAAATAAGCTAATTATACTTAGCCTGCTTGAAGAAGGGGACAAGTGAGGTCTGGTCCACCCACTTATTAATGCAATCATCATTATCCTTATCCCTTGTTTACTTTGTGCTTATATTGTAACAAAACCTTGTCTCAAATGGAGGGTTCTACTGACCCCTTGTGGAAGAAGCACTCACATATTTTAGGATGCACAAGCACCACTGGGGAAATCAGCTCAGAATTAAGTTTGTCTCCTCCCACAGATTTATATTTAAGGAAAAAGCAGTGAAACGGTGTTATGGTGTTGCAATCACTATTCTCCTGATTTTAGGCAATTTGGGAGAAATCAAGGGTTTTTTTACTAGCTTCTTCAGGGCAGTCAAGTAAGCATCAATAAATCCTAACCATGATAGACATTGCACTGTAACTGACAGGCTGACTGACTATAGACTTTCCTATAGACTTAGTCTTGCATTGTTGAAGACTAAAATTTATGCAATACCAGTCGGTAGAGTTCTCAATTTTTAATGTAATTTAAACCGTTTTAATCCATCATAGCACCACTTCCTGAAGACAGCTTTTAAAAAGAAAACAAAATTCACTCTTTTCCTGGACAGCAAGGACGTAGTACTGTCATTTCTGAAAAGGGAAAAAAGTATTTAAATCCCTGAAGTATTTTTCAGCCAAAACCTCCTCCCAAGAATCAAGAAGAGTTGAGATGATTCATTCTTGAAAGCAAAAGCTTTCCAATGCATGCTACTGTGTTGCCACAAACAGGGCTGCGCAAAGCACAAGACCTTCAACCATTGTTTCTGGCAACTCAAATTACCTTTCCATATGGCAGAAAACAAAGTCTGAAGACTAATGCTTTTTATTCAAATACTACCGCTAACCCTTCTTCCCTAAATAAAACAGAGTACATTCACAAGAAACCACCCACTGCATTTAATTAAATGTTAAATCCAAAGGGAATCTCCATGGACTTTCACCATCCCTGTCATAAACAGATGGCTGCACACAGGATAAAGCTGGAATGAGTTAGAACAGCAAAGCACATTATTCAGAGATTAATTATATTACGCACTGCTTAAATTATAAAGCTATAATTTAATAATTAATTATATTGTACATTATGAAGCAACCTCCTCAAAATCTAAAATCAGCAATACCAAACACCAGCAATACCGGCAGGTTCCATTTCAAACCACAGTGAGGACTGAAACCCTAGTTGCCACAGAGACCAAGTCTTAAACCTATGCCAACACTCTTCCCCTCACATTCAATGAACAAGTATGGAGAAGTACATGAACAGCTCACAAATTCAAAGCAAAGAACAAGTGACTACTTAAAACATATTTAAGGAATTTGCATTATTTTAAAAGAAAAATTATCTGAAGATACTTTTCATACTGAAGATGTTTTCATATAGATCTGTCATATAAACCACGGTTGAAGATACCTTGAAAAATTAAAAGAAACCAAGAAAGAGAACAATGAAGTTTTATTCCATCAGTTTTTTTCACCTGTACACTGATAAATTAAAACACTAAGTCATTTAAGTAAGGTTGGTTTTGTTGCCTTTGATTATGTACACTTTCTTTTAACAGATCCATTAAGTTGAATGCTACAAGTATAAACTATGATGCAGCATCTGTTGTCTCAGAATATGGAAGTTACTGTATCTGGCAGATGTTTAAATTATCCCATTCACACAGCCAGATCTGGAAAGGCCATTCAATTATAAGTAAACACAGAGTCTAACATACACTTAACAGCAGCTCTAGTCAGTACTACGAACTGCATATTTACAGAAAAATTTGCACATGTCACAGATAAAAATTTTAAATCAACCTTTTTGTTGTTACAACATAATCCACCCTTCGTACTTCTACTGCGCTGCTTTAACAATGTTTGAGTACCTGGGAGATTCAAAGGCACATAGCACTTCTGATGTTTCTATAAACTCACTCTTCAGAGATATAAGAGAAACAGATTCTTTTTAAACGTTTGGATTGCAAACTTTCTCAGTAAAGTCTGGTGCACTTCTAAACATTGTATGCCAACAAGTAACCGAGTCTGCAACCATTTTTTCAGGCATACAATTTTCTAATTCCATGGTGACATCTAACATCATTACAATTAAGAAGGAGGAAGGCAAATGAGCCACCCCTCCTTTCCCAATGCTGTGTATATAAAAATCAGTATTAAGTTCAATTACACTTTAAAGTCAAAGGTTTTGAAAGTCAGTATGTGTCTTACATGAAAAGTTTTATTAACCATCAGCATTTCCTTTGAAAAACTTAGGCCTTGCTAAGCAGTTTTAAAGTAAGCAATTATATAATGTTATCTGCATACAGAAATTCACTACATTCAAACAGGCAACCTTAAATTTCTCCAATAAACAGTCATGTCAAAATCTACAATTTCCTGAAAAGACAAAATCGGTTTTAACAAAAGCAAAAATGTTCCTGTGGTTCAGTAAAACCTGTTTTCTAACATGAATAATTTGCATTCATAAAGATACTAAGCTTGGAACAAAGAAAGTATTTCCTAAAACCTCAAAAGGAAACAAAAATAGTTTTCTAAATATGAAATGGCATGCAAAGATACTGATTTTTTGTCAGTTGTTTTTCACTCTCTTATAAAAGACTTACTGGATCAGAGTAAAGCAGGTATTTTTACACGTTTGTTTAGACAATGACCTCTCCCTCATACTAAAAATGTAACATACAGAACATTTTATCACCTATCTTTGACAAAAAAGCTGCTTCTGTAAATTTCAATATTATGCCCTTCAGACCCCCATGTCCAGCGCAACAATTAAACAGGTTTCAGAAAGCTTAACAATACCTAATACATTTGTCAACTTTTCTTTACAGAAAGTATATACAAGTTTATAAATCCACGGCTGGGGTATTACAATTATATTAACATCAACTCGTTAACTGGATTCAAAAGATACTTGCATTCTGTAAAGACTCTATGGCTGATGCCCATTCAATAGTTCTATGAAGGCACTGTACAGTCATTAATTCTCTTGTATTCTCCAAGATGTGCTGAAGAATATTGTTAATGTATTTAAGTTGTTAAAAAGCCCTGAGTCAGAACTTACGCATTTATCACAGGCTTAGCTATAAAAATGGCACATACTAAAATTTCTGCAGATAACAGTTTTGCTTTGTCAACACAAACAAGTTATGAAATGCACAAAGAGACAACTCCATCCAGCAACTTATGCAAGAAAACTACACAATGTACACTGTGGCAAATCACACACTGCTATTGTACGTCATTTATACAGGCAGTAGAAAACCCTCACAATGTATTCAGACATGAAGCAAACCAAAACTGATGCATTCCCCATCCCTTCCCAAAGACAAAGAACAGCTAGAGAATTCGGTACTTTGACAGAAAGGAGGTAGCACTGCTAAAGATTAGGCTGTAGTGTTGGTTTGTTGTTTGGTTTTTTTTTTTAAGTGAAAACTTGACCCATGCAGCACAAAGAACAGGACAGGCTCTTCAGTTCACCAGCTGCTGCTGGATGAGTAAAATTAAATTTCTGACACTTAATTTTGTAGAGGAAGCTCAAATCACTAGCTCAAAGCTGCTTCTTAAAACAATTTAGTGTTTACACAAACTGCAATTAATACTGCTAAAGATAATTAGACCTTCATCTCTAGAAAATATCTACACAGTAAGTACTCATTTTTAAAAGACCATTTCACATCTTTAAAAGACACTAGAATACCAATCGTAAGACTATGCTAACAAGGCACAAGTACTTGTGCAAATCTGCTATATCCACACCCAGTCCAAATTAAAAACAATACCTTCTAATGGAACCTACACATCTACAAAGTAACTTGTTTACTATCTTGCTCGTGTAGTTTTCAGTATCCATTTCAGGAAAAAGGGCTTTCTCCAAACCCCAATACACAAGTATACAGTAATCCAACATATGGAAAGTTAATAGGTAAAACAGCTAAAATTTTGAGAAGTGCCATATGAGCTTAGGGCATAGGGAGTGGTAAGACAGGTTGGGGTTGGGGGGGGTGTCAAACATAGTTATACAGATGTTAACAAACTACAACTTTTTAGCATATTATGTTAGCCTCTTAGGTTGTCTTTGTACTTTAAACCACTGTGTACTGGTGTGACTATTGACATATTTTACTAAAAGGAAAATATTTTACTTAAATATCTGAGCATACCTCCCATCTGAACAATATGTATTATGTGCCTTTTTAATTGTTTCAAGAAACAAAACATATTTCATTCAATTTCAAAACTGCTATTAAATACAGAGTGATAGTAATAATAAACAAACCTTGCAATTCTTGCATTTTATGATTTCACACCTTACTGATTTTTGTCATTTTGCTCAGGTGAGATTTACACTTTAATCTTTTGCTGAAGACAGAGGCACAGTGAGATACCCTTAACTCTCAACTCTCCTACTTGACATGATCCCCTTTGGCTTCCGAGTGAACTTCTCTTTTTCATCCTTCTATAATGTGTTATCCAGTTAAACATTTTTATTCTATGCACAATTCAAAAACGATACCAGACTAAACAGAGTGAAGAAACTTAATAGGTTCCTCAACAACACTAGTTCACCCTCTACATCATAATTCAAAGACAATGTGTGAATATAAGTATCTATTTGAAGAAATGATACTGGATTTGCAAATATTTTTCCTCATTAAGTTTTTTGAAAGTCAAACACCATGTAGCCTTCCCAAGACATGATACAGGTCTTCCACCTGTCAATAAGAGGCCCACAAGCATGTTGGTCAACTTATCTAAGTCTTCTAATTCAGCTGTTTCTCACTGCACCATAATAGCCTCAAGTTGAGATATTTCAGTTTCAACTGGCACACAATACTCCTGAATGAACCCAATCACAAACTCCTATGACTCCTAGTCACATATATCTATCTGCTGTGATTCCGGTATGGAAGACTAAGGCTTCTCCTACGGTAATACCTTCATTGCTTCTGTTTCTATAGGACTGATGGCATTCAAATATGAGTTTTATAAAGTAACCTAAAGTTTCCCTGTTGAAAAGTTCAAGCCTAACAGAGCACTTACCCATCTGTGTTACAGTATGTACCTCCTGCAGACAAGTAATATTTAACATTCAACTCTGGTTTCCAACCCAGGATGCTTTAGATAAGTTCTTACTCAGTTGAATTACTCATTTGATGGTAAGATGTAATACTTTCAAAGTAATTCTGACTCATTGCAGTGAAAAAAAAAAAATTAGGAAAATGCCAACTGCTATACTGAAATTTCACAGTTTTCATTTGCATTATCAAGAAGAAATCCACCCTGCCTTCATGCTAATAGTAGTTTATAGAGGTCCCCTAGAGGAATAAAGGGGACACAATATTCAAAATACATGTACTGGAGACAGAGGAATCCAAGGCACAGATCTGATGCATTGCAAGCTGAAACACAGAATAGATTGTAAAATGGCACCTCCTACTATAGAAGTATTTCCAGAGGAAGCCCGACAGGAAACTGAAGCTTATTACAGAAAGTTCAGCTGTAAAACATGCTACTGAAAACCCCCAAACCAAACCAACAACAAAAAAAACCCCAAAACCACAGAACAAAAAAACTAAGACCACCCACAAACTTAGTGACATGCAGAATGGCCAAATGAAAATTGCAGTGAACACTCAAGTACGCTCAGAGTTAAAGTGGAGATAGCAACCTGCTGAACTGAAAAAAAAAAAGCCTTATATCATAAGCTTTTCAAGGTTCCTTGAGATTTTGTTATTTTAGAATAGGAACCCAAGAAGCAAAATGGGAAGGCTATTTCATTTTGCAAAAAAACAAAAACAAAAAACACAGATACACAGATACACAGATTATCTGAGATCAAATGACTACTAATGCACAAAATAAAACAGACTACTATATTGACTCCAGACTGCGATTGTGTCCAATGGAAAAACACTGAAAAGAATGAGGAACATTTGCAGTGCTGGAGCAGGATAAAAGATGGCTATCAAAAGGCTGTGTATTACATCACTTTGCAATGTTAAAAGCTACTCTACATACATTTTTCCAATATATCACTGTCGTTGATTCCTGGAAACCTCTATTCAGTGTTTAAATCTTATTGCTTAAAAGTTTGTCTATCTTTATAGTTTATTAGTAACATTCTTCTGAGACTTTTGCCAATGTTTGCACAATTCAGGCATATCAACATAGGCTTCAAAAGACAGATTGATTTATCTGAAGAGACCACAATTTTATGCCTTTATCCTTACTTGGATATTTCCCTAAACTCATTGTCCACATTTTTGACATGAGAATTAAATGATAAATTAGTTTTAGCTGCAAGTAAGGCACCTAAATTACTCCAGTGAGGATTTCTCAATGGCAAAGGGCTACATGAACTATGCACTCAGAAAACTGTTGGATCACTTAGGAGTAAGCACACATTCCTCTTAGCTACAAGAGATCCTTAAATCAGCATATTTTCTACCATCAAAAACGGTTATCAAAATGTTAACAGTCTGCAGTTCCTGACAGTAGCATTTTTGGGGTCAGGAACAGTTCTCTGTCACATCAGTCACAGCAAACTCCTTCGGTCAAATTCAGCTCACCTAGGCAAGGCTCAAAAATCACTGTTCTGTCATCAATATCTTCATTTGCAGCATTACTCAGTAATGCTCATGGATAAATTGTGGTGTTAACACCCAACTCAGGAATAAACAATATTAAATCTTCTCTTTTGCTCCTGACAGTGTTTTGCCTAGAGACAATAAAACCCATTCAGAGGAAATCTTCCAAAAGTTTTTCCTTATTCATATTCCCACAATTCTTAAATGGCTCAACATGTATATGTTCCTCTACAATTGATCAAACTCTCTCATCTGAAATGGATAACTGACTTACTGCTCAAACATTTTCCTTTCCAGTCAAGTTAAAAGCAATTCCATGTGACTAGAATTTAGGTTCACTATTTAAGTTAGTTTGCTTGAATTTGTTAAACTAAAGTCAGTTTTGGGAACATAGTACTTCTAAGCCAGATTTTAATTTTTACCATTTCCTTTCCAACCCATCCTCAGCAACAAAGGGCATGACAAAGTTAGAATTACCTTAAGATTGTATTCTGAGGCCTGATTTTATGTGAATGGCATATTTATTATTACTGCGTGTATATTTTGAATTGATTTTTCATGATTGTGTATTTCAAGATATACAAGAGATTCTGTGAATCAGAACTGTTACAGAAAATGTCATAAAGGCATAAAGAAAAAAAAATCCTAAATATTTATGTTTGGTAGTAACTGATAATATTTTAAAAAAAAATCCCTTGCATCACTTGACATCTGATACATACATGGTACGCATGAACAAAACCAAAACAAGATTGTCCCTTTAGACTTCAAGGGGAAAAAGACACAGAAATTGGAAAAGATTGCTTTAAATTAGCTTCAGGCTTAGATGTTTTACAAGAGTAAAGCTAAAAGCTGACTGTTCAAATACTGTTCTTTTATTTGGTGCGTTCACAGTCTTTAAACAATTACCATGTAACGGACCTGTGCTACAGTATTAGAAATGTTTTCATTAGAATCCTTGTCCTAGGTTGAAGTATATTCTATTACCATCTCCGTTGGCTGTTGAAACAGCTGGTTGAAGCAGTGTTCCTTGCCTCCTCCCTCTGTACTATCTTCTGTTATTGGGCCATCAATGCCTCACCCCATGACTCAGAGATAACTCCCTCCTGGACTATCTGCTGTTAATGGGCCCATCAGGCCTTATCACACGACTCACCATCCCATTGTGAGATGTTTTGCCCAGAGGGAGGAGCCAACTATTCCATCCTGGATATAAGCTGAGACTCTGAACACCACAGCAGCGCTTACCTACTGGACTCCCAGAGGACAAGAGCTACCATTGGACTTTCTCACCCTTTTCTTCCTACAGGATCACTGCTTCAACGGAACTGCTTTGCTTGGACTGCTATTACCATAGAGTGTCAGGGTGTATCTGTGTCAGTGTTCTTGTGCTACTGCATTTATTTATTTCTTTTAATTTCCTTATTTTTCCCATTAAATTGTAATTCTGACTTGCAATCTCCCACTGGTTTGATTTCAAACTAGTACAATCCTTTACTGCTTTTCAAACTTACAGGGATTTAATCCATCAAAATGCCCTTAATATTTCACAATCTAACAAAAGCCGCTGGTTCCACTAATACAAAAGGATCCTCCGTTCAATTGCCTTGCGGCATATGGGGCATTCACTCATTCGGTCTCCACACAGCTGACACGTCCCGTGGCCACACAGAAAGATCATGTTCTTCAGACGGTCCAAACAGACAGGACACATAGTCTGTAAGAGATTTTGACACATTACATAATCAATGGTAGGAGTTAGACAGTACTGAATATGCAACATATAAATTCCTGAAATTAAACAGCAACAACATAATGTTAAGCATGGCAGATAACTGCCATAGCATAACCCAGCCACTCACCTAAACTGCGGGTTTTAATGCCGTTTTTATTTGACATTGACCTAAAATACATAGCTTTTTCCTACTTCATCATGACACAACTAAGTAGCTTTTTTTCCAAACATGAGCCTTTTAAGACAATCCAGTAGTAGGCTGACATTGACTTTTCAGTATCATTTCCCAAGTTTGCAACATTCTTAAGACATTCTTCAGAAGCAGTCTGCTTTATGTCATGAAATCCTCCAGGGAACAAACAACACAAACAACTTTATGTATGCAATGCTTGGGTAATGATTTACGAATTTTTTCTCAGGCTATCTAGTTGTTCATATACTTACCTTTAAACACCAAGCACTGAACACATGCAGAAGAAATAAAAATACTGCATAATGAGTAAGATATGTAAAGAGTCAATTCTTTGTGGAAGTTATCTAGATTTTCAACCAAAAGAACACCTCAAGTTTCAAATGAAGAACAGTTCAATAAATCTGTGACCTTCAGCCATAACAGTAGCACAGCAAACTTTTAAAATCAGTTTTAATTGCTGAACATTAAAGTGACAGCCAATGCCCATAAAAGTTCTACAATGGCAAAATTCATTTTGTACCAAGCCACTAAGGAACAATGTCTTTCATCTTTTGTCATATGCAGAAATTGTAGTTTTGGTAAGGCATGTTCCTTCACCATAAACATATTGCAGCCATATTAGGATTTCAATTATATATTTCATTTCTATCAGTTGATCAAAGGTTAGTAAATGAATAGATGTTACAACAGATGATAATTGTTAAGGCCATTCTCTACTCCATCAAGTCAAATCTAAGATGTCCTCAGATCTGAGACACACTACAAATAACAATTATAAATGTTGATCTCATACATAATATGAAATACCGAGAGGGTTCATATTTCAAATACAAATTCATTTTATCACCATCTTGCACCTTTGACTTGTTTCCATACTCAACATTGGGTGCTTACTTCAATTTGTTCATCTCAAGAGAGAATCCACAGAAGGAACCCTATTCAGTATAACCTTAAAGCACACTTTCTATGGAATTATGAGGTATTACTTCCTAGGGTAGATAACTCAGCTGAACACCAAAAAAATTCATGATCACTCTGCTTACACAGATTTTAAATTGGCATGGAATCTGGTCAAATGTCTATTTTAATCTCCAGCATACAAGTACAACCTTATGCCAATTTATGCTTAAAAAAATCCTGAAGAGGGGCATGCTCCAGCTTCGCCAGATTTCCATAGTACTGTAACAAAACACTCTCAAACAAAAAATTTGGCCAAGATCAAGCATCTCTCAGTCAGTCCTGCCCATTTTTCCATTCACACTAAGTTACCAGCTTCACCTCCCAACAGAACAATTAAGAGTATTCTACCTCCAGTAACTCATGGACTTCAAGTAACAGTGAAACAGTTATTTCCAAGGCAATGAACATACGGCTGTCCTGTGAAAAGTGTCTATAACCTGACAGCACTGGCATGATATCCTTTGGCAAAGGATTGACATAGCAAACACTAATTATTGGGGAAAAAACTTGTAGCAATTCTTCTCTGTTTTAGCTAATCATTTGCCCTTGAGTCCAAATATAATGACAGAATAACTGAAGCTACAAGGGTCTTTTTCTCTCCATATGCCACACCAACATTTAAAAATGAAAACATCAATCAAGGGACTCAGAAACAATGAAAAAATTGAATCTGTTTAAACACCACTACTTTTAACTGTTTCCAACAGCAAAGCACAGGAATCCTAACATTTTCATTGTATAGGTATTTTCTACAATTGCATGCAGTATTAGCAAATTGCTCAATTTCTCCGTTTAAAGTACATAAAACATACTAGCTGTTTAATTTCTTAACATGACACTAACAACATCTAAGTTACCTCACACGGTAGGAGAACTCAGCTGGCAGGACAACCTATCTTTCCATTTGCTACACAGGGTTTTCCTGATTAGTTCTGCAGTTTCCCAGAGAGATACAGGCACAGATAATTAAGTTTTATCCAACTTTCAAGGAGAATTTCTTACTTAACCAGCAGTTTGTATGTACTTTTACAGAATAAGCAGCACCTGTTTCAATTGTACTATCAGTTTGTTAGAACGTCCTCTGCATGAAACATTTGATTCTCATCTCTTGAAGGAAAACAACTATAAAAAGGCACTATGGCTGTACTTTTTTTTGGTAAGTATTCTGAAAAAGTGCTCATTTCATCCTAAGTATAATTGAGTTTGCAATTCAAATTATTTTTTTACCATTAACAAGGTGTTTTAAACTGCTTGAAGAATCAATTCCTATTATTAAAACCTGTTTTTCCAACAATATACAGGTGCATAGTGATAAAATAAATTTATTCTTAAGGAGGAAGAAAGTGATGTAAGTATGGTGAAGGAACATACGTAAAATATTAGACAGATGATGGTGATTATATATGAAATGGAGTGAAGGTATTGCAATTACAGTCAAAAGGGTTCACATTCAGGGAATCCCTGAAGAATGGTGTGGTCATCAGATGTGGGAGATTCTGTTGACATCAGCATCACTTCTGCTTGGCATCAGAAATGGTTTTAAAAGCTTGCTGCACTAACATATTAGATTATCATTGGAGGCATGAGTTGAAACAAAGGATTATACCTGCTGAAAGAGAACAAATTAATTTTAAGTAGAAAAATATCAATTTCACATGGAGATTGAACTGTTACAGCATAAATCAAAAAGAATACACAGTTGCAGTGCAATGCTGCACATCACTTCAAGCACAAATTTAAAAAATTATTTGCTTCTGACGAGCATGATATACAACTTGCTCTGTCACAAGACCAAGCAGAAAAGACAGTAAGGAAAATATGGAAGAGGATCAAGCCAAGATGCATACAAGAATGACCAGAACCACCTCTTTCTATTCAGAAGCCTATACATAAGCATATAAGCATACCCAAATAGAGCTCTAATCTTTCATGAACTCCTAAAGTAACCAGAAAAAGATATATCTGAAAGATAAACTTGCATTTAAGCATTCATCTGCATCTTTTGCATATATCATTTCAAATGCTAGAGCAGTAACCTTATTTTTTCCATTCAATTCTGAAAGGTAAAGCAGAAGCTAAACAAGTAGATGTGAGACATCAGAGATAAGACCTACAAACTCCAGATTTTACTAAGACAGACACATGTTTTCCAAATGACGATTTTCAATCTGCATGTTCTTTTACAGACAAAAACTACACAGGAATCTGTTTTGCATTTCTATTACTGAGGTGCTGGCCTAGTCACCCCGTGATAGGAACAGCTCTTCACAGACATTCCACTGAGCATATCAGATCCCAAATGTAAGGCTTTTAGAGATATGGGCTCTAAAACTGGCATTCTCAACATTTTAGCCTTAGCTTTCATGTGCATGAACAGCTGAAAGCCACAACTACCAGTACTAGATGCGACATTGCCATCCCTGAAGTATTACTGACTGCTGTGAGCCTACAAGAGGAAAAGGCAAGTTAGAACACCTCTGTTTCGTTCAATTTTGTTATACACAGGGAAGCCAAAAAACACACTAGGGTTCTAAGAGACTAAGTTCATACAATAATCAGATACCCCAGGTCTTTCATTGCTGAAAAATCTAAAAATCAAGGGTATTTTTCAGATGGAAAAGCAAGGAAACAACTCAGTAAATTAATACAGCATGTAGATAACTATTTAAGCACTTGTAATGGAACTAGACTTAGAGATGTAACAAATTCAAATAGATAACTAAAAAATTAATTTTTCTTTTCATTAAGTTTCTGAATTTCACATAATCAATGAATAATCAATACAATCTGTAGTCAATTTGTACAAATTTCCTCCTGCAAACACTATACACATTTGCAGATAACAAATCTAACATTTAAATTCAGAATATTCGGATTATATTTATAGTACTTCCAAAGTTTTAATTTAGCAATCACACAATCTTTTGAAGAGTGTGTGAACTACACTCTTCATATGACAGGTAACTGCCAGCCATTTTTCAAAGGCAGTTAATGAACAAACAAATAAAGAATCAGGTAGATATAGAATGGTGAAGATCATCTACTTTTACCAGTGTACTGTGAAAACAGCTTTTGCTCAGGTCAGCTAAACAGGCAGAAAATACACAGACTGGGCAGAGCATCCCCTTTTTTAGCTACACTGACTCAGGTACTCTAATAGATGGATTATCAAACTTGGCCACTTGATTTGTTTTTAATCCTGGATATAGAGGACATACAAGCCACATCATACAAAAAAAATGGGTCATTATACTAAGATTTAAGAGCTGATGAGCTTTAACGTGTCAATTTGCTTTAAATAACAAAGGATGCATTGGCTTCTTCAATTAGTTTAGTGGTCCACAATAATTTTATTCAGCACTTTTACCTGTTCCTTGATGTCTTGTAACTGTTGCTGCAGCTTCTGTACATCTGCATTGACATTAGTGTTGTCTTTGTCTTTCTGCAAAACTGGAATGTTTCCACTTGCTGTAATGTAAAGAAAACAGAAATGAGTATGCAATAAGCAGGAATAATTATAGTGTCATAACTACAATTTTTCAATTATCTGAAATAATGCTAGTCAAACACCTTTGATAATCTAATTAAATCCACTGCATCATCACTGCAGGTCAAGTAACAGAGAATTTCTTACAGTTTAGTGGCAACACTTCTTTGACAAATATTTCCATAATAATGATGCTTGTAGTTTCTTAATTTTCTCAGAGTAAAATTCCTGAAGTAAATTTTTTGGCATATGTTTAAAAAAAGCCAAATCCTTTCACATTGAAAAGATTTTTATCTACAGAAATGATTCTATTCAGCGTTCAAAACTGCACAAGTGTCTTGGAAGTAGTTTGTTCAGACTCTGAACAAGCTCAGATTAATATTACTTTATCTGATTGATCTAGGAAGCAATGTTACTATAAGAAACAGAAAAATTGTAAGCTATTTTAAATTTCCAGCATATTGAAAACCTGATTTTACTGATTATTCTTGTATTTATCTATTTTGGAACTTTATGATACAAATGAACTAATATTCCAAATCCCATAAACTCAAGTGAAATACTGCATACCACACATACACACATAGAGTAAATGCAAATAATTAATGGAAATTATTCAAAGAAGTCACAAAAAATTTAAAAACCAGTCAAAGCAGGAGACATAAATCTGAACATTCTGTCAGTTAGGAAAGTTGCTTGCACTTAGATGCAAAATATTTACCATTCCTTCAGAGTTCCAGATGTAAAAAACCCCACATTTATTTGCTCATTTGCTCAATTACAGACAGTCTTTGACTTTCACTTCAGAGGACATTAGCAAGTGACCGAGTTATCACATGTTTCAGCTTCTACTTTGAATTCTGGAAGCAATTCTCTAGAATTGCCGGTGTTATCATCACAATTGCTGCTACCACTGTAGAAAGTGGTGCACAGAGAAAATTGATACAAGGGTTAACATTTTTCTTTTTTTAACTTCTCTTTAGAAAGGAGAGAAAATATTTAGGTCATGTAAAAGAATAAGAAGTTGGTGAAGGAATGTGAAAGAGTATGGGCTTTGGAGTCACTCACAAATATCATCAGTGGTATCTTCTGTACCTTTCCCTCCGCAGCACATTATGAAAGGCACTCGTCGTTCAACCACTGCCCGACACTGTACACACTTCTTCATCAAGCTTGCACAATCTGAGAGGACAGAGAAATAAATCAACTCCCAATCCTGCTACTTTATTTTTCTTCCTTTCTATCCATGAGCTTGTCTATATAACAATGACTGAACAGATGTTTGTAATACAAATAAGTACTTGAGTTCATGTTCACATAATTTTCTGTAAGTCATACATACAAACAACGTCCTGTTTGGGGTTTAAAGTAAATCTAGTACCTTATCTCCTTTTAACATATTTCAAGCAAACATCTCCAAATGGATGTCTATTCAACAAGAACTGCACAAGTTAAAAAGTTAAAATTACACATATTTAAGATCAGAATTTCCAAGAATGTCTTTCCAAGAATGTCTTAACTAACTGCTTGAGAACAAAGAATCTCAGTAACTGTCCTAATGCTCCAGGGACAAAGAGGTGCGGCTCCTCACCTTGAAGAGTAAACATACATCTTTGATATAATCCTAGAAAGGAGGTAATACTTTGACAAAAGGCAAATTATTAGGTCTCATAAATGCTGAGAAGTTACTATGAATTAATAAAGTGAGTCCTATAAACTACACAAATTTGAAGACTCTCATCTCGCTTGAACAAGATGTCCAGAAAAGAGTCTGGAAAGAAATCATCTGCATCTGTTAAACCTTTTGCTTTCCTAGTTGCAGCTTTGATTTGGTAATGTGTATTGCAGTGCTGAAATCCTTTACCACAGCAATCAATCTTTTTGTTGTCCTCTTTCCTGGGAAACAAATCAAAAAAAACTTCTCTCATCATCTTTCAACTGCAGACAATGAAAGAGGCCACATCAGGATAACTACAGTCAGTGATTCAATGTCTGCTGCCTCAGCCAGAACAGAGTCAGAAGAGGAAGAAACCAGACCCCTTTAGTGAGACCAAGTAAGCAGTTACTTGTGGGAACAATAACCTTCCCTCCTATGTAGATCCTCATCCATAAGGATTGCTCTTCTGTGGCCAAATGAGACTTCAACAGAGCCCTAAAATGCCTGGGGACAAGGTGACAGCTGCATTCTTACCTACATTCTCAAAACTAAAAAGTTTCTGGAGATTCCCTATGTATTTTTTTGCTACACAGGATAAATCAAAGTGAAACACAACTAGTGGCCTTTGCAAAGATACACGATGTGCAAATCTGTAGATTAGTAGTGAAGCATCCTAAATATTTATTGAAAATATTCTTTTAAACCACCATTTGTACATCTGAATTCCCTGAAAAAACTGCAACAAAGCAACAAAATTAATTCTAATCACTTCAAAAATTTTAATGTTAGACAGTAGTTTTAATGGTATACTTCTGTAATAAATAATTCAGATGGAAGAGCACTTGCTTCCTCAATTTTTTTAAAATCGCTACTTTGCTTTCCAACTATTACCAGCATGCAAAATAATGCCAAAATTCTTACTATCACACCATACTATCAAGTAAATTTGACCTGAAGTCAGATTACTGGCGAGTTTTTAGCAATCTAATTGAAAATGTTCTATCTCAATATCACTTCAAAATGAGCTTCTGTCAGGTTACTTACTCTCACAGGCACACATATGACCACAAGGCTGGAAAAGCACTGCTGCCTTTTTATCTGAGCACACTACACATTCTTCAATCTGTAAAGAACAACAAACATATAAATGAGAAAATACCCATCTCCTGTATGTATCTATATGTATGTATCTCCTGCTCTCTACATTACTTTGCAAGGCACATGGACTTCAAGATGCTCCATCTAGTGGTTTTTTTTTAACTAGTTCAGCACCTCAAAATGCAATTTAAATGAGTTACCACACTAACTTCTAAGAAGAGATTTTTCCAGCAGTACACTGACAGGCACAGAGAAGCCGTTAGGATAGTACACAATTCTGTTTCTTTATTCTTTTCTCTTCCTTTGTTCCATCGTACATACTTAAAATTGGAATTGTTCAGCTTGGAGAAGAGCGGTTTCTAAACATAAAGGGAACTTATAAGAAAGACAGGGACTAACTTTTTAGCAGGGCCTGTTGGGGCAGGACAAGGGGTAATGGTTTTAAAATAAGAGAAAGAATAGAATTAAGAAAGAAACATTTTGTAACGAGGGTGGTGAAACACTGGAACAAGTTGCCCAGAGAGATGGTAGGTGCCCTGTCCCTGGAAACATTCAAGGTCAGGTTGGATGTGGCCCTGAGCAACCTGATCTATTTGAAGATGTCTCTGTTCATTGCAGATTGTTAGGAATTGGTTACATGACTAACTTCAAAGGTCCCTTCCAACCCAAACTATCCTATATCCTATGAAATTCACTTACAAAATGCTTTTGTAGAAATGTTTTAATATTCTGGGTTAGGGTTTCTCTAGCCCTTTAATGTGAAGAGCTGTATATATACTATAGAACCATAGAATGGCCTGGATTTAAAGGGATCTCAAATATCATCTCATTTCAATTCCCTGGCAGTAAGAAGGAACACCTTTCACTAGAGCAGGCTGTTCAGGGCCCCATCCAACAGGGCCTTGAACACTTCTAGGGATGGGGCATATGACCACAGAGGTAAGAATTCCATTCATACTGACCTGGACCACCTCTTCCAGCTCATAGAACACTTTGGCCTGATTCATTAATTTATTTGCCTTATGATACTACTGTAAGTTTTTATATAGAAAAGTAATAGAAAAGTAAAAGGTATGTATTGACCAGACATTCCATCATCTCAACCTAATGCTGCAAAAGGAACCAAAGGAAGGTTATCCACAACACAAGGTTAGCTTTCACCTGGGAAAGCTGATTTCCATAGATTAGCTTCTTTAGCTGGATGAGTAGATGTAGAAGCCTTATTTGGCCACTCCAAATCACTCAGTGGCAGAACCCTTTCACTGACTATAAAGAAAGTCCAAAGAAAAAGAGCTTACACTATGTTAACATTGGGATTTTGCATATACACAATGCAGAATAGTGAATGATGTAAGAAATAAGAACAGGAGAGTGAATAGTAAAACCAGTGAGAATTTATATTTTCAACTCTCATATTTACTCTGAAGTAGAGAAAAAAAAAACCCCTAACATACCATAAAAGCAAACTAGCCAAATATGTTTGGAAAAATTACCAAAAATGGAGCTGGGTCTTAAAAAAAAAAACACCAAACAAACCACCAACAAAATATCAACCAAAAAATCCCTCTAAAAATCCAAAAGCAAACAAACAAAAACTGAGAATAAGATGAAAAATTTTTTTTAAACACCTAAAAAGCAACAGGACAAGACTCAGTGGCTACAGGGAATAAAAGACTAAAACAGAAAAGCAAGGGCGATGTACCCATATAGTCACAACTACTTGGGAGTAGAAACCTGAGACTAGGTCTCCAAAAAAGGGTACAATTGGTTGAAGGAAAGAGACAGCATAATGAAACTCATGATTCCAAAGAAAGAGAAAGTGAAAACTCAAAGTAATTATTAACTTCAAAAACAAGAACATGTTAACTCAGTTTACAGGCAAATCATTTTTCAAGCAGCCCTAAGGAATAAAAGAACTCAGAAGAATTGAGGAAAATTATACTTCACAAAAAGAGTGATTTATCTTAACATGAAGAAAAAAATACCATGGGGGGGAGGGAAATAATCTATTTCAATAACGTTTCCTCAGGTGACTGTATTAGGAACTCTGAGGATCTGAACAATAAAGACATTGCAAGGCAGAGAGATACAGGCAAACACAAAAGAGCAATGTACAATATACAATGTACTAGATATGATTATGATGCAAAATTAATTTCATCCAGTGAGACATGTGTAAGGCAAACTATCATATAAAATAGACTATATATTTCCTTGACTTTTTTTTTTTAATTTTTCCAATAAGAAAGAAAGAGGACCAATAAATGTTGGAGGTTTTTACCTTTGTCCTAGACTGAACTTGTTCTTTACAGATGAGGCATTTTTTCACCCTTGGTGAGCACAGAGAACACGTGGCAATGTGTCCACAGGGGCCAAATAGAGTATCTCTCTTCATGTCTGAACACACCATACATTCTTCTAAGGTTTCAGAATCATTGTTGATCATAGATGGACTGCGGGAACCAACTTGACCACTACAAAGAAACCTTGCAGTCACTTTTAAGAACTAAAAAAGAGCCTTAATTTAAAATGCACATCAGTTGGCTGTTTATATACTCCTATGCATTTGGGCAGCAATGTGTGAACTGCCACTTCCCAAATAAACAGTAGACACCAGAGTGCAAGGTCACACACTCAGATACGACATCATACAGAAACAGGACACACAAGTCAGAATAGCATGTTGTGAACATAAAAAGCCCTTCCCTCTTATCCTAAGAGCTTCCTTTACTAATAGAGACACGCCCTGCAGATTCATAACTGCACAGCTGAGCACCTTAACCTTGAACAGGTTTCCAATGCCCATTAAAGCACCAGAGCGCCCAGGGCAAGCAGCGAGTCGAAGTCGGAGCGCTGGGCTGTGCTCTGCCAGCAGAGGGCGCTGCTCCCGCAGCCCTCTCCATCGCGTCCGAGGCAGCGAGAGGGAACAGCCCAGGGATGAGGCCGAGGCAGAGGGACACAGACTGAAAGATGCTGAAAGGAAATAAGCACCTCACTCCTTACCAGGGCAACAAATAAAACCAGCTCCTCTTTGTGACATTTTGAAAGTACTGTTTTGATTTCCATACAGGAATTAAGGATGAGAATCATTTAAGGCATCATGGGGGGGACAAAACTAGGACAAGCTGAACTGTCTCATACTGCATGCACTTGGTAACACGGTATTTCACTGAAATCATAATTCCTAAAGACATCAGACCTACCCCCTCATCCTCTTTTTACAGAATCATAAAACTAGTCATGTTGATAGGTATTCTGTAGATCCCCTGTTTAAAGCATCATCAACACTAAATACATACCAGGCTATGCTGGGCTGTGCTCTTTCTAGTCTTTAAAACTCGTACGAACAGAGATTTCACAACTTTAGGCCAACCTGTTACAGTGCTTAATTATTCTTCCAGTGACTTTCCCCCCATCCATTTCTGAAGTTCTACCAAACTCCACCTGTAGACTGCCATCTTCACATTCTCTCCTTTCCCATATTAACATGCAAGAAAGTCCTGTAAGACTCAGGCAAGTTTCAACTAATATACTTGTAAACAGCATTCAATGTATCACAGAAAATAAAGAATTAATTGAAAGTAATAAAAAAGCTTGCATGTTTTAATGCTATTCTTAATAAAGGCATGTTTTAAATAAATTATTTGATCTATAGAAAGCAGAGATTTGGAAACTGTGTGTTTTATGAATATACAAACCTGACTTTTTCTTTATGACATTTAGCCAATGCTTTGCAGAGACTGGGATCAGGGCAGAGGTCAAGAGGAGACTGACCCTTCTTGTTACGAATGCTGAGATCAGCTCCATTGGCTGCCAGGAAGCAGGCAATAGATGCTGCACTCTTCTTCTCTGCTCCTTGAGTGCCAAGTCCCATTATTAACTGAAAGAAAACAAATACATGAGCAATTTGAAAGACTCACTAAACAGTTAAGAATCATTTGGCTAAAGGAAAGCTACTTGACATGCATACATGCACATATACACATATATGTATAAATCCAAGCTTGAGGAAGCACCTCTAAAACTAAAATCAAAACAGTTATAGGATTGCTTAATTTTTAGTTTGCTATACTCAATTTTCCTTTAAGGAAGTAAAATTCAGCAAGGAGTATTCAACCATTGAAGCATCCTGCACACCTATATCCACACATGAAGTGGCTGTCCTTCTATGTAAGCACTGTAAAGGGCAAAGTTCCAGCAGGAATATTCAGAACACACTTCAGTACATTGAAATTGCTGAGTTCAGGCAAAACGCTGCCAACAACGCCACACTTGGACTGAAAACACAGCTGAGCAGAGAAATGAATGCACACCTACTTTTAGTCTAGTGACTAAAGTATCTGCCCAAGAAAGATTTGAATTAAGTTGCTTTCTCGGCCTGAATGGACTTAAACTCACACAGTATCCCTCCTGTCCTAATCACATAATGCTACTTTGCCCCTTTACAGCCATTACTGTATTTTTATATTACTGTACCAATTATGCACAATTCACAGGGCCAGGTAGAAAAATGAAGAGAGAAGGGTCACAACCATAGCCCAGCAAGGAGAGGATTCACCTACTCCAGAGCATTCTGGGCCTGCTCCCAATATCTTTTTGTATTAAAACTCAATAAGATAAAATGCATTAATTATAGCACAGACTACACAAAAAATGGAACTGCGCACCACCAAAAATCCCTCAGCAAACTGCACTACAGTCAAAGGAACAGCTTTGGCACAGCTTTGACAGCTCAAATTCAAGGAGTTTTAAGTGTTGAATTCTGGAACTATAAGGGCGTCAATACTAGTCAGGATTTTGTATACACCTCTTTCTCATTATTTAAGTGCCCAACTGAGTGATGTACAACTTTTGATGCCATTTTTCATTTTGCACAATCTATTCCTGCAGCTAGTCTTCTAAGAGCCTCCCTAAAAATTAAGTAGTTCTGTCTGGATTAAAACCATTTAGTATTTAGAGGACTAGATGTGCTATTTTAGACACAACAGCATAGAGGAATAAATTTAAAATAGCAGATACCTGTCACTGCAGCCCTAAAGGCTATATATCTTTAAGTCTGAACTACAAAGAAAACAGTTTTTGAAACTCCTCCAGTTATTTATCCCATCCCTCAGTGGTGACTTGTGAAGAAAAAGGCGTTATTTAGGTCCATCTCCTGCAGCACAAAATTTGTATGAGAAGTCTTTACCCTGCCTTGATAATTGCAAGCTTATTTTTCCCACCATACAGCTACCCAGTTTCCTAGGGAAGCAATTTTTTTAAACCTGTGTCTATGTGTTTATTCTTTTCAGTTTGTAGTTCTTACATCAATAAGTATCACTGAGGTGCTACAAGACTCTTGCAAGATCACTTTATGAACACACAGATGCTCATCCTGCATTCTTCCTTAAGATTAGGTAAAAACGGTACAGCTCGGAAGACTTCATAGCAGGAAAATCAGTAAATTATGGAGATGTATTGCTTTGTGGGATTCAGATGACAGAAAATTTTTGTTTATAAATTCAGACTATTTTTATGTATTTCAATTACAGCAGTAGCTGAAGTGGAACACATTTTATCTATCTTCACACCAGGTACTTTGAACCACATCAGTAATCCAGCCAAGGTAGCACAATACCCAGTGAAATGGATTTGCTCTGAGGACGCCAGAGTAGTCATCATGGAACAGCCACCAACATTAGTCAAGAAAACCCTGGGTCCTAAAATGCCTCTGGAAGCTCTACTGTTTGAAAACGGTAGGACAATATTGCATCCCATGATACTTCTCAGGAAGTCTGCAGCTTTTCAGGCACACAGAACAAAAACAACACAGAATCAACTCATGAACAAAAAAACTCAACCCCATTATGTCTTAGTGCCCAGTACAGGTGCAGCAAGCCTCCTCTGGAGGGAGCTAGCATTGAAATCATCAACACAGGCCAGTCTCAGCCAATTCACCTGTGAAGGACAAATCTCAGGGTCATTCAAACTAACAATATAAATAACATTAAGTAACTGTAACTACTGAGCTGCCTTTGAAACTGTCAATACCTTCCCCTAGAGTTATTTTCTTGTAAGCGAAGATTTAGGCAGTGGCATCACTTAAAAGCATTTTAAGGGTTCAAAAGATACCTATATCACAATAAATTACACTAAATGACCATGGTAATAATATATTTATTTACGATAAAAAGCACCGTAGACCAAGGAACACTGCACCTGTAATAAAACAACTCAAATGACTTCTTGTGGTGGTGGTGACTGTACTTCAGCTGCCAGCTGTAAAGTCACCGCAATGTGCTGAGCGGAAAACTTCAAAATTATTGAAAGAAATGGGGATCACTGCTCATAGCACTTGAGCACAGAAGTCTTTCAGAATGATACCTAAAATGGGTAGGGCTTTGTGTACTATCAAGATTGTTCCCTACGTGAATTTTGAATAGTGTACCAAAAAATCAACTGAAGAAACCTGACAAAAATTGTTTTAGGTATAACATAGAATATACTGAGCTGGGAGGGACCCACAAGGATCACTGAAGTCCAACTGCTGGCCCTGCACTAGACAACCCCAAGAATCACACAGTGTGCCTGAGAGTGCTGTACAAATGCTTCTTTAACTCCGGTAGGCTTGGTGCCATGTCCACTTCCCTGGGGAAGCTTTCCAATAGGCTTAATGTTGGCAATCAGAAAGAACTGCTTAAAAAAATCAACAATAAAGATTTAATTCCATATATTTCCACTTATGAAGCAAATTCATGATATCAGTAAGAAATACTTGCTTTTATTTTAAACAGTGGTAAAAAGCTAGAAAGAACAAATGGCTGAATTTCAAAGAAGCTCCTGTCCAACCAACTTTATCAAATACAAAAAAATCCCTCAAATCCTGCACGGGAAATTTTTATTTTTCAGTTTATTCAACTAAAAAAATACCAGAAATAATTATTTGTTGAAGTATTATACTAGAAAGAGGCACCCTACAGGTCTTAGTACATTGGAATCTTCAAGACAGCAGTCCAAAGTTAATTAAAATTTTGGCAAGCAATAGTGAGGTCTAAAATACTAAACATTTACATAGGTCATTTGCTATCATATAGACCAATGAAATCTGGCAAGTTTCACAATCTTTAAATAAAGAAATAAAGAATAAGAAAACCCTCGCAAAACAAATCCTTACATTTTGGAATTTATAACAAGAAAGCCTTACTGGTTCCAAGACTGAATTATTAATCCCATTTATCCTCTATCATCTATCACCTATATTTGCAATCCCACACAAGACAAATTACCAATGTGTCTTTCGATAGCTTTAAAAAGGCCCAGATGCCTACACATATTTTCACAACTTAGATCCTGTCTTTGACACACAATTTTGGGCCGAAGGTGCCTTAATTTAGAGCTGTTTACTGGTAAAATCTAGTTCATAGGATTTTTACAGTATATTTAAATAGAGGTAAATAGGTACAGGTATTGTTCTCATTTACTGTTTCTCATAAAACATTTTCAAGATAGTTTGATCTGCTGACCACCTTAAAGAATTTTCAGGGTTTCAGCCAGGTTTTACTCTATCTTTTACATTTCACTGACATCTTATGTTGCCACATAGAATTAAAATAAGCAAGTATTCACCTCTTCTCTGAGGGCATATATCTTCTCCATGTCACTTAAACCTCCCAGATTTGTTAGTTAAAGTTTTCTCTGCAGCTAAACAAAGTGCAAAGAGATGACCAAAAGCTTGACGAAGCTAATAGAGGATTTACAGGCTGATGATGATTTTTTTTAAACAAATATTTTTAGGTCATCAGAGATACAACCATGAGGGGACTTATTTTTCCCTTAGTTTCTCATGGTATCTTCCCTCACCCTTTTACTTACTACTTGAATAGAAACAAAAAATAATCACTTTTGGTTTAAACCAAGGATACTTCTCAAATGAAACTAGAAAAAACCCTCAGTTCTATAAAACTAAACCATCCATCACCTTGGGAGGATTCTAAAAGGTGATGGAAAAAACCCTCGCTTTTCATTAAAGAACTCAAAACATAACTCTAGTTTCATTGTGGATGCCCCCAATAAGATTGGCCAACAGAGAAACTGATTTCTGAAATGCTGAATCTGAGTGAGAAGTATTCATCTCCTCTTCATTCCTTTTACAACTGAAAACATGTACACAAAGTATTCTGAGCACCACTCAGAGTCCATAGACCATGGATTGCTCTCCTCTCCTCACTTAAAAGTGCACAAGCATTTTCTTACCATGTGCCAGTCATATTAAATCTCTTTCAAAGCTTATTTCAGTGAGATTAAGTGACCAGTTTAAAAAAAATTTGTTTTACAGTGGAATTATTGCTTCAAATACAGGCTTTTTAATGAAGTCAGTCCATTTCTTAATGAAATGCAAAAATATCACCCTCAGTTAAAATTAGAAAAAATATTAAGACACTGGTAACTAATGATTCAGCAGATCTGATCTAACCTTGTGTATCTTTAAAGAAAATGATTTTTTTTCTGAATCCAAACTGCTGCAGAATTTTATTTCTCCTTTGCCTCTCATGTAAACTACAAACTTCAACTTGGCACATGGGGTTCACACAGCTTTTTGGGCATGAGCATTTCTTTTTTCAATAAAATGGAATCTGACCTTTACTACCTGGAGTTTCTTTGACTATTTCCTTGCTACAGCACAATTTCTGAAGTTAACTCTGTCAGAAAGATACAGAAAAATAAACATACAAAATTAAGGCCTTGTTCTAACAGAATAGACTTTGAGAGTTATAAAAACAACAAAAAATAAAGCTATAAAGACATGCAAGATGCTAAATCACAGAAAACTATGTCTTATTCTGTACTGTAACACTGTTTTTTTCTCTTTCCTAAAAAGCTACTTTTGATTTTTGCAGTCATACATGTTCACCATGGAAGAGAGATTTGTAGAAATATTTTTGAGCTTAATAACCATCTTTTCCTCTAACAAAGATAATGACTACATAGGAAAAGCCACATATAACTATTTGATTTCTGCCCACACTGCAGCTTAATGCAGAATGTCTACATAAACTGATGATGCCAAAAACCAGTTCAACAGTACAGAACTAGACAAACTAGACAAAGAGACAAATATACAGAAAAAAAAAAAAGGAATAAATAAATGTGTTTTATTTACTGTGTTCTTTGATGGCTCCCAAGCAGTATCTACCTTGCCCACATCTTGCATGTCTTGGAGCTGGCGGAGCTGTGACAGGGTGTGGTGTCTCAGGGCTTCATGCAAGGGAGTATCTCCATCTTTGTCCTGAATATCCAGCTTAGCACCTGCACGGACCAAGAGCTGAAAAAAGAGAGATCACAGCTTAAAACAAAAAGCGCACAATTTATTCCTTTTAAAACTAATTTCAGCAAACTACGGTTTAGGATGCTCTAGAAGTTCAAAAGGGTTACTGTTTTAGCTTGCAAAAATTCACATTTGAGTTTATTTAAATATATTTTCCATACCTGAAGCTCAGCTCTCAACTGAACCATTGATCTGTTTCAAATATCAAGTTTATTTCAGTAGAAGCCTAATGCTTGCCTGCGCTCTAAGTGCTACAAAAGATAAAATTTTAGAGGATTCGTTCTACTTTCTAAGACTTGAATTCTTACAAGAGTCTACAAACAATGTAACATATTACAGCAATGTATCAGAAACAGAACAAGTGGGCCATACTTTAGATAACGCATATATTCTTTAGTATTAGGTTTCAATGACCTCAAAAACACCCATTTTCACATCACACTGAACTTTACAACCTAATTTACAGTGTCCTCTCATTAGCAATGTAGTTAGGCACATACTTATGTTTACCCTGATTCAGCAGAAGACAGAAACCATTGACACTATTAAAAACTCAGAACACTTTGGAAAATAATGAACTGTAAGACTCCTCTCTAAGGCTAATTTTAGACACACGTTCCTGGTCACACGACACAAAAGCATAAGGCTGTACAGGCCCTCCTATTCCCATTGTCTTTGCCGACAGCCCTTCCATAATTCAATGCACGAGAACTTTCTGAAATACACTGTTAAACAAAATGAATCAACATACACTGACAAATACATAACAATGAATAAAAATTCATATAACAAATTCAATAACAATTGCTCATTACTGACCCTATTCAGAAACCTGTAGATAGCAGCAGAGGCTGTAACTTTAGTTCTGAGTTTTTGATATTCTGTAAAATTGGCATTAGCAGCAGAGACAAATGTCACAGTCTAGAAACAAGAATTCACCCCTTCAGAACATACGTCTTTGCAAGGATCTCTGCCTCTTGGAACCTAAGAATCTCAGAACCTTTAAGACAGGCTAAAATAGCTTAAAAGGAATTTAGAGCCTAATTTTCAAGGGAGTGTCTGCCAGCAATTAGCTGCAGTTTACCATCTTCCCCAACCTGTTCCTTATAAGTAAACCCAAGAAAATTAGCTAATATTTGAAAAAGTTTTCTTTCAACTTGTTTCACTTTCTAAATGGATTTGCTCTGGCCCAATTTCTCTCTCATGTTCATGTCTTATGTCTGTCACTAGCTCCTTACTGCTTAGTTTCTCCTGGAAAAAATTTCTGTAAGTGAGCTCTTTTCAGAGCAACCTGGAATTCTTGACTACCACAGAAATTCAAAGCTTTTGCAGAAGTTTTTTTTTAAAAAAAAAAAAAAAAAAAGGAAAGATGATTTTAAAAAAAGACAAGCCACTACCCTTTGTCATGGCAGCAGGGCTTTTAAAAGAACCCTACTACCTTTGACCACTATTTCACAGATGCCTGAGGGTACAAACCCAGCTCTGGAAGGTATCCAATAGGAATTAATTTTGAAATATAGAGCCAACATGATCTTTGCATGGCTGCACGAGCTATTTTAGGACTTCTCAGAGTTAAACCAGCTCTGAAGTATGGACAGTCTACAGGGTCATTCACTTAAACATTCTCTGATATAAGCATGTCAGTCTAATACACATACTAGTTCTTCAACATGTCTACTTTCCTACTCATCTGCTACATTAATATTGCATTCTCAGGTACTGTGTCATTTCCAAAAGGGCACAAGAGTTCACCAAATACAGCTGTCAAATAGCTTACAGGATGCAAGTGACACTGACTCTAGGAAACCACTCTTTTGGTAGCAAGCAGTTCCAGATATAGGGCCATATCACATGTTTCACTGTAATGAGATCACATCCATCAGCCCCTAGAGAAGGAGAAACCTTCCAGCAAAATAACCCTAATCAGAACTGCAGATACAGGCCTGCATAGGGGGACAATTCTCTGTAGGCCTGAATAAGAGTTTTTCATATAAGATGACTGTATGCAAAGACAAAAAAATTCCACAAGAGTCAATGCCAGGTTGATGTGCCCATTCATAGGGAACATCTACAGCAGCAAGTGCTCTCTCTGAGCCTCAAAAGCTCACACTAGCAAGGCAAGCACTAAGTCACACAAGTCCTGCATGGACGGTGCACACAGGCCAGCAAAGGGCAGGCTATGCCAGACTCCCATTTCCTGTCCAGTAACGAAGTTCTGCTAAGTTGAAATATTAACTTTTGCAACCATGCAAGCAATAAAAACAGGATAGCATTCCTTTCACCAATAAGGTACTACTGTTACTGCTTATAGCTCTCTCAAGCTAAGAAAAGAGAATGTTAAACACTCAGACAGAAAAGTAGTTAAGGTCATAGAAAGACGTTTCGTTTAGCTACCATTTGCAAAAGCTATGAGCAAGGACAATACTCACACAGCAAGGAGGCATCAAAAATGTTATTTGAAGGTCCCATTGCAGCACCACAAGAGTCAGACAAGTAACAGCAGAACATATTCTTCCTTACTTGATATGGAGAGATGCTGGAATTGCCAGTTGCATAGAGAAAACCATAATGTATGTGTACAAAAACTTAGCATTCTTGAAGCCTCATTCATGTTGCCAACTGACCTTCTGTGCAAGTTGGCAGGTTTCCGAATTAAACAAAATGCATCATACAAACACACAATGGCTACATGTTGTCAAATTTTTAAATGTTCATGAAGTATCCATGTCTTAACAGCTGTCATCAGCTTTAGTAAAGTCCCATTAACCATATGGCTTATTGCAAATAAGATACTTACCCTAACAATTTGTGTATGCTGTCGTTCAACGGCAAGGTGCAGAGCGGTTTGCTGGTTAACATTCTGGATATCCAGGTTAGCATTGCCCTGAAAAATATTTAAAGCATCAGAGCATTATCATCCCAGCAATTCATCTACAGGCAAGGCAGTCCATTGGGCCACTGAATATGACCCTAAATATGATTCCTGGTTAGGGGATTTGAGAATAGAAGCAATTAAATACTTTTAATTATTCACTGTACAGATGTTAATCTGTTGAATGAAATGAGGTATCAAGTTTTTCAGTCCCTCTGCACCATTAGGCCATTGTAATGATCTCAAAGGCAAGTCTGACCTTTAGAGCTCAACACATGTCCTTCCCTGCCTCACTGCTTCTGCATTGCGACTGCAGGCGTAAAGCAGCAAACTATTTTCACATCAGATGGTTAACCAAAGCTTGACATTTAAATCCTCCTGAGAAAAGAGTCCTACCTGATGCACCAAAAGTTCAGCCACCTCCACATGATTATTGAGAGCTGCCAGATGCAAAGCAGTGTAACCATCATCCTTTTTCTCGTCAACAATCCATGGCCGTGGTAACTTGGACAGCAGGACACGCATTGCGCTGAAACGAACATGCAGAGATGGCATAAACATACCTGTAATATAAGGTGTGCTGATGGCCACAGTAGAGCAACACTAATTCTCAGAACTATACAGAAGTAACCAAAATAACTTCAGTATTTTTTCAGAGAAAGTA
The DNA here is from genome assembly GCA_013399895.1 of Serilophus lunatus. Classification (NCBI taxonomy): domain Eukaryota; kingdom Metazoa; phylum Chordata; class Aves; order Passeriformes; family Eurylaimidae; genus Serilophus; species Serilophus lunatus. The sequence goes on along the minus strand of VXBA01004822.1, from coordinate 398,184 downwards.
GGTGAAAAGCTGTATTGACAGTTTTAAAGCACAATAATTTCACGCTCGCTTCCTCCTAGTTAAAGCACACAGACTATCCAATACTCAGAAAGTGTGAGAATCAGGCTTGCTTTCCAGAAGAATGTTATCTAGCAGTAAAAATTGCCTTAAAAAAGTGTTCAAAGAAATTGACAAGAGAATTTTCACCCTCAAAATCTTCATAGCATCCTTAAGTATTTAACGACCAAGTTCCGCTACATTACAATTTTTTAAAACCATGATCTGTTAACAGTTAAAACTCCATTTCTGAGAGAAAAATGTAGCAAGTTCTCCTAAGCACAAGACAAAATATATGCTCAAACTGTAAAGTGAAGGCTAGTGGAATATTTTCTTAACAGATAATGGCTGAATATAACATACCATGGCAGTGTCTGGAAGCCAGGGACAGGGTGGGGTAAACCAACTCAATTACCATGGTATTAAAGCAGACTAAAACCCATGAAGTCCAAAGACTGAAGTGTTAAGGGTATTAACAACAAATGCTAGACAAACAAATTACTCAATCTTGGATTTTTCTCAGAAATGCTGTTTTTTTAAGCTTATGTATCTTCACTTAGCATTTGGAATAGGTACCAAACTTAAATTCTTTATTGTCTTAGCTTTATAAACAGCATATGCAGCTCCCTTATGACAGTTCCTCAAAGACAAACAGAAAACCAGAAACCACTATAATCTTGTGCCAAGAAACCTCTTCTGTCATCTGATTTTCCCTACTGTTGAAGCAACATGCTATCTACAGGAGAAATGGAGCTTCTTCACAAAATTAAACCTTTTAAAATCCAAGTAATACTAGCTAATGCAAGTAGAGCCACTCAGTCACACAATGCCTTGCAAGGCAGGTAATATAACTGAATTAAACAGTTCTTCACAAGCAATCTGATACCTGATGTCAATAAGCCTCAGAAACAGGCACATAAAAAGAGCTTCCCAGCTTTTACTAAAAAATATTCTTAACAAGTAGGAACAAGATGACTGCCCTGTGAAGTAACAACTGAGATCTTAATTCAGTACTCTGCCACCTTGAACATCTATGCTGCTTAAGTGATAGTCACTCCCAAGCTCTCTTTTAGAGCAAGCTAATGAGCAAACCAAAACAACCTAACAGCTATGGTTCTGGGGACAGCTCACCCTAATGAACCCTCCTGGAAAGCAGAAGAGACCATAAGTTAGACTACTGTACCAATAAGAAAGTGCACTCCCTCCTACACACTGGTCAGATGCTATCCTAACAGGCCCTAACTTACTAAGCATCTCCATGTTCTTTCCCTACTGCAAGACACGTAAGATAAACCCTCAGTTTCACACCTAATATAGCAGACTGCAGCTGCCAGGATAAGTGACACACTTTTTTCCTCAGAATCAGAATGTCTGAAGGAACCACAACTAACCAGCTGTATCTTCAGGCAAGAGGATCACACGGGCCCACAGGAGACCACGATCAACTGCTGTGAGGAACATCCATAGCCAGGCTGTTCTAGAGGTTCGTCCTCCTCAGAGTGCACAGAAACCATTTTCAACTTCTTAGGATTTTTTTTGTTTTCCTGGCAGAACTAAGCTTCTCACTTCCTCACTGTTCAAATCACTTATAACACAGCAAAATAAGACAACAACACTTAACAGATTGTACATTGCTCATTGTGAAACATCACTCAGCTTCTATTCATAACGCCTTCTACAGATCTCTCACGTGCTAGGGAAAAATACCCACTAGAATAGTTGAGAAAAAAAACAAACACTGGCAACATTAATTTTTTGAGAGATTCACTTATGCAGGAATTTCCAAAATTAAGGATATAATTTAGTAAAGCACAAGTGACCAAAGCTTTATGAAATGTAGCAAAATAAACCCACATTAGTTGCACCAATAGACATAATTTATTTTGTAATGAAATGATGCAGTGTTTTCAAACCTAGGATGTAAATCTGTGTCTGATTCACAACATCAGAACTGTGTTTAGCTGCCTTAGGGAAGCAGCACGTTTGGAGCACTGTGGTTTGCTTCACATCTGGACTGTACCTGGTCACACAGCACACCAGCTCTTTAGAATGCTGGGCTGACACAGAGCATATGGCACCAGCAGCAAAACAAGCCTTTCTATAGCAGCTTCCTACAGTGCATCATGTCATGTAAGCTCTTTATCTTCACCTGTCAGGCTCAGTGTTCCTAATAACCCCATAAAGCTCTAGAGTGGATTGTCCTAAAAACACAACTAAAAACCACCTGAAAATTCCCCTGTGACTGACAGAAGCAATATGACCACTGTGAGCAACCAAGAAAAGATGGGACAACAAAAACCTATGAAAAACCCCAAGGTCAAGAAATTTTTCTTACAATTTCAACTAAAACTTGAGGAACACTATGGGAAGGCATAAACACTCAAATCTAATTACATCCATATTGTCCCTAAAGTAGCTTTCTAGTTACTAAACAAGAAAACATCCCAACCAACTCAGATGATATCCCTTTCTTCAGTAAGGAAATAAGAAAATTGACAAATTCACTTATAAATAAAATAGAATTTCAGGTACATACATACACTTTAACAGATGCCTCAAGAAATGAACATATTTCAGAAACTTTATTGACACTTCTTTAATGCCTCCAATTTTTGAAAGAAAAATAACAAACTAATTGACTTGACACTTTGTATGCCATGAAAAAAAAAATCACTCGTGCTAATATTTGCATGAGTGCTAGCCTTACCAGATCCTCTTTCAAATCTTTTCCTATTTAGTTTGCCGTCTATACCAGAAAAACTTTCATCTTAAGTTTGACTGAAAAATACTAGGGGGTGTCTTCCTTTCATAGAAACGAGATGCCAGCTACATTTTTGGATGCTTTTAAAATGCATTGATCTTACTGGAAAAACAGAAGGACTACCAAAACAAACAAATGGCTTCTGTGTGTAATAGATTTTTATCTTGCTTACGCAGAAAGCATCAGAGGGCCAGCAACTACTCCTCAGTTGTTTCTATCCATGCAAGAAAAGGCTACATCTCTCTCTTCCATACCATGCTATATTACTGGACAGCAGGATAGAAGGACTGTTTCATGGAATGACACCTTAAAATTCGACAAGATATTAATATGCTACAATAGTAAAATCTTTTATGATGCTCAGGGGTTGCATCCTCTTCTTCATTAGCTGAGAGTTAGTTTCTTTCAATTTTTGCAGGATTTTCTAGAGCTGCTGCCAAAATTTTGACAGCTACGTGGCCACCATTCAGAGCAGCACTCAGTGGAACAGGCATGCACGTACCATAAAACGTCCTATTAGTGAATTAATCTTGCCAATTACACAGTAATTCTTGATTCACTTTTCCCCATGATTAAAGAAGTTGGGTTGTATTGCTCTGTTTTTAGGACTACAACAGAGACATGGTCCTGAAAACTGGATTTCATCTAGCATACACTAAAACAGACCACGGGCTACTTTTCACTGTAGCTGCATTAAAAAGATCAAGAAATGAGCAAATCTACTGGTAGCCCTGAATATGAAAGAAGTTGAAGAAAACTTCTCAGACTATCACCTTCAGCGTATTCAGCTGTTACAGATTACAATCCCTCTTTTCCCTGCACTTCAATTCCTGCACTATGGTGGCTCTACAGACACATCACTTTCTAGCAAGTGAAACAACATGCCAGACTCTCGATTTGGCAAGTTTGCTTTCAGACAGATCAATGAGATAACCCAACTTAACCCGCAACTCCACAATCACTGGAAGCAACAGGAGTAAGGAAATGATGAAGCCAGAGTTACAGGGAGGGCTGACTGCCCTTTCCAGAAGCCAAGTATGAGATCAGCAGAAACTTATCAGCAATCATATTATCAGGGGTTGTAATGATTCACTGCACTTTCTACTACTCCTCTGCCATTCTCCTCCCTCAAGTCAGACTTCCACTGTCTCAGTGTGACATGGTTTCATAATTCATTTTACAGTAACCCTGGCTTGAAGTATTCTCCACACACCCACATACTCCTCTCCACTGACTCTCAATCCCGGTTCAGCTAAACCTGTTCACCTGCCTCCTGTTAGATCCTCAAAAAGATCAGATTTAAAGACAACTTCCATGGCAAAGTTTTCATTTAAGGCTATGTAGTCTGATGTGTATTTTACAACACAACAAAAGCAAAATTACTTTTTACTAATCCTATCTTGTCCCCTTGCTACCGCCTCTGCTCAAAAAACCTCTCCCTAAAAGTGGTCCCATCACGGCATCTAAAAGGTCACTCCTTCCTGTTGGATTATTTCTCATACAAAATACTACTCCAAGCCTGCTCACTGTGAAGCCAAAGAAATATTTGTACCAACATAGTGCAAGAAGTAACACAGGAGCAGGACAGTGCTATTTTTGGCAACGATACGACCATAAGTGCACGTCAGCACACAACTCCAAGCCAAATCAGTTCCCCAAACAGGTTCACGCAACACTCCCTTTGCAGTACAGAGTGTTACACTGGAAGAACGAAGAAGGAAGAATCTATCCCTCAGGAACAAGTACTAGGGAATAGATGAATACCTTAGACTGGTATTACTGAGCACACCGTATCTTGACAATAGAGTTTAATGTTTCATATCTGACTGGTGGCCTAGTTAGTAAGTTAGAGTAGACAGGCTGTTTCCTTATTCTTGGCTCTCAGATGTTCAAGCAGCTCTTGGTTTTGAAAAACTGATTTCAATACACATGAAACTAAAGAAAGAATGAGATACATAAATTTACATGGAATTCACAAAAACATATTCTGCATTAGCCTACATCTTGCCCAACCGTTTTGTCTTCAGTGTATAGTTATGAAATCAAAGAGAAAAGTAAAAACCTGACCTTTATCAGAAAGCTACACCTCAACAGAAGTTACAGGGTAAGCAGCTACCAAGCACAGGAGAAAAATCAACACAAAAAGTGAGGAGAATACAAATCCAAGACAGTGGTCTGCTCAGGACTGAACTTTCCAACTACTAATTACATCAATATTCATTAAGATGATATTTCCATTTCATCAGTTTGTTTCATTTTAGATTGAGATATTTTCAGGTTTTTCATTCTTCTTCCTCCCAGGCAAGGATTTTGTCTAAAAAATACAAAGTCTTAAAGTATTTGGATTCCTGACTGTTGTATTTAAATGGCTAAATTTCAGTTGTTCTTTTTTGAAGGAACCATTACATATACTCCCTATGAATATTAAAATCCCTGTTCATATTTTGAATGTGCAATTATTAAGCTTGCCACAAGCCAATTTTGTAAACATGAATGTTAGATTAACGCAATGAGCTGTTCCCTTGATATCTTTTTCCATTCTTTTCTTCTAAAATATTGCCATTTTTTCAGAGAACAGTAGTACCTAATTTATATGTGTATTTACTTTCTGTAAAAGTAATTCGATGGATAAGTATTATAAACAAGACACCATGGAATTACTGAACACAGTGGTATGGAATTATATGAATTTACTAACTGAAGTTTCTTCACATAATGTCTAACTTGAATACAGAAATGCAGGGCTACAAACAGACACATTCCTTTACAAAATGAATCCTTTATTAGAATTCTTATTTATAAAATAACTGCATGATTTCCACTTGAAAACTTAGATTGAGGCCACTCAGACCTCGGGTTAATCGACACATTGTTAGTCACGGCATTTTTCACTGATCAAGAAATCAGGTTACACAACCTGCTGTGGCAGCGCAGGATATTTAATGTTCTATATCTGTGTGAAGTCCTTGCCTTGTTACTAGCAGGGTTGCCTTTTTATTNCCTCCCCCCCACCCCTGTTTCTAAGTATAGTGACAGCCTCATCAGGGTTTACTAGTAGCAGCGCAAGCTCAGTGAAAACCTGGGAAATCTAACTGGAAACACGAGAGAGAGCTTTATTTGGCAGTGCTAAAAAAACCTGAGGACAAATGGCTAAGCGGCGGTGGAAGTGCAGGCTGCACAATCAATAGGCAGAGAGCTGGATAGAGGCTCCCTTCGCTGCCGGATCGACAATCGACAGCTGAGAGACTATTTTTTGCAATGGTTGACTAAATATGGTCAGGGAAGAGAGAGGCACAAGAGAGCCTGTTTGCCTAGGAGTGCATGTTTCAAATGCTTAGCTGCCTATAAAGCCGTAACAGTTTTGCTCGTGCCCTCTAAGTGGGAAATACGGTTAGTGTCTTCTGTAGTGTGTGTGCGGGAGCCCTGACCTCGCTAGCAGACTTGACCTCTGAAGATGGAAAGTAGCTTCAACACAGACCTGCCTACAGCTAAGCCTGGAAACATAACCTCAAGCAAGAAAAGATGCAGTGCAATATCTAAGGAACTAGAAGAAACCAATATTTGCCGGGGGAGGGGGGAGATGATCGCTATTTTTTGGTGCCTTTTTTAATTTTTTTTTTTTGGAAGCAACTCCAACTTTTGGGGGCTTGGTTTTGGTCTTTTGTTGGGTTTTTATTTTTCTTTTTGGCTGTGATTATTTTCATCTGACAGTGGGCTAAGTTCACCTTCCCTTGGCTTCCTAGCATCTATCCTTGGAGTCTTAACTCTCAGTCCAGCAGACATAAGGTATAATTTCTATACAACATCATCCATATTTTAGCATTCAAAGAAAGGCAGAAGGTGCCAATTAGGCACCCATCTTCATGCCTTTTTTTTTTTTCTTTTCTTCTTTTTAAGTTTTATCTATTTAAGGTGGTGAGGTACTGTATGCACCGACATTCGCCCCCCCTTGCCTCCCCCTCCCATGTAATGAAGAGCTGATTCAGCGAATAGAGTGAGAGAGCACTCAGGATGAGATGGCTGCTGCTGATGTGTCTCTAGGTCATTACCTCTCTTCCAACTGCAAATGCTGCATGATACTAAGCTTACAGGTAATAGAACATCAGGAGACCTGCATTATTCTGCACGTTTAAAGGATGCCTATGACTTTCTGCATGTGTATCTTATTTACTAGAATGTTTTTTTTGTTGTTACATTAATCCCTCTACTCTGGGAACAGCTTAATTTTGAGTCTGTTAAAGTACCAAGCATTTGTAGTGTAAAGAGCAGGCTGAAAGAAAACAATGTTAGTCCAAATTTCATAGCAAAAAAAAAAAAACCAAAAAGGCAAAAAAAAACCCCAACAAACCTCAACTTGCTTGGTAGGCAGAATTCTTTTTAAAGAAGATGAACTAATAAATTCCAATGCCATTAACTGGTTATTCATTTCAGTGAAATATATTCTTATCTTTCTGTGCACCACTAAAAAAAAAATTACCAACTTTAAAAAGAAAACCTAATAAACAGTGTGGTAGCGCAATGCTGAGTTCTCCAATAGATCTAAGCAAAATTTTCAAGGTGCTTTATCTCAGAGGCACATGAAAACAACCTACTTAAAAACTAGAATGTGACTGCTGTGATTCTAATGCTGCATTGCTGATTCTCCTTGTAGTACTGTGCTAGCTTCTGCTACACTCTGATTTGCTCTCTATCAGCTGCACTAGGTTTTTGTCATGAGCTGCAGAAATTCTTACTTCCCCTGCTCTCCGCTTTCCTTACGACTATCACACTTACTAATTCTTAAGCTTATTTCAAATTTACTATCTAATGTTGTAAAGACAAAGCTTACTCTTTACTGTGACCCAAATGAACTCCTGAAATGCATATTAAGCAACCATAAGCTATAACCGACAGACCCTCAGAAGTCAAACCGTAGCGCACATCAAATATTTAACTACTGTTCCAAACCAAGTCGCACAGTATCTTATGAAACAGGGTTAAACTTAGAGTTTGTTTCTTTGAGCTGTTTATTTCTTTTGAGTTAATTTTTTAGTTGTCATAAATATTTCAAGTATGGACAAGACTTTGTCTAAAGCAGGTGAGTGCCAGTTTTAAAAAAGGAGAAAAGCTCCTTGCAGAAGTGTTGAATAGGTATTAACTTTCACATGTGACCTTTGGCCTAACAATCCAAATCCTGTCACAGCAGTTAGAGGTTGTTTTCTCGATTCAATGTCATCATCTTTACGATAAGCAGGATCACTGGTGACATGTGCTTTTGTGTTTGGTCTTTGTTTATTTTGTTTTAATTTTCTTTAACTACTCTGAAATATAGCGTAAATAAGTATAAGCCTGCAGAATACCAGACGGGATACAAAAAGCATGGAAGTAGGATTTGGGGTAAGAAAATAACTTTATAACTGCCAGTTTAGACAAGCCTATATTTCCCTTCAGGACTCAAGAAGTAAACCACAACACGAAGATCTGCTAGAAGACCTGGGAGGAAGCTGAAGATTTTACAGTGGACTACAACTATGAATTCCAAGAAAAGACATTGCAAAGCTACCAGTGATTCAACTCCTCTCCACTTAAACATGGTCACTTAGAACAAAGAACAAGAAGCTGCAAAAACATGGAAAAGCACTTCTAACATCAATGCCATCCCAAAATAATGAACTATAACCAGCTTTAAAGACATTGTACAGGTAAACTGCATTGCAAAGTTCAGTTGGCATAATAAGTTTATTTTCCATCCTCAGTTCATCATAATGTTGTTCTTTCAAAGAACAGCCAGCCTGAGTTTTACCTACTGACAGCAAAGAAGCAAAGTACTTTTCAGGTTCATCTGACAGGCAGTCGAGAAACTCTGTGTGTACCTGCTCAGAGCACATACTTCTTTATGTACCCATATGAACATACAATGCTATGGAATGTAAAGAAGTATGTATTTTTGGCAGGCAAGGAACGACCAGTAAGAGGAAACTAAACAGCTGCTGGAAGAAACAGGTTTCCCTCTTGTTTGAATGACATTCATGTGACAAATTGGCTTGCTAAGGGTCAGCTGGTATTGCCAAAATAACTCGTACTTGTTAGTAACAAATCACAAAACATCAAATTAAGTGACTATAAAAGTGGGTAGGAAGAATTGTTAACAGCTGATAAGCAGAATATTAGTTGCCAACAGAATTCAAAACAATGCAGGAAATGAAGGCTTGAAATGCACCAATTAAGACTGCAGCATAGCAGCAAAACTTATCGTTCCCAGTACTACTCACTTAATAGATCCTGAACTAAACTTAGAAGCCTGATTATCAAAATGCATCTCATCAAAAACAAGCCACTGTTCTAGTAATCACAGCCTGCTCTGTGTACTTCAGATGGTAGTACTTAAACTTGCATCTACCACAGAATATTTAACCCACATGTTGCAACTGAGACAAGTATTAACAACTAAGAAACTAAAGCTGTGATTTAGAGGAAATGATAGCCAAAATAATTGAGTATAATAACTTCTGCAATTTAATAAGACTTAAGTTAGAATTTTTTCCAAATCAGCACTTATTATGCTCACTGAGCTCTTCGATACAAAGTGCAGTGTCAGGTTTAGCACAGAAAGTCACAATACAGAGATTTCTAGGCCAGAGTTGCCAGTCAGCGGATTAAGGCTATTGACAGATTCCTAAATGAAAACACAAATGACAGCTACAACCTAAAAGGTAAGTTATCTTAAACACTATTTTCAAACAAGCAGAATTTATTTTACATGCAAATTTAGGAAAATTGGCCATGAAATTATTACTCTGCAGCATCCAGAAAATTGTAAGAATTACATGAGAAATAGTTCAGCAATATAGTTTTAAGCTTTAAAAGTGCTATTTAATTATAATATACCGGCACATATCATCACTAAATAAAGACACAACATCAAATTCAGGAACAAGGGAAAAATATGAGGAAAGAACTCCCCACTCATCAATCCAGCCATTCTTATTCATAACAGCAACCTCCTAAAAGTAGTTATTAAATAGGATATGTCCATGATACATCGGTACCTTTGGCCTGGGTTAAAGATTCTAACTGTACCCCTTTGCTTACAAAAACGTCTAGGAGGGAAAAAACACAACAAACAAGAAAAAATAAACAAAGGCAATGTATGATTTTTAGACAGAGAAAATATTTTAAATACTCACATAATTCTCAAATAACTAATAATATACATAGCCTCATATTTTTAACACCTGACACTACATATTAACCTCTGTACCAGGAGAAATATTATCTTCTCTCACCCACTATCTTATCTGTTTAATTAAGCAAAATATCAATATTTGTTTTAAAGCTATTTCTCCTACAACCGGGGTTTTTTACATGAAGGCTACAGCATCCTAACATCTAAATTAAAACCTGGGTTTTGGTGGCAAAGAAATCAAATTTCAGTAGCTTTTCTGAATAGAGCAATGCTACTGAACTTGACTATACTCACAGAAGTAGTTTAGTTTTACTAACAGCCTCTCTGAGGGATTAATTGCGAAGCTTTTGGTTCTTTTCCTGAAGAGTTCCTGTGTTCAGACCCAACCCATTTGGCTTCCTCTATATGAGACCAATTTTTTTACCAGCTTAAATTTATTTTGAAATGTTTTTGGTAACAATGTATCATCCTGAGTTCTTTCTTGTATAACATTGCAATGCTATTCCGAAACAAAGTGACAGTTGAGAGCGATACAAAAGTTAAAATTATATGTTGACATTGCTTCCTGCTAGTTCATGTTAGCATATCTCTAAGAATACATAGCCAGTCACTCTAAAATGTCACATCCATCACTTAGATCAGCTGTTCAATTTTAACTGAGCACACGTTGAACTTTGGGCATCTGCTGACACAGTTGTAACTCAAACATTTCAACTGTGTGACTGACAGGGATAACAGATGCTGACATTATCAAATGCTACACGGCTTTTTTTCCACGGCCGTTTTTTGTCCCGATATGGCCAGTACACGAAACTGTATTGCCATCCAAAAGTGCACTTGAGCAGCTGTATCTGTAAAACAGTTCCTCTATAACTGGTAAAAATAGAAACTCATTTTATAGCCATCTTGATGCTTAAGTCCAAGTGACACACCTGCTATGTTTCTATTAGGACACATGGTGTTGGGAATATATTTACATAAATCTTCTCACCAGCATCAGACTATGCAACAAACAGATGTAGACTGTCCTTGAAATACTCATTACTAGTGAATGGTTTGAATTAAGGTTGTCTCCTGCTTTCCACTGTGGTAAAAGCTCAGAAAGAATTCAATATATGACAAAAAAAAAAAGTTTATGTGAGCACATACAAATGTATTAAAGACCTTAATTTAGAGGAAACCAGATGCAACTGCTGATAATTCTTTATGACCTGTATTTTTCTGGCATTAAATGTTTTTACATAGACTTTCAGGGTAAAAAAAATAAAAATTATCCTCCTATATTATATAATCACTCCTAAAAAGTAAATACTAACCAGAGATATAGCAATGGAATTGAAAGCACTTGACATTTATACTTGTGCTAACCAACTACAGCATAAAAGCAGCTGCAAAAGGGAACCTGCCAGAAAATGAATGGGGGGGCAAGGGGGGGAGAAACTGAAACCTTTCCCAGTGAAGTTTAACATACAGAAGTAAGGGAGCACTAAATGATTAGAAATTGTAAGACTTCAGTTTCTAATCCATTCTAAAATGTCACTATTGCAGGCAGGAAAAAGTTAAAACTGTAACTATAACTTGATTTGAGACTCATCCAAAGATCCTCAAGGAAACTCAAGGACAAAACAAACCTATGCAGGCCTTTCTGGTATACAGCTTTTCATTTTGCCATTTCCAAACTAGTGAAAGGGTTAAAAATTTGCATTGAAAAGAAACAAATTGTGTAACACAGAAGAAAGCCACATGTTCTTTGTGAACTGTTCATGTGCTTAAAAATGTGTTACTGAATTATAAGCTCCCTGCACTCCAATGCTTTGCTAAAGCTGGTAAAATGGAACCAAATCACCTCTTCAATGGATTTGGTCCCCTTCAACCAGCTGTAGCTATGCATTGATCACTACAGGATCTCTCCTATTTTTAAAACTGGACATGAAGCCTGCCCAGAGTAATTATGTAGTCCTCTCTGCAGTTCAGTTCAACTATTCTAGGCAGCCTGAAGACGGAAGGTAATGAGAAGTGTAGCAAAGTCTGTATTCCAAAATTTAGTCTGTATTTGTAAATAAATAGCTGCAGCTCTTTAATAGTATGTCCACATTCAGTGACAATTCATCTCTTACAACATTTATAAAGAAGATAGGTAAGCAGTGAAATAAACACATTTTCCAATGATTTCTTGTCTCTTCAATCTTTCCTCTGGTGACTCGTGTAGCAAAACATAAAAAACCCAAACAACCAAAACATCAAAATGAAACAATCACAAACAGTTCCAGTAGGGCAGATCTATTTTATAGGCACCCCTCTTTTTCTTCCACTCCCCTCACTTTTTGTAATTGCACGAGGGAGGAAACTCTGCAGGGCAGGAACTGTATTTGCCATCTTGTACATGTTGAGCATATTGTTTACTATTTAAAGATAATAAATTTGTCACTGACCTCAACAGCTACAGGCTAATTACAGGTCTGCTCATGGAGATTTTATTCTTTCTCCAAACCAACTTAAATAAAGTATTCTTTCAAAGCATTTTCCTTCTTAACATTTTAATAAGTTTTAAAAGTAGGCTTTTTACACTCAACTTCAACCACCCCTAACCTACGCTTACTGTCGGAGGTGCAAATACAAAAGCAAGAAACCACTTTGACTGGTTTAGAAAATAATTGTATAACTCTCAGTCGTTGCCTCACAACTTGTCACTTCGAGGACCTCCTTGACAACACAGCACATGAGTCCTGGAGACACTCATTAACACTAAGTAAGAGGTGAGAAACCCCACCTCTACATTAAATCGCTACAGTTAGAAATTGCACCACCAACCCCTTCAAACCATCTGCAAATCTCAAAACCAGTAGAGATCTCCTAAATAGTAAGAAAACCATGGGGAAAACTTGCAATTCTATTTTAAAACACGATCTCCTACTCGCCAGTTTATGAACATAAAGATGGCCTACTCCTTGCAGCTGGAGAGCAATACGTGAAATCTGCACCTTCCTCTAGGATTTTAATTCTTTGATATAAGTCCAGCAGAATTTATTGCTCTGAAGTACCAATAGCACACGTGTGCGAAGTCAGGTCAGCCAAGAGCAGCCTCTATTTAAGATGCTAGCTACACAGTGAATAAAGCTCTCTCTCTTCACAAGATACAATGCAAATCTAAAACTAACTGGGGCAACGGATATAAAATACGCCTACACTTCACAGTCATGTCTTCAGCTCAAAAATCTGAAGTCACAGGTATGCGAATAGATCAAACATAAGCAAGAGATGATAACATGGTAAAAATAACCAATCTGTACAGTATTTTCAAACCTTACTCTCCTTTTTTCTGTCTGAAAAAAAATCTCATTAACACTGAAGAGGCAGTCTGCCAAGCTTTGAGGTTCACAGTATTTTGAAAAAAGTCCAAAATAAATGCACTTTTAATATGACTGACTCAGTTAAAAATCACGAACAAGAAACCACGTATTAAATAAAAGTTTAACTTCCCCACACTTCATTTAAAATTTCTTTTCAGTTCTACCTCTCATGCACAAGTTTAAAGCAACCTACAGCATAAAATAACATCCATCCTACATTTCAACATTATACAGTAGCATGAACAACAGAAGTTCTGTTTCTGTAACAATTCACAAGGTAGGACGAGGAGCAAAATACGAAGATTTTTCTACTAAGATTAGGATAGCCTCTGAAACACACTATACCTTGACTTCTGGAAAATGCTGCCACACTGTTATGGAACATCAAGTGCCAAGTAAAATCTAAGCTATTTGACACAAATTGCTATCTTTCTTATAACTTAGCCAATATTCAAATATTTACAATCAGATAGATTTGTTTTCATATGAAAAAGAGAAAACTTTGGAATATTCTTCTCAGCACAATTTCAGGGTGTTTTTGTCGAACATCTATCTCCCTACTGCTCATAAAAGTCAGAACGCAGGCAAAAAGAGGTTTTGCACTGAAAATGAAATTGGTTCCAAATACTTACTTGACATCAACTGTAAAAAATACTATAGAAATATATTTCACTTCATTCTGGTATCCATAAACTAAACACATGTATTTATTTTACTATCATTAACAAGGAAGATGGATGTGGACTTTACCAATACTTGCATACATAGCAAGTGTTTAAGTTGCAGAATTATAGGTATATGCATGCTTATTATACACATATATGAATATATGTTTAACTTTTAAAAAACAACACAGACATCAAGACAATATATTCATATATTTGAATATATGGGGAATTTAGGGCACTGCATCCATATGAGGCACTACAACCTGGAGCCACAAAAGCTCCAGTTTAGATGGAGAAGGAAAGCTTAGGTTGGGAAAGATTCCTTGAGTAAGGTTTCAAGCAGAATTTATTATGCACTCTTTGTGACCCATAGCAGCTACAAGCTGAAGTTCAGGGGGTTATTTTTAACAGTGTTTTAAATAGGTCGTGCTTAGTGCATTAGTAACAGATTAGTAACAGCCATTGTTCTATATCAGATTAGAAAAGCAGCAGCAAAAACAAAACCTTTGGTTTCATTCAGAAATAGGTGAGTGGTAGAACTACTGAATTAACAGTGAAAAAATTGAGTATCACTAAAGTCTTGAGGAATATAAAACAACTCCTATAAGAATCCAACTCTCGCAATGATTTTTGGCTGCAGGAGAAAAATCAAAATAGATTTATTTTAGTTTCTTTCTCATTAATTTCTTCCCCGGTTCACGTGTAAAATATCTAACACCATGTTCATTAGGTATTAGGTATGAAACTACTACTTCTGTGGTGGAGACAACATTCTCTTTCTGCATGCTGCAGAAGTGCTCAGATGGATTTGCAACCAAAAAAGAATACTAAATATCTGTTTTAAATTCAGGAGAAACCCCCACGTATGGTCGCAACTCACAAAGGGTACAAATCACCAATACTGGAAATACATTCCAGTTCTTCCAGTAAAAACTTCTGTAAACAAGAGAGGACTCTGGGGAAAATTGCACTCACTATGCCTCACATTCTACCAATCATCAAACTGACCCAGTCTGAACTAAAACTTGGATCCCTCCAACAAAGGAGCAGGTGGCCACTTCCAAAAGATTCGCTCACTGAAAAGCCTTCATGCCTATGAAGAACACTTCTTCCCATACAATTTCCCTGCACCTCATACTGAGATCATGGTCACATGAACACACTATCACGAGAGCTGAGAAAAAGTATTGCACAAAAAAAAAACCTAACAAAGAATACCCCACCTAGGTAACTGAGACAGGAAACGGTGCTTCTGGTTAATGTTGTTATGTGAGCATAAAGAATCCATATTAAGTGAAGAAGTTACCAAGTCAGACTTGGAAGAATTATCTTTTGAACGCTAAAAGTAAGCTCTCTTCATTTGGTCCTTAACATGTTCTCTGTAGAAAATGATAAACACATTTCTTGATCCTATCAACACTTCCAACCAATACTTCTACTTTGTTTATATATATGTGTGCAATGGAATTGCACTTCACAACTATGTTTACTTTTAATTTGCTTTTAAGCTATGAGTCCTGATATCTATGATCAACCCAGATTTTCACCCCATATGCTAATATGAGGACACTTTATACTAATTTAGAGCTTTTTTGTCCAACTTCATCCAATTGAAAAACAGAATCTAGCAATAAACAAGTAAACCACACATTTCTTCTTTTGTGTAAATTATACTGAATTCTTTAACACTATATGATAAGTTATTTTTGAAGTCTGCTAGAATGACAGCTTTAAAAAATACTACTTATTCACCATGTAATAAGCAACCAGCAACATGACTTTTCCATTAAGTTCTCTCTATGCAGTAGTTTTTGAAAGCTACCCTAACTGAAGATTGGATGTAGACCTATAGTATGCAACTAGAACAAAACAAACTAAGCCTTAAAATGAACTTTTTCAGTTGAGCTGCTATATAAAGGCTGAAATAGGGAATTCCTTCTATTCATACTTGTAAAGAAAATAACATTAACTGTTTCTTACATTGAGAAGTATAATTTAATACAACGATCCTAAGATCACTTCAAAACTGAGCTGTAAACTTAATAATTATTCACAAATAAGAATTCCTAAAGACCTCAAATATGCATGACAATTCCAATATTCAAGAAGGGAAGCATATTTACACATCCTATCTCAAGATTCCACCTTTAAGATCTCGCTTCTTCTAACTTACTCATCAGAACTTTTATTGGCAGAATTGTACAGCCACGATAGGAAATTTCCTAGAGATTTGGAGTTACCTGAATACAGCATTAAACTGAGCAGATCAGTAGCCTCATTCTAGTAACAGCTTCCAAACATTAGAAAGACGCATACCTAAGCAACATCAACATTTAAGAAATGCAACTACATGTAGATTTAAGGATCTTTTGACAGAATACCAAAATTCTACCCTCCTGTGAACATGGTTTCCTTTACAAATGATAAAAAATGATCTTTAAAAAGAAATCTTTACCTAGGGTTTCCTCTAAGTGCAGCATGGTGAAGAGCATTAAAACCATTGTTGTTGGTGATAGTAACATCTGCTCCAGCTTCTAACAGTACAGCAAGGATGTCATCACGCTTTTTACTTATTGCGTCATGAAGTGGAGTGTCACCTTCAGAATCCTAAAACCAGAAAGCATTTACATCAATTAAAAAGATTCTAAAACACCACTGGGAAAACTGACTACACAAACGCAAAACAGCTCTTCAAGACCTGATTGTGTTGCTATACTGCAGAGTTCAGAGCAAGCTGCTTCTCGCCTTACTCAGTGGGTAACCCTTCCCTGGGCTCCAGAATTCCAGAGTTACTCTGCAGCCAGAATTGTGCTCTGCATTCCACAGTACTAAATACATTGGTGTAGATACAGACTTGTCTGTGCCTCACACCCAGATAGAGTTGACGTCCAAATTATAATCTACGAGTAACAGGACAGCAACAAAAACTAACGTGACAGAGAGAAGACTAGGCAGGCAGAAAGAGGCAGGGAATTCTGAGTAATGAATGCTAAGCTTGAGCCAGCAATTAACCATGTAAAAGACAATACCAAAATGAGAGTGTGTAACAAAAGCATAAGCATATCAAACCAAAACACAGTCCAAGCAATAAATGTAGGCATATCTGTTGTTTTAGCTGAAACAGAGCATTTCCCATGAAGCAAAGGCCAATGTTATAAAGTAATATTAAGCTTTTAAACTTGTTATGGCTAGTACCAGATTATACTACACAAGGTACATGAAAATACTTCACTGCATAATTGAACAGGCAAAGAATTTATATTTTTAGCTTGGTGTTTCATTTTTGAAATATCCCAAATAAGGAAAAAATACTTTTTATTCCTAGAAGCATTTTGTTCATTACTTATTCAAGGACTCAGATGGCTGGACTGAAGAGGAATACCCTAGACTAACATCAAGTAAACATATCCATTTAAGCTTATCTAAAGCTATATAGGCAAAATAGCTAGATTTATGCTTCTAGTAGAATTCTCACACCATATAAGTCAGGAAGTCTTTTGTCACCAACACTGACTTAACTGCAAACTGACTAACACAGAAACTGAACATTTTAGCAATACACTAGTAGGAAAACTTATCTCTACACTGAGAATCAAAACTTGACAAACAAAAAGTGCCAGAATACGGAATCACTTGAACCAGTGTGAACCAGTTTGCCGAAATTAAATTACGTAGCTTTGTAGCTTTTATTCAGTTTAGTTGATCATGTTTTCCTGAATTTACTGTTTACAGACTAACATATGTTTCTGTTTACACAGTGAATTGGCTGGAGTAGTAGAAGGCTGCCCATTTAAATTCCAGTCATGCCTCAGTCTGACTCCCCTGTGCTCTCCCTGACCAAATCAATCACCTACTCACATTTGCACATCACAGTTCCTCAGCACATGCACAGAATATGAAAGTTTGGTCTTTCAATTACATTTTCCAAACAGAGTGTCACAGCACCATTCTACTGAATTCTTCATTTCAAACAAAATTCTACAATTTAAAGTCAGGGAAACCCACTCTGGCTACCCATACATCGTTATGTGATATACAGTCACCCTTTACTGGCCTCAGCTCAATGGAATCTGTATTATGTCTATTGTTCAACAAATAATAAATAGGGTCTGGATGGACAGAACACCTCAACCTCAATAAGATCGAGAGAGCATCTAAGGAGTCAGATGGAAGCAGATAAATTAAAAAAAAAATCACTATATTAATTTTGCTCATCTTTTACACAGATATACTTGAAAACAATCTCTGATTATGGGTACAGCAAAATAAGGAGGTAATATGTTATTACTGCATATCTTGATCTGCCCAGATCATTACAGCTTTTTTTTTCTGATGCAAACCTCTTCAAACTTACCCATTCTCATTTGCTTTACTAATGCGGCTGCACTCAGCTCATTCCAAGTGTCGGTATCTGCTTATCCGATAGCGCATTTCTACTCTACCTTCTCAACAGGACATTGCACTCATGTTACATCTTCCACCACTCTCATTATAGACAAAACTCCCTGTGAAACGTGGTACTTCAGATCCTATGCACGGCTGCTTTCTGGATAAAAAGCTGAACACGTAAAAGCGTCTGAACTAAACAGTTCTATCAATGAAGTCAATTTCAGGAAAAAATACAAGGTTTCTTTTAATGAAACATTCCACGGTATCATCAGCCTGCTAAACTGTAGCTTGCAGAAGAAGCAAGCAGCTGCAGGTTCGATAGAGGAGGAATTAATCTGGAGCGAAGTTAGCAATTACAAGTAACTACAGTCTGTGAAAATTCCAATTAGCATCAATTGGCTAGAATAAATCAGGAACCAATCTAGCTGTCAAGAAAACAAGTAGATCTAATAGCATTTTTGTTACATCTGATCACATGTTGGGGTAGAGGTTGAGACAGACAACTTCACGAAGTCTGTTCCTTTCAACTCCACTTCCAATAATTTTTCTATCGCCTACACGAAGCGTATCACAAAATTCAGCAGCTAAAAAGTGGACCTACATTAAAATTTCTTTTACCTGGAGACTAGGATGGCAGCCAAAGTCCAGCAAAGTCTTCACAACTTGCAGATGACCTTTGTTGACAGCAATGTGCAGCGGGGTCTGCCTGCGTTTGTTGCGAGCGTTCAGATCCGCGCTGCCCCGGTGCAAAACCTCAATCACAGCTCCCTCGTCACCAAAGGCAGCGTGGTGGACGGCCCTGTCTCCATCTTTGTCCTAAAGTAGAAACATTTATTTGACACATTCATTTCACCCATCTCCTCTGTATTTAAACAAAAAGGTTAATTTAAACAAACGTGCACAGTTGATTTCTTTACAAAGAAAAACTAGAAATTACACCATTTAAATACCTAATTAAAATAATTGCTCAAGCCACAGCAAATACAGGATGAAGAATCTGTTCATACAGAAACATACATATACTATGACATATTTTCCACACTATATACAACTATTGTCCTAAATAAATTTTTGTGTGGTGTGTTCATCAAATTCAAATGGATTAATTTAGGTTTCTACTACAAAAGAACCACTGTAAAAAAACCCCAACAAACCAAAACAATCAAAAAAAGCCACAAACAAAATCCAACCCCCAAACAGCATTACACTTAGTGCCCCAGGGTAGCCCTTTCTGTAACCCAGGAAGTATTACAGGTTCCAAATCACGGTGCCAGACATGATAATTGCCTGGTTCATGCAACTAAGTTAATACTTATTAGAGTTTATTGTACGTATTTTGGTTTTCACTTTCATCTTTTCCAAAGAAAATTTGTGATAAATGGTGAAAACAATTAGACATTTGGATTCTATGATGATGATTCACAGCATTACAACTCTGATTTAGCTCGTTTCAATTTCATCCAAGCCGAGAAATAAGGTATGAGAGACATAGATTTGTCAGTTTGGGTTATTTAACACTTAGAAAAGTTGACTGGACAACATGAAACATTTTAAAATATTAATCAAGTGATTTTCTTACTAATGAAGGTATACAAAAGCTAAAAGTAAAATGGAAGGCATGTAACAGGTTTCAATGAAATAACTTCCATGAACTACTTTCTAATTGAGTATTTGTGCACAGTTTAATACTACTATGTGTTTCTAGGATTTAATTTTGAAATCAGAGAAACACTGAAAATTGTAAGAAAAAAACATAATTGATCAAGGACTCACTCTCTTAAGTTTAGTTTTTCTAACAATTTGCATCTTCAGTAATATCTTTCAAAAATATTTTTAATTATGTGTAACACATTTTTACTATATTTTATGTCAAATGCAAAAAATGAATAGCTCTTAGCATAAGCTCTATTTGCACAATTGCAAGTTACCAATGAGACTCATTACAGCAGTTAAAACAGTGGAAGAAGATTTATCCCCTAGTTACCAAATGTATCTTTTTGAAAATACAGTTTTCAAGATAATCAGGGCACTAAACAGCAGTTTCAATAGCTTTTGAAAAGCTACTTTTATGACTTCCAAATCAACTCATGCTACCAAGTTGTCTTCTCAGGTAGTGGGACACCTTCTCAGGCTCATCTAACATGAACAGTCAGTCAAAAGAAGCCAAAGGTTGCCCATTCGGAAGGGGAAAGGATCAGAAATGGGAAGTTCTCTGTATTTTTCATCTGGTTATAAGGATTATTATGAAGTGAACTTTACCAAGAGTGTGACAGCAGTACTAAACTGCCGTAACATTTGTATTTACAGAGCACTTGGTTTCAGAGGTGCAAGGTAATTTGTCTTTTCATATTTGCAGTCTGCAAAGTACACAGAGATATTTACCAATGTAATTCCATTTAATGAATATTTCAGATTTAACATATTCCAATTTTCAGATACAAACCCCTGATTTTATTAAATCCTAATGTATAGCACTCTTACTTTAATGAGCAGAGGTCCAAGATTGCTGCCCTAAAAAGTCTGCACATCAAAAGAAAACCTCAGGAGCTAAATCCCACTGTGTAGTTTCTACACAGCATTACAGTAGCACTAAAATACCTAGAAAAAGCTAGCAACTAGCTAGTCATCTGTCCTAAGACTTACATTTAGATAGAAATATAAATATTAGAAGCACTATATTTCCATACATGCCAATAATACAATATTGTCAATATAACTGACAACCATTAATTTCTGCACGATAGAAGCCTATATATTTTTACTATGCAATATCTACATCAAGCTTTTTGAACTCTGTCAGGAACAAACTGTTTCCTGACTAAACAAAGGCCACTTGTATTCTACATTAAGCCCTCACAAATATAAACACAGAGAAAACAACAATATGAGGGCACAGGAGAAAATGTAATCATAAATGTACATATACTCCAGTAATTACTGAAAGTGTAAAAATATCCAACTTAGCTATATAATAAGGAAAGTAAGGATTTTTATCCATTGCCTTCATGCCACAGACCACAACAATGAAGTAAACAGACTAAATTTTTGCTCTCTGCTTAATGGGATGGCTCTGCTGGGTCTTCGCGTGACAATTTATAAAGAGCTGATGTTTTTTAAAGCCTGAAAAATATAACTATTACTCTAATAATATCACACAAATGATTACTATGATAATAACTAAAGCAATTAATTTGGAATACCATCTTCGCTTAAGCAACAGAAAGTTATATGAAAAAGGCTTGAAAACTCAAATAAAACCCTGATAATTTTTTTCAATGCTAGTGTTACGGTGCTTCTCAAGCCTGAGCATTTATGAACTCTTCACAACTCCAGTGCTAGCAGACTACCAGGTGTATTGTCTTGAAACTGTTTAAGTAGTGCTTTCTAACCCTTCCTTATACCAAGAAGAAAGTCCACCACAGCTAACTAACATGGCAGCTCTGAATACCATAGTACGGATTAAAAGCAATTTAGTCTAATTTTAACAGCATGTGCTATGTACTGCAGAGAAAGAAATACTTCTAAAATGAAGTTACTTCACTTTATGTTATGATACAGAAATCAGACCACACTATGTACTGCATCAAAAATCTAAGCCATCTCTAGAATTTAGTAGAAAACTCTTTATAAAGTAATTGTGTATTTGTGAATATAAAAATAATTTTAGTTCAAATAATTCCATCACTGTTTCATTAACGTTCAAATGTTTCATACTTCTAAATAGCAAATACTATATAATGCCAAATGCCCAAGCACGTAAAGTTATTTTTGTGTGTTGCAAACAACTGGGCAGAAAATTAATTTCTCAAGCCACTCTGTTAGGTTTCAACTTTTTTTCTTAGAAAATCAAATTTGACACATATTTCTTTTTGTCCTTTCTTGTCCAAACCTTGGTTGCAATATCAGTGCATTCTGTGTAAACAAATGAGTAAAAATCAATTCAAAATGTAAATACCACAGTGGGCTGATAGATAATTCTCACAAACAGTAATTCTAAAACAAGTAAACAAGAAGAAAGCTTCCATTTTCAATGAAGCTGAAAAAGAAAAGCCACTGAAAAACTGGAAGCAAAGTTGGCAGTTCCTACTCAGACATTGCTATTACTTTCTGCTTGAACCTGCTTTAGTTAGGAACTGAAAATATTCTCCTAACTGAGCATTGTATAGAAGAAACACAGCATGCATCTGAAGTTGGAGATGCAGCACCTGACAACATCTTTTTCCCTCAATGCTAAAGAATTTGATATCGACCCTCCTGTTAGCAGAAGTCTAATTTGGGATCACAATCACAGCAACAAAAGCAGCTTTTCACTCTCTCCGACATTTAAAAAGGCAGCAAGTCCAGTAGAATCGTTGTGTATGTAACAAAGTTTAAACTTTAAGGACATACAAGGTATATTTTGAAATATTTAGGTTACCTCTGCTTCTACATCCACGTTCTGTTTCAGAAGCAACTTCAGAATGTCAACGTGGCCGTTCTGACTGGCAGCTTGCATCGCTGTGTGTCCGGCACACTGCCCATTCACCTGGAAGCACATCAGGACTTGCAGGTAAGTTGCAAGACACTCAAACACCCATGAGACTTCTTAGCAGTAGAAAGCTTAAAGCAATGGAACACATATCATAGAACCAAATGAACAATTTTTAGCAGCCTTTCTAGCACATACAGTTGAGCTCCTAGGTCCTCGCTGTTACATTTCTAGATTGAAGGAAAGAGGAAGAAATGAACACATTAATGATATTTGGATTAAAAACTTGCACCTTTAAGCTACTGTAAATGCAAGATTTTTGAGACCAGGTCTCATATTTATACCAGTCCTCTGCTTTACTGTACATTTAACTTCATTGTCTCATTTACAGCACCAACAGGAATCAGTCTAAACAAAATACCACATTTTGCATAATCTTGAGCTACAAATCAGTTCTCAGAATTGAAGAAGTCTCTTATCTGCTGTAGTGAGTAAAACATCTGATTGTGACTTAAAAATACGTTTCCTAAATCAAGCCCTATAATTCTTAAGCATTTTTTTAGACTCTTCAATACTAGGTGATTAGACAAGTTGGTAAACGGAATCTGACAGGAAACAGATTAGATGATCATCCTCCTGAGTTAATAAAACAAGACCAAAACTCACAACAGCAGCATAAAAAAATCCCTCCTCCCAAAATTTACCCTCCTTCTTTCTATCCCCACTGAAACAAAATAATTTGATGACTAGTTGTGAGTGTTTGGTTCTCTGCACCAACTCTGGCAGACAAAGAGAGATTGAAAGGTATTTTAATTCATGAGAGACAAAAGAATAAAATCTGTCCAGCAAAAAAAGTACATACAGCTCCATGTTCACACAGCCCACATGCATTTCATAGGACAAACAGCAGAAGAGACACTGGAACTAACTGTACTACTTATAAGCAGACACACTACTGACTGGCAAGGGATATTCAGGACAGCTTCCCTTCTTTTAGTATTACAGGTCTCCAAAAGAGGTACTCCCAAAACAGAACACTCACATCTACATCTGGTCTCTTCAGCAAGTCTTCAACTTTAGCAACATCTCCATTTGCAGCAGCTTTAACCAATTCTTCATTAAGATCTCCGGATTCTTGGGTTTCAAATAATTTTTTCAATAGCTGGGACAATCTCTCTGTAATTGTTAAACAAAGGACAACTAAGATTACAATTCTAATCACACAAGACCAGGAAAAAAAACCCCAGCTCCATTTGTCATGTTTCTAAGGACACGTACATAGTAATACATAAACTACCATTAATGGCAGCTGTAAAATATTACTGAGTTCTACATAAGAGCTGCATCCCAAATACCCTTTAGACAGTTGAGACTTTCACACCACACATTTCAAAACAAAGCTGATTGAATCACAAATAGCTTGTCCCCCACAAAATACAGAATGGATGAAGTAAAACATGAATTTAGATATATATACTATGAATATATGAATTTAGGTAAGATGAACTTTCTATCTTGAGTTATATCCTGTCCTCTGTGATTTGAAACATGAAGTTGCATTACCCTTCAAGTTAGCTTTATGACCATTGTGACTGCCTTTATTGCAGAAAACTCACTGTATCTATGCCTCCCTAGGAAAAAAATCTAGAAAACTATGCAACAGAGGTTTCTTGGCATTAAAGCAAATATGTGAAAAGGAAAAAACAACTAGCTACGACCAAAAATGGCAAAAATCTAGTTTAATTGATCTGTGAAACAGTCAACAGAACGTAAAACACACTGGACAGTCTTTATGCCTTGTTACTGGATGAATGAGAGCATGTCCAACAAAACTGAAATGAGATTACACAGAAACACAAAAAATGCAAATAATTAGTCAAAGGACATCTGACTAAATTTCAAGACAGAAATTTCAAAGAAAAAAATCTCCTGAGTAACCACCTGCAACAGATTCCTTGCCTATGCCTGCTGCCTCACATCACCTATTGAAAAGGGAGTCTGCTTTCTACTCTGCCAGCGACACTCCTCTCCATGCCTTAGTCCCTATTCCAACCCAATTTCCCTTCCAAACATTTAAATTTCTAAGTCCTTAGAGGAAACTTCCAAAGACAGACCTGCACTGAGACCAAACAGAACCACTTGCTCAATATAACAAACATCTCCACATTAACTGCACAACTTTTTGTGTGTGTTTTTCTCAAGTACAACTCCAATTAGCTAAAATCCAAGTCTTATTATTCACCTTGTATACATACCACGCACTGGTACTTATTAAAAAAATTTTAATTAACACGATTACTTGCCACAGATATATTCCCTTTTATTCTTCAAACTTACCACCTGATGCATTACTTATGGCAGATCCTGCTGATGCCACCTTTGAGACAGCTGCTGGATTATAGGTCCAAGATGTCCCACAAACCTCTACCTTTAAGTCACTGTCTGAATAAATCTGCTGGACCCGACCAACTTTACCTAAAGTCTGTATTAAAGAAAACATCAAATGTAAATTAAAAAAAAATAATATAAATGGGGTTTCACAAATATATTTTAGATTTTTATAAATTTTGTGAAGTCCATTAGCAGTGCAGTAGTAGCGCAGTTGCCAATGCCTTCAGCTAAGTTTCATCAAGCTAAGCAGATTGCTATATCTGAGCAAGTTTTACACTGTGTTTGATGAAATACACTCTCTCCAGGTCAGAAAAAAATCACTTTTAGACTCCCACAACCTCTGGGTATAAGTACCAATCATAACCAGAAATACTACACAAGCTCCACCATTCCATGAATCCAAACACACAAGTACTTACTGGAAGCATTGCTTCAGCCCACTCTCCGTGACCTCTCTGAAGAAGTTTGATCCGCTCCAAGTCATAACACACTTGAACAAGGTCACCCACTTGAAATTGAGAGGTGCCTCCTTCTGCACCTTGAGCAGCATCTCCACTTCGGACAACATTGGCCTTGGTGAGAACCGCTGGATTGAATGTCCACCTAAATATGGAATCATTCAAAGCAGATTTGTAGTGGTTTAACCCGGGCTGAATGCCAGGAGCCCACTACAGCCACTCTCTCACTCCCCCTTGCCCAGCTATAGAGGAGAGAGAGAATATAACGAGAGGTTTTGTTATTTTTGATAAGGACTACAGCAAATTCTTTCTTAATCACCGTCACAGGCAAAATAAGACTCCATGTGGGAATAATAGTCAAATTTATTACTAACAAGATCAGAGCTAAGAGTGAGAGATGATAAGAGACACCTTTTACCCCCCCCCCCCTCCTTCTTACATCCAACCTATTTTCCCGCAGCGGTCAAGGGAAAAGGCGAGGTGGGGGGGGGGAGGTGTTGCTGTGGTCAGCTGCTGTTCTCAGCCGCTGCTTGGGGAGAAGAGTCCTTCCAGCCGCATTCCATGGGGTCCCACCCCTCACAGGATACAGTTCCTCTCACAAACTGCTCCGGCGAGAGTCCATCCCATGGGCAGCAGCCCTTCACCCACAGCTGCCA
>VXBA01004822.1:345044-371481 GCA_013399895.1 Serilophus lunatus | reverse complement strand
AAGAAGCCTCTCCCTCAGCCCCCCCCCCCACTGCCACCAAAACCTGGCCACAGAAAAAACAATATAAGATTTTAAACACATATTTCACTTTACTTATTGGACAAGTTTCTGCTTGTATGCCTACGAACTCTCTGCATATTTGTCGTTAACCATTTTTTGTCCATAAACTGGACAAAATTAATTGAATATTTCAAGGGCAATCTTCAGAGATGTACATTTGTAAAGGCAATTAAAAATACCCTGCCTAAGGGGAAACAAGCTGGCAGCAATATAATAGTCCTGAAAGTAGCTCTACAGTTTGTTTTTCCAGGGAGAGGAGAACACTAGTTAAAAAGGGGAAGATCCAAGCTGTCTTACAAGGGACTAGACTGTGATGAAACAAAGTGGAAAGAACGCAGAGTTTTGGTCCCTCTCCCCAGGTCAAAAGCTGCAGAATTCAGTCATAAAAATACTCATAGATGTCCTAGATACTACCTCAATTTTCAACCCAACTATCCTAATTTTTACTATAAATTTTACTGATTTAGAGGCATTTAGCTGTTAAGTCAGGGAGAAGACAACAAGACAGAGAGGCTCCTTTCACTGGCTGTGCTGCCATGACTGCCAGAAGAAAAGCAACTTGCAACCCTTTATCTGGGAGAACAACTTTCTTTTGCATTACTTTGCAATTTTAACAAACAGTATCTTGAGGGAAATCCTGAATGAATAATGCACTGTTAATCCTTTCTGGACAAACTGAACAGGCCAATCACCAGATAGAACTGAAATGATATTCCATTCACCAGTTGCCTTTTAAAGATAAGCCAAATACTTGAGAGGAAGGGAACACAAAACCATGTGGATGTATCAGCTCAGATCCAGCTGTACAGCTGGGTTTGAATTCTGTTAGCATGGATGAAAATAATCAAAACTCGAACCTAAACTGCCTGCAGGGAGTGGATTTGGCTTCCCCAAGACCTCCTATCCTTGGTCTCTATTTCAATAAAGTAACATTGAATAATAAAAGGTAATATATAGGTCATGCTAAGGTGACTCTGTGTTAGGCAAGATCCCCCAGAAGTTTATCACCTGTCCTCTTAATCTATTTTCCTGAAAACTCACAATGAATTGCTATTATCATTCCTCTTTAAACCATGGGATAGATACTTTATAATTAAAGTTACTGTTTAAAACACTACATTTTGGAAATAAGGTAGTCCACAACATCATTTCTTATTTTGAACTCAATTTTACCAAGTGAGAGAGTTAAACTTCCTTTTCCCATTAAACCATCTTTAAAACTAAGTCCTCATTACACACTGCAAAAACAAATCTTAACAGACACAAAAGGAGAAAGGAAGGTTTCTGACACAAAGTGGCCTTTGAAGGAAAAGGAAGTTTGTGAGAAGCCAAGATGAAGGCTATGTAACAAACCTGTTGCCACTTGGATATTGTACTACAATGTCATGATCCTCATCAATGCCACAAACTGTTCCAGTTGTTGTTAAAGTTTCAAACATGCCATCAGTCCATCCTCCATGACCATGCTGCAAAGACTGCACAATTTCCAAGTCAAGGTCAATGTTTACAAGGTCACCTATTTGCAGCCCACCAGGGTTTCTGTTACCATTTTGCTCACCTGAAATGGAATAAGAAAAAAAATGTTTGCATGATCACACTGACTCTTCACACTAACTTTTAAAGAACAGAAGTTAATTTCTGAGACTCACAGAATTGTTAAGTTTGGGGAAGACCTTTAAGATTATCAAGTCCAACCATCGAGGCAGCACCACTGCCATGTTCATCATTAAACCATGTTACAAGTGCTATATCCACAAATTTTTTGAACACTTCTAGGAATGGCAACTTCACACCAAAACTTCTGTAACTGTAGTGGCCAACAGCCAAAAAAACCTCTGAACCCCTGGCTATGGACTTGAGTGTTCCTTGTTGAGTTTTTGAGGCAAATAGCAACAACACTGGCAAATGCTAAATACTCGTTACAATCTTCACTATGGACTCTAACCAGGATTGCAACATATCATACGATGTTAAGACATCTAGATACATTAAAGTTTTGATAATTTTAAGAGTGTCATACACAAAGTGCCAGTGAGAGGCGGAAAGATAAGCAGAAGGTCCATAGAACGAGGTTTTGAATTCGGTCGATACCTGAACATAGAGAAAATACTGGCAAAAGAGCATCTCAAAAATGAACAACGGTGAAAAATTTTAACTTTTAAGTGAGGAAGTGACAACAACAACAAAAAACCCCTGCTAATTTAAAATTAAAACACCCTCCCTGGACAATGTTTGCTTTCAAAAGATGTCATAGCAAAAAATTCATTGTCTGGAGGGAAACAGCATAAATTCACACACTATGTTAACTAATGAGAGAAAACAAGTGCAAAACCCCCCACTGCCAGAAGCAGAAGATGGTGTTTGGTGCCATCCACAGAACAGGGAAGAGTATGACAACTGAACTCAATTTATGCGACATCTGCAATGGCAGCATCAGTGTCAAAGGACTAGGTGAGCAGAGTAAATATTGCTGTCTCCAAGGTGCTTGCTTTGGCTCTTCCAATCAAAAGGTAATAATGGACAAGGGATACTTGCATGTAACAATAAGCAAATACAAACAAAAAGCCTGACACATAAAGACAAACATTATTTTGGAGGGAAACTGATTCCAGAGCCTGAAGTCCGCCCCAGATGTTGGCAGAACTAGCTGCAGCACCAGAAGTCTGCAGAGGGCAGAATGCAAAGAAGAGTCATACAATCACAGAATGGTTAGGGTTGGAAGGGATCACAAGATCATCTAGTTCCAACCTTCTCACCATGAGTAGGAACGCCTTTCTGAAGAAGAAACTGCTGAGAAACAGAACACAGCCATTAATAAATGCTCATATTCAATAAACTTTAATTTCTATGACCACACACAGACTTCTTTCTATCCTAGTCTTAGCTTAGAGATGGACCAGAATTTTCAGTCTACACCCTTCACCTTCACAGCCAAACACACGACATGGAAAACAGTCCCTTCTGCAGAGGACAAAGTTAAAAATTAATTCTTCAAAAAAGCTATTGATACAGAAGTCACTAGATAGAAAACTTAGCAAACATCCCAGAGACAGCTCTGATGAGTCAGGAGAGTCTAAGAAGGGAAGAGATATAACAGAGCAAATAATTATAGAAGCATTACTTAGAGGAAATGATTTCTAGAGGTCATCTGGTCTGACATTCCACACTGAACTGAACTAATAGCCAGTTGAGATTGGCTGTAGATTTGCTTATCTGAATCCTGAAAGCTCTCAAGGACTGAGGTTCCACAACCTGCCCAAGTAATTTTTTGCAGTGCTGCAACAGAGCTGTACATGTAACAAGGAAATTTCTTTGATATCTGAGTCACTTAAGGTGGCCTTAAGGCCATAACCATTTGGTTTTATGCCATTTGCCACTACCAGAATTTCAGTGCCATTGTTTTTGAATCCCTCTTCAAGTGGGCATAGATGCCTAGTGGATTGCCTTTTAATCCCCTTCCTAGTAGATTCAAGAAGTCCAGCTCCTCCTCCTAGCAATTCAAACATTCTCAGTCTATTAACCACTTTAACAGGCCCTTATGTTTTCACAAAACTGGCAGAGGAAGGAAGAGGAAGTGGATGGACAATGACACAAACAGGACACAGAATTCTAGGCACAGCTTCATCACTGTTGAGAAGAGGGAAATAGTAACTTTGCCTATTCTGTTGACCACCCTCCTTCTAGTACAGCTCACTATGAAATTTGCCTTATTTGCAATGACAGCATACTCCTGTCTCATTCAATTTGGTATTCAGTGCAACACCCAGGTCCTCGTCAGCAAGGCTTTCTCAATTCCCAGTCTGGCAATTACAGGTACTTAGGCTCATTTCAACCAGAGTGCAAAACTGCACTTCTGACTTTATTCACTAAATTCTTCACTTCCTCAAGGCTCTTGGGAATAAAGCTCTACTTTCAACTGCATCCCTCTGTCAACATGGTATCACCTGCAAATCATCTGGAATTGTACTGTCTCATCAAGGTCACATTGAACAAAATCATTTCCAGTCTTTTGCTCTGAATATATATGATTCCGTATCAACTAGGCCCCTCCTGGAGTATTAGTTGCACTCTACTTCAAATATCACAAAGGTTCAAAAATAACTTCTTAGTTTTTAATGCAAACATACATTTAATTTCCCAGCCTGAACATATCTGTGAACTACATTCAGAAAACAAATAAAAGATGTTATAACAAAGAGTAAGAGACTGAAAAGATGAAGCATAATGTGGCAAGAATAATGAACCGAGTTCATGGTCATCCAGTAAGATCAACTTAATATAATGGAAGGGAAGAATTTAACAGATTAGTCTACTATCTTTAGTGATTAATATTTGTGCATACAAATACGGTTCCACCCTAAAAGTAAGCTTGAATAAGAATCTAAGGTTACCCTCATAAAAAAACCCAGTAAGACCTTATTACTACTTTTCTATTTTTATTCACATCAGAGTAAAATGAAAAAAATTAATTTCAGGTACAGAAGCAATACACAAAGATCAGAGTCCTTTGGCTTTTTACTTTCAAACAATTCTTCTATTTGACAGTAAACAGCTAAGTGATACCTTGGACAATTGATTATTTTTCTAAACAAAAAAAGACCTTTATTGTTTTCAGCTTTTCGCTAATGCTATCAATAAATCAACAGTTAAAACTTGTAAATAGAGAATTCTCATAATTTTAGTAGTCAGTATTATCAGCTAAGGTTTTTTACGCATGAAGTATAGTAAGAAACTTAAGAAAAGCAAAATTTACTGTAGTGTCCAGTTTCATGACCAAGTATTTTGTCAAGGAAATACATATTAATAATTAATCTTCAACTTACCTAACACAGGACAATGGTCTCTGTAGAAAGAGCCTCCTTTTGCATCTTGGACACATTTCAGGTCAGACTATGGAGAGAGATTGAGATAACTTCAGTTCTCACTACTGAGTCTCCAGGTTAACATAAGTCAGTGAAACAAGAAGTGGAATACACTTAAGGCTAAAATTATGTGTACAAAAAACAAGTCCCATGTATTTGTTACTGATGCACATGATCTCAAATATTTTCCAATTTATCAGCCTTGACATTCTCAAGACTTTAATAACCTTTACCAATATAAAAGGCTATAAAGAATGAGATATTTTTAACTCAAAGGCAAGCATTAAAATAATACAAAGCTCCTTCGTATAGTTCCAAAAAGTTATTTTTCCTTTTTAAAAGAATTCTGTGATCACAAGCACAGAAACAAAAATATCAATCATCTGCAGACAGTGCTCAAGAGTACAGGCTTTCCTTCACTGATCATTCAATGTCTGCCAGTAGCAGCCATTCTTCCCAACAATTTTTGACAGATCCATGTTCAATCTGAAGAAAACTTGACACTCAAATTCTACAAAATGAAAAATTTCCAATTAAGCATACACAGAACACAAGGTATTACTTAAAAAACTCCAAACAACAAACACGCTATATTGAGTTAAACATCATCTTTTAAGTGAAAAGTTCTAAAGCTCATCCTCAAGGACTGTTTTATATTATCTGAGAAACAGAAGTTTCAAGTGTGATAACCAACTCCTATGTGCAAATCCAGAGGGGTTTCTAGAATTCTCCTTTCCTTTAGGTTTTTTTTCCCTGTGTAACCCTGAATCGAAATAGCTTCCATCTGCTATTATTTCTTATGAAACAATTCTCACCAAACAAAGGGTGTTTTGCATGCACAGTGAGTTGGGAAGGAGATAGGAAACTACTTGCAAAATGTGTCCGAATATTTCTATGGGATGGGGGAGGAAGGAGAGGACGGGTGGTGGTAATGACAGAATTAACCAGAACTAAGCAAATACTTGAACAATTCTTTTTCCCATGCCCAAGATTTACTGACAGACTGTCCTCCTGCGAAAGGATTAAGATGAAAACTCTGAAGTCTTCCAAATCATCAATGCACTGATGAGCACAGTACTACCCTCAGCAACTGCTAACTGTTAAGCAGCCAGAAACAATACAAAATTCAGTGTATGTCCTGATCTATGAAGAATGTACCACCACTTAGGAAAAATCGTGAAAACAGCCAGATGAAAATAATGAGATTTATCTGCTCTTCAGATACCCTGAGAAACCAGAGAAAGAGCTTGCTGAGCCCAGCAGCAGAAGGGCTGCGACAAGCTGCTGCCACCCGGTGGGCGGGTGCTGGGTTTAACGCGCCCACAGACAAAGGGGCTTGCGCTGACCATCCCAGATGGCAAATTCATTCATTCCCCAGGACAGACAGGGATTGAATGTGCCCGGGAGCACTGGGTGTCACCCGCTGAATACAAACCCTCCAGAACAGCCAGCTGTCTGTGCAGGAGGCAAGCAGGGGTACACACGAAAGAGCTGCTTTCACATTCTTCAGAGCACTAAGAATAGAGCACGGGGAGGAGGGGCTGTCCGGAACGGTTTTCCTCCCTGCCAGGCAAAATCAGGATGAAAGATCACTTGTGTTACAGTAAGTGTTAATGCACTGAGCAGACTGATGGCTAAAAGCTAGCAGGTAAAATGTTAATGAAAAGGCTTATTACTATATTGCAGCAGATATTATTAGGAAGCAGGTTAAGATACTTTAAATTTTAAAGAGAAAAAAAAAAAAACAAACCCAGAAACTTACAAGCCTGCCGTCATATTTCACCCTGCCTGTACTGTGTCCTGTGCAGTTTATTTCTGGAGTATAATGATATACTTGGTTGAAAAACTAAGTGGTAGCTTGGTGTTCAACCTCAGCTCCACATCTGTCTTCCTTTCACTTACATGATGTAGTCAATGTTATATTGCAAAGGAGTAAAACAAGAGTCTGAACTAACTACTGCAAAAAAGCATGGGAACATGACATTTTTCTTCCCTAAACCTTCACCAAAAAATGAAGGACTTAAAGCATAGAGAAAGAAGAGGCAGTGACAGAGATTAAGGCAGTACAAAACTAACTTATATACTGTATATATGCAGAGTTCCTGAAGCAACTTAGCAAACAGCACTACTAAGAAAAGTAGTAACATGATAAAGGCTTGCAAGTGTCTTAAAAAAAACCCCAAACAAACTCAACCACGATTCTGGAGTTTTAAGACAGAAAGCTGTACTTAGTTGTACTTCAATACCACAAAGGCTGGGTAAGCAACTACAATTTTCCTTTTAGCACTTGGCTACTACATTTGTCAGAAAACAAGCTTTCTCCTGCCCAAGAAGTTTAAATAAAAAAAAAAAAAAATCAGGTGTGGTGGTAAGCTCCTGGTCATCCTACCCTGGGTACTGCACAGCAAGAGGTTACCCTAGCATGGATGGAGCAAGTACATCCAGAGCCTGGACACACCAGGCTTCGGACTCCAGAGAACCCCACTGGTATTTCTACAAGTTACGAGTCTCCCTAAGTCTTCTAAAATAATTAAAATAGCAGATTGTTTGGAGATGAAACATCCAAGTGCAAAAAGGAATGTACCAAAACAAAAGATACATTAAAATCTAAGTTTTGGACTCACAGAACACCATCAGAAAAAGTAACCGCTGTGAGGCTGGGTAATGTAATACAGGGTGGAGAAAAATCAGGATTTCTACAATGACTGGATGGAAAAAAATCACTCAATGAACCCCAAATACAGTTCTTCCAAAAAAAACCCAGAAAAACAAGGTACAGATTTTGTGGAATTTGTGTACAATTAGGGATAGAAGTTTCAGTTAAGCAAGAAATCATTCTAATGAGAACTCAAGGAACAGCATGGGAATTACACACACACACACACACACACACACACACACACACACACACACACAGAGAATAAACAAAGTTGGAAAAGACCATACAGATCAAGTCTAACCTTTTACCTAACTTAACAACCTATCCAACACCAATCCATCATCTAAACCATTTAAACCACGTCATTAAGTTCATCATCCAACCTAGTCTTAAACACATCCAGGGACAGTGACTCCATCACCTCACTGGGAAGCCCATTCCAATGGGAAAGCACTCTCTCTGTGAAAAAGTTTCTCCTGATATCCAATCTAAACCTCCCCTGATGCAGCCTAACACTGTGTCCTCTTTTTCTGTCATTGGGAGCCTGAGAGAAGAGACAGACCCCTGCCTGACTACACCCTTCTTTCAGGTAGTTATAGANCCCTGGTCCTGCTGGCCACACTATTCCTGATACAGGCCAGGATGCCATTGGCCTTCTTGGCCACCTGGGCACACTGCTGGCTCATGTTCAGTTTCCCATCAACCAGGTGGGGATCACCCGCTGCACAGCAGCACCTGCAGGTCAGTAGTAACAGCTGAGGCACGTGAGCAATAATGGGTTTTGCCAACAGTGGAGAACTTTGGTCTTCTAGCACCTAAACCTTGACATGCTGAAAATCTGAATTCCAGCACTATGTGACTGGGTCACATGGAGATCATGACCTGCTCAGTCAAATGGGAAATACAGAAAATGTAAGTTTACTTGGGCTTCCCGTTCAATTATACCAATGAAAAAAAAAAACCAGTGGCAATTTCATCTTCCTAAAAACTTCAGAGAATGAGAAAAATACACATTACAGCAATGTCAGCAGTGGTGGCAGATGGTTAAAAGCACCATCATCCCTGACCTTGAAGAGAAAAACAATGCTGAAGAAGCATAATTATTAAGTTATTCCAATCAATATGGAATGTCATCCATCCAAAATGGGGGTGGGGGGAGTGGTCTTACACACTTGATAAGAAAACCAAGTGTGCTGCTAACAAAAGGGGAATATTTAATCCAGATGTACTGATATAGCACCTAACACCAGCAGAAAACATCAGGAGAGAAATTAACATACTGAATTTACAGATACACCAGCAGGAATGGGGTTTGAGGTAACAGTAAAGGTCACTTTAACTCTTTAAATTAACAACAGCTTTTGACAAGGAAATTGGCCCTTAAGAGGCAAATGGAGAAAACCCAGTGAACACTCCTCTGTCACCAGATAAGGCAATGAGGGAATGGATAAATCCCTGTTCCAGGTTTATACGAAATGCTAAATTTCAAATTTAATGAAATGAAATCATTCTCAGTTTCAAGAAGCAGGGAAAAATGAAGCAATAACAGGAGAAAGAAGATGGTAGAGAAAGTGACTGAAATGACAAAGAGGGGTGAGGTACAGTAACAGTTTCTTATAGAGGAAATCAGACCTCAGCCAAATCCTGAGTGAATGGTTTATAACCTTGCTGTCTATTCATTATAGGCACTTATAAAAACTTGGCATGTACAACTTTTGTTTTAAAGGGAGATAAAATCTTCCTCATCAGTAAATACTATAAATAAAGCTGGAGAAGGATCAGTAAATGCATTTCTGCTTAATGGAAATATTCTTTTCTGCAACTCAGAGAGATGAAAAACTTGACCTGGTTGAAGCTACAGGAGAAATGTGACTACATTAACAAGAAGCAAAACAAAGCCTGCTGACAAATGCAAATAAATACACAAGGAATACACAAATATCTCGTTTCTCTCTGGATTCCAAAACAATTGGCCACCTAACTTTCTTACTGACACCCTACATACCATAACTAATTTAAGAAAAAACACCTGCTGCATGCATAAAGGTGGCCAGAAATTCATGGTTGTTATTTTTAAACAATTTTGTTCCTCACCTAAAAGCAACAGAAGGACCTTAAACTAGCAAAATAATGAAAACTCTTGTTGCTCCTTCCTAAATGCTTCATTTCTAATGTAGTGAGCATGATATAAAAGACTGGAAAGCTGAAGATTTGACTGACATTACAGATCTGACAGTTTTAACTGCAGCAGAAAGCAGATTTGTATATATTTTGTCACAATCACCTGCAATGTTTAGCAGACCAAGACATTTACCTCGGTTTTATTTTTTTAAATGTTAACAAGTAATTCTTAAAATCTTCTAGAGCAATTTCAAAGAATAACTTCATGGGGAATGAAAATAAAAGTTGATGAAGAGACATTAGGTATCAATCACACAGGGACAAGGAATTTCCTCAAGTTCCTTTATGCACTCAACTACTTGGAATTCGTGGAAGAGAACACCAACCCAGATGGGTTACACATTACTGTGACAAAGATGGATGACAGAGCTACAGTTACTTCTTTCACAGACTCTTACTGCTGAAAGCATGAGCCTCCATAATGAGAAACAAGAAGGGGAGTTAATCCCAACAAAAAAGGCAAGTGGTACAGAGCAAAGAAATTTGGTACCACAAAATTGATTCCTAAATAATGAAACTGATTTAGGGCACTCCTGCTAATGGAACTGTTTTCCACTGAAAAACAACAGAAGTTCTCAGCTTTACATTCTCAGCTGTATAATATGAAGAAATAAAATCTAGGTACAAGCCCAGAAAGTTAAATCACACTCTTCCCATTAACTCTCTAACTCTATATGAGGTACCTCTTTATTTCAGATGGCTACACTGGCACATTTCTCAAGCAGGTAAAGTGTTAACAGTTCCGTTTGGTTGTAAACTCTGAATTCACACAGATATACCACTAATCATTTTAGCCAATAGTACTTTATTCTGACTGTGGACGTAGCAAACACGTTATTTGACCTAACAGGACCATAAACTCCCAGATTTAACCACTTCATATGTAAACATAGCACCAACAAACTCAAAAATCCCTAGTATCTGACCAGAAATAAATGCAAATTTTCAGCCAGCACCTGCTGCCCCATCAGCCAATCCTCATCTCTCCCAAGGAAAAGCTGGCAGGCCAGATAGATTATCTTTGAGGACCAGATGCAGCCTGCCAGCTACCAAACAAGAACCCTGACTTCCAATAATGAGCTGTGTTTCTTTAATCAGCTCCATTAGCATGAGTCAAGTGTTATTCATTTGCAAGTCAGGGGTCTCTTCCCAGCTGTATTTACATGGGCACACACTCTTGAGTATTGTTGATTCCACATTCTCTGGACATTCTTATCCAATTTTCAAGTACCAAAACAAGTTTGCCTAAACTTCACCTGAACTCTTCACATTACAACACATAAATAGTAGTTAATAATCATAATGAATTGTACACTTAGCAAGTCATTAATCAGCTATAAAATTTACATTATTACATTACATTCAAATGACTTCCTCACACGCATCCTAGAATAAATTCTGTCTGAAGTGAAAATTGCATTTTATGAAAGTATCAGGGATAAAATTATTGTAGGAACAGATTACAACCAGGTAAACACTACACACAAAGCCTCAAATTATCCTTCTTATACATATAATTTCATATATGACCCTAAATACACCATCCCTATATAGAGTTTCACACACGATTTAATAGGCTTCTTGGTTAATTGAATGACCAAATATTCCTATTTCTACAAAATTTGTGTGAAGGGTCACCCTCACTCCTTCAAATTTACAGTTGTAGCACTTAAGCAAGTATTCTAGAAATATTTAATACTTCCATACCTGGCAAAAGTTTGGAAATGGAATATAGTTGATTTATAAATAATAAAGGTACTTTTTTATTAAGTGAACAACTATTTCAAAACAGAATATAACTTATCTCAAATGTATTTTTTCCTGAGGCCAGAAGGAATCTTCAAGGATTCCACAGCACTTCCACTATGCCCTCCACAAATTTTAACATAGTAACTGAAGTCCTAACAAGCACAAAAAAAATCCCATTCTCTATCTCATTCTATCTAGTTGTAACTGTGTTACTTTTCCATGTATTGCAAGCAAATATAAGAGTGAAGGCATCAAACATTGATTTAATGTTATACTAGGAAATACTGCATGACTTTAAATTGCCTGTTGCTGGTATATAAGGAATTTTCTTTAGAACTGGGAGACATCATGAAGCACATAATTCAATACTGACTTATATTTCATCCTTAGCATCTTCATGCATTATGCATGATTTGCACTACATGTTTACTCTTTTTAGGCATGACATTAAAACACATATTTACGGCAAAAGCAGTGTTTATTTTCTTTTAATTATAGAAATAAACTTT
This sequence comes from Serilophus lunatus, assembly GCA_013399895.1. NCBI lineage: Eukaryota > Metazoa > Chordata > Aves > Passeriformes > Eurylaimidae > Serilophus > Serilophus lunatus. The sequence goes on along the minus strand of VXBA01004822.1, from coordinate 359,461 downwards.
AAGGGAGGCTATAAGGCCAATTAGTTTGCATTCAAAAACTTAACTAGCCATGATTTAACATGTTATTACTGTCACACATCTGACAACATGACACTTAAATGTTAACATGGTTTCCCCTCTGTACTGTCAAACAAAAATCATGCAGAGAAAATGCTAATTAAGACATTATAAGCAGTTGATAATCAAAGTAACCTTTCCTTGACCCACATTAGGATAAGAAAACCCAGCAACAGAAGGCACTTAGGCTACAGCCTGACCCATTTTCTCTCTAAAGCTGGAGAAGCTTCGGAATGGAACAGAAAAATTTACTGCTAAAGCAAATTAATTTAATTCAACACCTTTCCACTGACAAAAAGAAAATTGCTCTCAATAGGATACTGAGTGTTGACAACAATTTAAAAACTGCAAATCTCACAGTAATGACACCGGAATTTGAAGTCAGCTGAAGAGTTTGGAAGTTGAAGAATCTCTTTTAAAAAGTTCATAACTACACTTGTTCTTCTTTGAATTTCATTTTAAGCACAATGGTAGCACAGCAAGATAAACACATATCTGATGCAAACAGTTACTATGACAGAAACCAGCTCTTAACTTTTAGTTCTTCACATGTTTTATTAATTCCCAGATCAGACTTTCTAACTAATACATATGCATGACCCTTAGAGCCGGATTCACAACGACCTGACTCACAGCATGCAAACTGACAAAGCGTATTACAAAAGCAGGACCATAAAGCACAACAGGTTGTCCTTACAGCCCTTCCCCCATCATGCATTTTACCCTCTGTGCTCCTTCATACTTACCATGCCCTCAAAGCCAACTCTGTAAAGGTTTTTAGCACCATTGTCCCAAAGAACATACGCTGCGCTATGTGGACTCGACGCACTCCAGTCTTGGATTTCAGTTACCTATTCAGTTTTAAAAACAAGAACATTGTTTCTAGAACAAAGACTCAGAAGCACAATTTGAACTTGAAACCCTATTAATCTTCTCAAAATAAGTCAGGATATGCAAGTTTTACTGAGTTTGGTAAAATTTAATCTAAAGCTCTTTTCTGTTTGAAACAGCTCTTCCCCAGGTGTCTTAACACAGCACCTTGAATATATCCTTTGTAGGCCTATTTTTCATTTGTATATTTGGTAGGTAATCCAACTACATAAGCAGAGAACAAAACCTGAGCTCTAAGTATTTATGTTCTCGTGCTGTGGTACTTTGTTACCAGAAGCAATATTTAAGTAAGAAAAACAGGATAAAATTGCTTCAGTTTTTCTGGTTTAACCTGCATTAGCCTAGTGTTGTGCACTATGTTAGGAGATAAAGTTCTATTTCCAGAATCAGTATGTCTAACAAGAGTATAAAAGGTGGAGAGTGAAAATATCTTTCCCTGACATTTCTGAAATCTTGCAGCCATGCACCAAATTCTGCAAACAAAAGCAGACCATGCAGGATAAGACTCTAATTTTACAAAGTTTCACAGATTTCAAAGTATCTTAACCCAGGAACAGATAAATAATCAAGATGAAAAAAGCTGCATATAAATATCCCTTGTTTTAAGAGATTTAAACTTACTTCCTTTCAAAGAAATTCAAAATTAAATTCCTAAAGGTCCTAAAGCTTCCATAAATGCCTAAATATAAAATAAGTTAAACAACATAACACAGGCTAAGTATCATATCCAAGAACTTTTTGCTCTCACTTAAATGCTGTTTATGTGTACTAAAAATACACTCAACAACAACAAAAAAAACAACAGTTCATCAAGATACGAAGTCATTCAATTCTCAAATTTAGTGATAAAAGTCACAGTGTATGTTACACTGCCTGTTGTGTGTTCATACTTATAACAAACCTTCATCAGTTATTAAGGTAAATGGAAGCTGTAGAAGGAAGATACACAAGGTTTACAATTAGCAACTTATTTCATACTATTTTCAAAAAATTAAAATACTTTCACTAGAACTACATCAAAAAACAATCATCTATTGTCCTAAGCCAGCAGTACAATACCCACATTCAACACAAGCCAAGTTTTTAATTCTAAACTGAAAAAGTCCCTACAATTATTAGATGGAAAACAAAAATCCAGGGTGCCAGCACTGAAAATCAAGAGCAAGAGATACACAAACGTGCTGGCCCACAAGCAATAAGACTACAGAATGCAGGCATGGCCAGAAAGGGCTACTCCTGATAGCTCTGTTTTTATAACAGCCCTCAGGTAATGCTGAAATAGGCTCAAGATCTTAGAGTTGTTACAAGTCAGTCTTAAACAGACAGCCACACCAGAAATTTAAAAAAATTTTGTCCAAATTTAAGTGTAGAAGAACTGGTTATGATATAGATACCCTTGGATTTCTAAATGCATAAGCACTACAGGATACCATTTAAAACGTCCACCAAATTCCAATAGTAATTTTTATGATGATTTTCTACTTTACAATTAGAAAGGCCCTGAGGCCACTACCTGAGCACATAGAGGGGCACTTTCTTATTAAAATCAGTTTTATTTTTACCTTTCCTCTACGCCCATTGCCACCATCTTGATCTTCCCACTGCCAGTCAACTCCTCGCACCACCCTGGCACCTGCAAAGATTCCTCTTGCTGTAATTTTCTTTGATTTACGTCGAGACTCCAACAATACCCTGAAGTTGTTAAAAGAAGAACCCACAAGTGTCAAGATAATAAAGTAAGTCCAAAACAAATCTTTGGGGGTGGGAAGGAGGGCATCTCAAAACCCAGCAGCCACAAAATAAAATAAAAAATAAACCCACAAATGCAGATTTCAATGCATGAACCCCATCCATTCAATTCTCAACTTCAACAGCAGCACACAAGACAAAAAACCATGATCCTCCAAAATCTGATTTATTCTGTGTTTATATTTAGTTTTTCATTCTAACAGTAATTTCTTCTCCAAATTTCCTACTACCAGCAATCATCTTGTAAACACTAACATAGATTTGTACTCATATTATTAAAATCATTAAAGAAACACGCACAGTCACACTTCTGTTTCTCTGAGATGCACCCCAGGCCGATGCTTCTGTCCCACAATTGCTCTGCCACTTTTCTTCAGAACTATGCCATTAAGAGCTGTATCTCTTTTTCCTCCTTGTCTCAGTATTTTCTACATGCTTTTCACAGAATCTCTTGGCAAATTTAAATTAATACATCCCTTTTTTTAGTCATATTATGTGATTTTTCTAAAGCAAACATCTTTTTTCCCTTTCAGCAGAACAGAAGTAGATAAGCCCAAACAGAGCTGTTTGTGAGCATTTAACTAGAAATAACGGAAACAAGAAGACAAACATTTTCCTGCCTTTTCCATCATCTCAAAAACCACAAGTTTTCATGCAAGTTTTAAGGCTTCTTACTTCATGCTGGGAAAATGTTGCCAGACAAAATTATTTTTCAGCTGACATTTGGAATGTTTCCTGACCACTTCAGGAAGTGTGTCAGCCTCCTGCTGAACTTCTAGCATCCAGCAGATGGCACACAAGTTAAAAAATAAATAGTTACAATAACGAAAAGAGACAGGAAAAAAAGGGCAAATATTTCCCTAAGTAAGAGTTATCAAAAACATATAGAAATCCCGTTTGGAGCAGCTTTTTAGGACGTTTTCAACACATACAAACCTGAGACAAAAACCAGCACGTATGCTGCCAGTATCCCAGACTCAAAACAGGAAGAGCTTATTCTTCCCTTCACCCCAAACATTCTTAGATGCCTCTTGCCATTTTGCCTATAAGACATCCCTCAAACTCAGCAACACTGCTTGGACTCTTTCTCCTCCCTCAAACAGTTAACTTTCATCAATTGTTCTCAGCTAAACGTGACCCAATAGAAACATCTCCTTGGCAGAAGAAGTTGCCTTCCAGATAAGAGTTATAAAACAGAGCTCGGTGGGAGTAAACAATGAAAGGGAGAAAGCAACAAGACAGAAGAAATTTTCAGCAATACTACACATTGCAATCTACCTCCAAAACTAAAACTTGTACTTAAGACACCACAACAAGCCTATTAAAACTAAAAAGAAAATGTCCACTTAATAAAAAAAGTCTGCCAAACATTCTCAAAAGCAATGAGACTTCAAAAAAAAAAATAGAAAAGCAGGTTTGTATTTTCTTATCTATTCTCCACTAATTACACTAAGGCAACACTCTTGGATCCAACTCCTAAGTCTTGTTCTGCATTCAACATCACAATGGAGACATTAAGCTTGTGATACTTGCTTGGTACCTAAATCTCCCAGTGTGAACCTTTTGATTAAGCCACTGACCTGGGCATTTGAGCCACAGCTAAACTTTAGGGCAAACATTTGAGAATATAAACACAGACCCTACAAGATGATGTGAGGACTCAGGCTGTGTGCTCCAACCACGTCTCTTAAGTGTAGAAGCACTGACAGAAGCACATCACTGAATTACAGCACACCTGCAAAGCTGGCTGCTCCAAGAAGAAGAAATAAATGCTGCCTTGCACACGTCGCATTTAAATGAGTGTCAGAGGTAGCAAAAATGATTCTGATGGTTTAATGGAAGAACATTCACGGACTACCACACGGGTGACCCCACAGCATGGAGCGTTTACACAGTGTTTTTCTACAGCTCTCCAAGTACTTAGTAACAGACAAATATCTCTGTTCTCACTTAATGGATGGGTAAATCACGATAAGAGCAGCTACAGATTGAGATAAGTTATTTAAAGTCAACATCTATGCAGAAACACACTGAATACAATTTTGTTTGTTCAGAGTTCTTCAGTGAGAGACAATAACAGATGTTTAAGAACATGAAAACCAAGGCAAATGTAGAACATCCTTTCACAGAATCTTTTTTCTGTTTTCTGTAGCAAGCAGTTTAAGCAGTTTGAGTCCAAGTTTTTGTTTCCAGATCACTCTGTTTTCCATAAACTATAAGGAGAGTATTTCCCCTCAATCTGCCCACACTATTTTTTAACCTAATTAAACTTTTGAACTAATTAAACGTTCACATTCAGGCATTCATTGACAAATCATTTTTGTTTTAAAGCTGCTTTAGGATAACACAAGCACTAGGAAGACTGCAATGAGATTCAACAAAACTGAATTATCATACTCTAACTTTTTTCAGTACTCCATTCTTCCTAAAATTTCCATGTTTTCCAAACTCTAAAAATCTGTCCTAGCCATCCTCCCACATAAAGGGGGAGAACCAGTAACAGAATCTTAACTCCAGCCACTACATTACCTCAGCCAAGTTTCATTATCCAAGTCGGTGGTTTAAAAGTTCACTGTTGTTACTAAGTTTCACGGACAAAAAGCTACATTTTACCTTTCACTCCCCGGTGTGGTAATTCTGTAAAAACGATGCCTCAGGTGATGCTTGTCCCCGTGGTAGCAGACGGTGCACAGGTCGTAGTTGGTGCACTCCGCGCATTTCCAGCGGATGCCGATGATCGGCTGCTGCCGGCACGTGTCGCACATGGTGCCATCATGCTTGATACCTGTGGGAGAAGAAGGGGGGGAGAAAAAGACTAAAAACTTTGCTAAACTAAAAAGTTAGCGGTAGAGAAATGCTGCTAGAGAAACCCCATCAGCCTGTAAGACTGAGGGAAGAAGACTGGGCTTGGCTTTTTATCTCCAGTTGTCACTCCTTTCATGAAATGCTGAGAAAGCTGTGTTTGTTTCCTTCCATCTTTACAAAGGATAAAAAGAAAATGAGAAATCTCTTAACCACAAGTTAAAGGGTCAGAAATGCATTCATCAAAATATACAGGCAATTTGGAACTTTATTTCTGGATTAAGGCTATCAACACACCTTGTATCACAAAGGCTACTGTGTTCCACTGTGTATGACAGTTTGACTTTCACATTTTGCACAGTGGGAAAGATAAGCACTTATCTCCATTCTTTTTCATACAGGAAAAAAAATAGAGTTTCTTGGATAGATGCCATTAACTTCATGAAAATCTGTTACCATATCTGAAGAGGCTTACTGCTATGCAGGTTTTTTTAAAAGAATGTGCCAAAGACAATTCAGATATAAACCACCAGCATGTGCTCTGCCCAGCCTTCCACAAAAACTGAGTTCTCAAGACTCTTTTTCCTACAGTTTTGCCAAGCTACAGCTGAGTGAAAGTGATCAGTCACAGTTTCTATCCATGTATTCTGAATACAGTGAACGGCCACAAGTTTATTTAAAAAAAAAAAAATCAAGTTTTGCTGCTCTTTGGAAAAGATTCAGCAGTAGAAGAGAAAAGCAGTGACACTCATTCAGTCTAACAGCACTAAACAGAAACGAGCACTAAAAAGTTGAAGTAACACAGAATTTTTCCAATTATTCCCCCTTAAAAAACAAAAAAACAAAAACCAAAAAACAGCTCAATCTGAAATCGGTGAGGAAAAATAAGTGGTTTTGTCCCTTCCAGAAGGGATGTTTTCAGAAGTGACTGCCAAATTCACTATAAATCTATTAGTCACTTATGTCCAACGGCTGAGCCATCTGCAGCAAAGAAAAACCAACAGTTGGAGAGGCAAAACTGAAGGAAATGCCTTCCTGTTTGATCATTTCACAGAATCACACAATAGCTGAGATTGGAGATAAATTCTGGAGATTGTGTCCTCCAACCACTGCTGCTCAAAGCAGGGTAAACTAGAGCTGACTGCCCAGGATCACACCAGCCAGGTTTTTGAGCACCACCAAGAACAAACAATTGCATTGCTCCACAATGTAGCCTATTCCAGTGTTCAATCATCTCTATAACAAATATATTTCTTCTCATGTTTCAGTGGAAATTCCTGTATTTCAGTTTGTGCCCGTTGCCTTCTGCCCTGCCATTTGATACCACTGAAAACAGCCTGGCTCCATCCCCTTTACAACCTCCACCACGTATTTATACACACTCTTAAGATCTCCCTGAGCCTTCTTTTCTCCTGGCTGAGCACTACCAAATTTCTCAGCCTCTCCTTGTACCGAATGCCTTAAGATCCTTTTGCTGCAAACAAATGTCCAGCTCTTCCCTTGATTCTCAGCAGAGAGAACCCTCGCACTGGGGATTGTATTGAAGCATTTCACTTTTTTCTTGGTGCTCTTCAAGAGCAGGAGCATTAAAAGGACAGAGATATCCTGCTGGTGTCTTTGTCACCTTGTTTAAAATGTCTAACTAGTTATGGCGGTTGGGGTTGAGAAGTGGTTTTTGGTTTGGTTTTATCTTCGACTGAGTGCTAAATTGGTATTTCACACAGAAATAGAGAAGTTACACATCTTTGGATTTTATTTTTTTTTTTACCACCTGCTGTACTTCAGGGTAGACAGTTGGGCAAGAAATGCACTTATCCTGAAAGGACCAAGGAATTGGGTGCTGTACGACTCTTCTATTTGTCCAGTCGGCAGGAAAGCGGGCAAAAGAGGCATGAACAGGAGTCATGCAATACAGAATAGGCAAACTTAAATAAAAACTAAAGATTTCCAGCCAGTGAGGCAGAAGTTGCTGTGGAAAAGCCAAGGAAAAAAAAGTACAAAGATATTTTACCCGAGTCATTGGACTGGCCATAGTGTCTGGGACAAAAAAGAGGACAGTGCATGTCTGTATTTAGAGCCCCTGATCTCAAGGGACACATCTGTATCTCACAGATCCCTAAACACCACCCTGATGGACATGGCCTTTCTTCATCCATTCCCTGACACATGATTCCAGCAGCAGCATCCACCTCAGTGCATGCCTCACCTGACCACGCTGCTCCATTCTTTCCATTATACCAGCAAAAGGTTTTTGCAAGGCTGACATGTAAACCGCATCAAGAAACATGTCAGGCTGGAAAACGGTCAGGAGGAAAAATATTCAGCTGAATTGGTTTCCCAATCCCATTCTTTGTGGTGCTGCACAACATTGCTGGCACAAAAAACAAAGGATTGCAGGGCAGGAGCAGGCAAGTAATCCTGTTACAGAATGTCTAACCACTGCATTAAAGATCTGGAGGAAGAAGTAGATTTGTATGCCTCTGCTGACAGTGGACTAAGAGACTTTTAACTTCACCTGCTAAAAGAAGAGGTTAAAACAAGTTGCTACTACTGGATCAAAAAAATGTGATAGCCAAACTCATACTCATGGTCATAAATACAAACTTATTTACATCAACAGCTGTGTTAATGAAGGTTGAAATAATGTATTTATAAGTTCAACTAGATACTGTAGGTAGGTTGACCTTGGCTGGCTGTCAGACGTCCACCCACCGCTCCCTTACTCTCCCTCCTGGATGGACAGGAAGTGAAAACAAAATGAAAAACCTAAAGTCAAGCTGAAAGTGAGATCATTTACCAAAATCACAGGCAAAACAGACTTGATGTGGGGAAAATTAAATTTATAGTTAATTAAAAAAAAGAGGATGGTGAGAAAGAAAAAACAAAACTTCTCTCTACACTCCTCCATCTTCACAGAGACAACTGCACTCCTTCATTCCAAACTCCTCTATCTTTCTGCATCTCCCCAGGGCAGACAATATCACAAAGTCATTGTGGTTGGAAGACCCTTGAGTCCAACCACTAACTTAACCGCATGAGGTCCACCACCAAGCCATGTCCCCAGGCAGCACAACTGCATGTCTTGAAAAGACCTGCAGGGATGGTGACTCAACCAATTCCCCTGGCAGACTGTTCCAGGGCTCCTTTTGGTGAAAATGGGAGGTTATGGTTAGTCCGTAGCTGCTCACACTTTTCCCCTGCCCCAGCATGGGTCTCTTCCACAGACTTCAGTCCTTCAGGAAAACACTGCTTGGGTGTGGCTGTGCCTTCCCTGCAGTGAGGATCCCTGCTCCACTGGGGCCCTCCATGGGCTGCAAGGGGACAGCCTGCATCACTGGGGTCCCAAATCCAAACTCAGTCCTGAGGACCTGACTGTGGCAGCACACACACTTGGAGAGAGGGAGAGAGGGAGACATTATTTCCAGTGTTTCAGGCCAGCTTGGCTCTACTTGGTATCAGCATTGAAATCACACATTTCAATTTACTTTCACCAAAAACCAAAGCAGTTTATGTGCTCCAAAACCACCTCATGATACAAATCAAAGCAAAACACATCAGAACAACCAAGAGACTGGATCAAGTGTAGGCTCTGCAGCCAAATGAGAATCCTGACCCAAATGCAAACTCTGCCTGTCACGAACGACTTCCACTCTTCGAAAGCAAGGCTGTTTGAGAAAGGTTGAGAAACACAAACTTTACAAAGTTTGTATTAGGAAAGAATGCCTTCATTAAACTACTGGAATAAATTGGTGCCATAAAAACTTCAGAATTCAAACAGCAGCCCCCAGCTGACCAGCTGTGCCCTTTAGCTCTCTAAACTGAAGTAATGACACCACTAAGCCTCTAAATATTCTTTGAAATTTCCTAGGAGTAGGCTATTTCAGAGTGAAACAGGTTTTGTATCATTTGCACTAAAAAAACCCAAAACAAATCAGGTCATGAGAAAGGTACTTGCAGCATGTCTAACTACTTTCAAATTGCTGCCATTTCTTAATGTCCCTCTAACCTTAGTACACCACAAAATCCAGTAATCCTGATCTCCACTTTTCATTAATGTTTTTCACAATTTGAATTACATATTAATTTTCATATTAATTTTCCACTTTTCTGTCCCTGCCATTGTTGTCTTCACTTTTGTATCTATTCCCAAATCCTCCCTGGATTACCTAGCTCACCATTCTTCTGTCACCACTCATTTATCTATCAATTTTACAGCTTTTTCCTACAAGTTTTTTAAACTCATGCTCACTCTTATAAATGTGAAAGGAAATAGAAGCAATGCTGCTCAAATCCTTTACAAACAGCTCTTTTGTGCTGAAGACAGCTGGGTGCCAATACACAGCTGTCCAATAAAAGTCCATTTCAACAGTAAAATAAAATGCACAAGGGGTATCCACATCCCTCACCCTTATGCACACATCAATACTGATTCCAGTTACTTCTCAGAACCAACAAAATCTGCTTTCCAATGGACTCATCACTCTCTGCAGAACTCTAATACACCAAAATTCCTTTGTACCATAATGACAACTCTGCCACCAGGTAAGGGATACCATAAACTACTTTGAAAATTGATTCTTTTACACTTCAATTTAAGAAGCAATAGAAATGTTTTGTTCTTCCCGTTCTTCCACTCCAGACAACATGTACGCTACAGCCAGACTCTAGGCAAGCTGAAAATAAAGAATTCTTAGAGATTAACCAGTTAGATTCTGAAAAACTGCATAAAAACTCAAATCAGCATTCCCACAATCATAACTAATTTATTAAACACACTGTTTGGCAGCAGCCAGATGGCCAATTATTATTATAATCACAAAATGCCAGACTGGCTAAAGCATGTGTCCTATCTGGTAAGGGTATCACAGCACACCCAGACAGGGAGAGGATTATTGTGCAGGACACATGGGGGAAGGGCAGGAAGAACAAAGAACATCTATTAAAAAACAGGCCTCCCAAGTACCACTACTCAGGAAGCTATAATATTTTCTAACTTGTGTAAGTATTTACAAATAGTCACTAAAAATGAGACAATTTGCCTTAAATTACACAACATGTGCTAAAAGCAAGAACAAATATATACGTAGGATAAGTCCTCTAAGGTGGTCCACCTTTTAAAACATTCATGTATGACTTCATGATGCATTATGCAGCTTTTCAGGTTACAAAAAACTATTAACATGAGTACAGAAAGCCACTCGGTTCTTTTAGCAGGTAATACCTAAATTTCCAATATTAGCAGAACACAGCACACAATGCCTTCCACACTGCACTGATGCACCCTCTAGCTGGGGGATAATTCTACACCAAGATTCCATTTCCTGACCACAGCCCCTCCACCACTTCCCATTATTCAAACACAATTGGGGAAATATTTTTCAGCAGCAACATAACGTTGGTACTTTGAACCAAATATATAAAAGAGGAAATAGGTAACAAACGAATTTTGGTCTAAGCTCTACAGAAATCAAATCTTCAGAAAGAGAATAAACATAAAAAGCTTCTGCAATGCTCATGAGCTTTATGTGGACGTTGCCAGGGGGGCTCTCTACAAACATGCTTCTTGTCTGGCCTTTACCGCTGGCAAAAGGCTGCCTTCCCTTCTAAATATAAAGCTTGGATTTGTAGCTTCTGTTCAGCAACTCCAAAAACTACTCCTTTCCATTTCTTTTCCACAACACTACCAAAAAAAAGGGGACACTTAGGACTCCTAGATGCTGGCAAAAGGCTGTTTCCCTGAAAGAAAAGGATTTCTTTTCAAGTAAGGGAGCAGCCACCCTGCCCTGCTGATGTACTGACATCCCACCCCTCCATCCACTGAGGGACCCACCTGAAGTTTCCTTTCTTCTCACGGAAACCTTGTTTCTTTCCAGATCCCTGGTTTACCAAGCCCTCTCAATCCCTCTGCCTTACTTAAAAAAACGCTGCCCAACCTAAACATGATCAGACCCAGAGGCAGCCATACAGCCCCCTGGCAGACAAGGACAGGACAACACAAAGCCTCACACCCTGCACAGATGATTTCATCTGGACCAAGGAACTTACAAGAGATTCTTCATGCATGTCCTAATATCTCAGTACTAAGTAAGTAAGTAACTAAGTAAGTTTTATAAGTAACTAAGTAAGTAACTAAGTAAGTTTTATAAGTAACTATGTAAGTTTTATAAGAAATTAAGAGTCTCCCAAGGGTGGTAATAGTTTCAAGGACCGTAGTCATTAAAAGACAAGGCCAGTACATTTTTAGGTCTATAAAGCATTGTTCTGGCATATACACATATGTGCACACACATCTCAAACTCAAGGGGGGCTTTTTGGGGTTTGTTTTTTTAATAGAATGAGCGTCCTAAAAAATAACTTTTATAACACAGTAAGCTCCTGATGCATCACTACTGTTTCTGGCTGCACAGGCCTCAAACTCATGGAAACAGCAACTCTGGCTGCAAACATCACCTTGAAGAACTTATAATCAAGACTGGTTTTGAATACCTCAGAGAAAGAACTCCCACCAACAGCCATTTGAACTTTTCTCTTTACTACTGGGCTTTATTTTCTCTATAATACACTTACAATCACGATGTGATTGTAAATTTATGAACCAGAGAATTATTTTTTATTTTAAACTATAAGAGCCATGACTTCACATCCTGCTAAGTATCATCAAAAAAAAGCTGCTCCACATTCTATATTTTCCTGCTCGACAGCATCATTATTAAATCTAACAGTAGGAATTCCCATCCCCTAATCCCAGGTAGGGGAGACAGTAACAAACTATCAGAGTCCTTCCACCTAAACAACGGATTGTCAGGACCATAGAGAAAACAAACAAGTCACTGCAAAAAAGGTGAAGATGGGAAGTGACTTGCACCAGACCACAGAGTGCATCAGTAGTGAAACCAGGATTTCAGGCCAAATTGACAGCATCTTAACTCCATTAACTTTGCTCTTCTGCTGCTACTACTTTACATATTTTTACTCTTCCTCTCTCTAGGGAATCATGAGCTCCAAAGTAACTCTCTCTAGCAAAAAGCAGCCCTGGATAGTTCCATGCAACAGCTCCATGAGGACAATGCACGAGTTGGCCATAAAGCTCAGGGAAAGAAATACCATTTTGCTGAGGCTGACAGCAGCAATGTTTGTGAGTTTTCCCCACAGAAATACACACTGCCTAAAACAGAAAAATTCTGATACAGAAGTAGAAACGGGAAGAATAAAGAAAAAACAAAACAACACCACACCAAAACCCAAGGCAAAACCCGGGCTGGAATAGTTAAACCCGAGGGTTAAGACCAAGCTCTCAGATGCAGCGAACCTGACCCGTGCAAACACGTCAAGCAGAGCTAAACAATGAGCACTCGAGGCTCACCTTCAACAACCACACACACACTCCAGCTCCAAGCAGAAGCAGTCCCGCTGGTTTCTACAGGACATCAAACGCAGGTAAAGTTTCAAAGCACAAATGCCTGCAAGACAAGGACTGACGACTTGAAAGACTGCTCTTAACTTCCTGTTTTAAAGGCCAGTTCAAAAAGGTTTTCAGCTCGTTACCCTCTAAAACAAACAAAAAAACCCCCCTCAATCATAAAGCCAGTCACAGAAAAATTAAAACATCTCAAAGGCTCACCATGAAATACATGAGGTTTCTTTCTTAGCAACGTTTTTTGTAATTAATTAGAATGAATTCCATGATTCCTTCCCCTCAAAAGTCTCCTGGCTTCAACCGACTGCTCTAATTTTCCTTTCTGTAACGCTACACATGGCTGGCACAAAGATGGTCTCTCCAGCGTGTTCTCAATCAAAGACACACTAAGAAAGCAGCACAGCCAAGTACCTCAACAAACGGCTGCAATCACCTCATTACTGGGGCAATCCTGCCCGGCCCCAGAATCGCCTCGCTGTATTTCTGAGGAAACGCAACAATATAGATATTTTTCTTTGTGAGTTTTCACTGTAAAAGGAGGTGCTAAAATGAACATTTCCCTGCAGCGTTTCCAACACTAACACTGCCGCATAATGTCAGTGCAGATCTAAGTCCGTTGTCCAAAACGGCTGGATTTAAAGCATAAATAGCAAGAAGCCGAGGAGTTAAAAGAACGAACAAATGCGCTTTCTCCCCTCCCCCCGCCCCCCAGTACCGTCACTATTTTACAGCAGGTCTGGCAATACAGATAAAAAGGCAACGTGCAGATTACATGACAAAACAGTATTTCAACCACTTAATGTAATTTTGAGCAAAGACGTGTTATTACACCTCTCTTCTGCACACTTGGCTCAAGAATGACTGTCACTATTCCACAGAAGAGCCCTAAAATATAAATACAAGAAGGGGGGGCGAGTGAAAACAACCCCAAACCCTGATGCACCACCCTCCGTGTTCCCCGTCCCCACCGGGCCCCCGCTGTCCGTGCCATCGCACTCTTGCTTTGTCTACCCCGGGACAACTTCTCCTCTCCTCCACGGCCCCGCTGCACACATTCGTCCCGAGCTCACGCACCCAGGGACACCCACACCGGGGAGGGGGAGGGCGGGTGACTCCCGCGCTCCCCCCAGAATGCAGGGAACCCCTCCCTTACAAGGGAAAGGAGAGGGCGCATCCCGCTCCCCGGGACGGGGCGCCGCATCCCCCCGGGCCCAGCGCTGCCCCGCTGCCCGCTCACCCGTGGGCGCGCTGTCGAGGATGCGCAGGTCGTAGGCCCCGGAGCAGCGGTAGTTGGCGGCGGTGCCGTTGTCCCACACCACCACCACCTCCTCGGGGCTCTCGAAGCTGCGCACCGTGCCCACATGGCCCTCGCCGCCGTCCTGCTTCCCCCACTTCCAGTCCGGGCCCCGCACCACCCGGGCCCCGACTCCTTCCACCATCACCCGGTTGTTCCGCGAGCTGCTCATCCCGCCGGCGGCGGCGGTGGCGGCGGCGGCCCGGG
>VXBA01004822.1:299516-341124 GCA_013399895.1 Serilophus lunatus | reverse complement strand
CTTCCTTCTTAAATATGTTCTCACAGAGGCGTTCTGTCAACCACTGATTGGCCTGGCCTTGGCCAGCAGCGAGCCCAGCCTGGGCATGGGGAAACTTCCAGTAGCTTCTCGAAGAAGCCTTTCCCTCAGCCCCCCCCACTGCCACCAAAACCTGGCCACAGAAAAACCAATACACCATTATAACTCCCTGAAAGGAGGTTGTAGTCAGGTGGGGGTCAGTCTCTTGTCTCAGCCCCCCAGTGACAGAATGAGGGGACAGACTTCGGCTGTGTCAAGGGAGGTTCAGGTTGGATATCAGGAGAAACTTTTTCACAGAGAGAGTGAACTCCCATTGGAATGGGCTTCCCAGGGAAGTGGTGGAGTCACCATGCCTGGATGTGTTTAAGGATAGGTTGGATGGTGAATTTAGTGACATGATTTAGATGGTTTAGATAATGGATTGGTGTTGGATAGGCTGTTAAGTTAGGTAAAAGGTTAGACTTGATGATCTCTATGGTCTTTTCCAACCTTCTTAATTCTGTGTGTAATTATATCATATAGTCTGTGCACCTACTTGATGTTTAACTAACCAGTAAGGAAAAAAAACATATTTAGCTCTTGAACCTTTCCTTTGAGATAGCCTTCAAAATAACCAGTAAAGACCAGTTATAGATGGAGATTTAAAAAGTGACAACACAGAATTGAAAAGGATATGGTTTTGGGGAAAGATTTATTTGTCAAATTATGTTGGACATTCAATGGTCATTTCTCGTATTTTTCGGATATCAACTACAAGAATATATATCAGTATTTGTTCTCGAATAAAAGGCAAGGGGACATAGGCAAGTAAGCACATGAAGACTATTTGAGATTCACAGGAGGATGCAGATAGCAGAATCAGGATGTGATAACAAAAGGAAGAAGAGAGCTTTGAGTTGCAAAGAGAAGCTGGAGTAAAGTTAGAGATACATAAAACAAGCAAAGGTATAAACAAGAGGAAGTTTCCGTAGGAAGTTGGATCCAATTAATATGCATTTTTAGATATGTATCAGCATTTTCTTTAAACTGGGAAAGCAGCCACAGTAGCATCTTTAAGAAAGAACTCATATTCATTTTTCAGCTGAAAAAAAACCCCTTGATGGCCCCTTAAAGGCCTTTTTGGAGGCAGAAGGGATTAGCTCCTTGTCTGGTTGGTTGTACACAGAATAAATGCATGCGGATTTTCAGTTGTCTCTAACAAGTCTCCAGTCCCTCAACAGGAGTGTTCTCTTCTCCTGATGCATGCATATCTCCTAAATTTGCATTTGCTCCTCATTGCACAGAATGGCCATTTTACAGCCTTAGATGAGAAAGGGAGGAGAGGAGAAGGGAGGGGAAAGAAAGGGAAGGGGAGGGAAGCGGGGAGGGGAGGCGAGGTGAGAATTGAGCCCCGAGGGACACCACTGGTGACCAGTCACCAGCAAGATGTGGCCCCATTCACCACAACCTTATGAGCCCTTTTGTTCGGCCAGTTCTTTGCCCAAGGCACAGTGAACCTGCTCATCCCATGGTTGCACAGCTTATCCAAAAATATACCGTGAGGGAAAATATCAAAAGCCTTTCTGAAAAACTGCATCGACTTCCTTTCCTTCATCCACAAAGTGTGTGACCTTATCACGAAAGGATATCAAATTGGTTAAACAGGACTTTCCTTTGTGAACCCATGTGCTCACACTAGCAGTTTGATCTACCAATCCTCAGACTGTGGGGAAAAATGCCATCTAAAACCTCACTCCTAGAGTTAGCAGACAGCTTCTTTGCTTTGCTTTCTTTGCTTTTCGGGTCTGCAGTCCAGAAATCAAACTCACTCATAACCCTCCTCAAACCTAGCACCAGCAGAGTGTTCTTTTTTTGCACCATCCCTGGTATGGGAGGAGGCCAGCAGGGCAGACTGGCACAGCAGTAATGCCTTAAACAGCTGCAGCAGAAGCAACCAAAGCTCACATGCCAGAGGTCTTATTTACGTCAAGAGTGCTGCTGCACTTAACCAATGCTGCCTGCCCTGTGAGACAGGGCTCACTTTGAACAGCTCAGGTAGTTGCGACAGAGCAGCTGAATCACAGGCTGGAGGAAGGGAACCCACAGTGCTTTAGGCATACTTACCTGGAATTGCAAAGGCTCATTCATATGTATTCAGTGCGGGAATTTGGATGCATAAAATGAACTACTGAATGAGTTTCCTTCTAGGTACCCAAAATTAAGTATATTGCTGAGTCACACCATCCTCCAGCTGGTGATTGTGGTCTTCCCCCATCACTTCCTGCTATATTGCAGCAATCCAGTGAGAGGCCAAGAGAAGACCTTTGGTTTATGCAGAATTCGGCACTGGGCATACCTTAACGACATCCCTGTGAACTCCTTGTTATTGTTGCACAGCACATTGGCATTTTGTAAGAGTAGCTGCTGTCATCCTAGGGGGTAGCCAATCCTCATAGAGTCACAGGAAATGGGACCTTGGAGGACACCCAGCCTATGCTCCCATCCATCCATTCCAGAAAGCTCCTCGCCTCAAGTCTGCCTGGTTACCTTTCAGTTCTGTAAAATGTCATGCTCCAGCAGGAAATCCTGATGTAAGTATTTGCATGGATTGAAGAGAGATATTGACAGAAGTTTTTCTGGACTGTCTTGTTTGATTAAAGCTGAACTTGCAGTGTAGGATCTGGAACACACAGTGCAGAAAGGGGACTATGCCTATTGCAGGAGAGAATTCCATGTGAAAGGTCTCCTTTCACACATGTCAGAAGAAAAAAAATCTCAACTTCTTGGGAAAGTAATTTTTAACTTTTAGAGTTTTGAGGTTTTGTTTACTGTCTTGCACAAATCCTGAATTCTTAGAATTTGTCATATGAAGGATATACATAAATAGCTCCCTAGGAGTTGAGAAAGATCATCTAGTTTACATATAATGATAAGATTGTAGTTTTCTTGTTAAAATACAACGAGCTTATTAATTTATACTGATCTGAGTCCAAAAATTCTACCTCCTCAGTTCAAGATTCTATGTTAGAATAAGCAAGTTTTTTTAGTCCTCCTTTTGAAAAATGAAGACATCTAGACTTTAATTTTCTGGTTGTCCCCAAAAGGGGTTCTATAATGCTGTTTTTTCCTGTGGGCAAAAGTATCAGGAAAAGAAATTAGGAAGAAGTAAGGAAACTGCCTTGCATTTACTGAACTATACCTACTCTTCCGGGTGGAAATAACCCAACTGACTGAAGAAAGACAGAAATATTGGCAAATTACATCAAAAATACTGTTTTACTGGGAAAAAAAAATGCCCCAAATGTAATTTTTTGGGGTTTTTTGTTTGTTTTTTTAATGAAAATATGTAATCCCTCTCCACAGAAACATCTGGTCTGATGAACACGCCACATCTTTTAAAATGAAAATGTAAATCATGTATACTCTCTAGAACTTGAAGTGCCAGTTAGGAACTTTATGGCATAACCAGTTTAGCTGTAGTTTAACGTCAAAAACAACCTCGATTCCTCAACCTCTGCTGCCATCGCGTGGCCACGAAGCATCTCTCTTTAACGTTAAAACTCCTCCATTCTCTTAACTTGTTCCACTGTACTTCCTCCGCTTTATTTACCAGATTCATCACCCATAACACAATCCAATTTTCTTCCTCGGTTTTCAGAAATGTAATGAATAATTTGCACTGATTTTTTTTCCTAGTTTCTGCAGATTGAAATATTTTTAATGCTTGATAGCGAGCAAGTTGTCATGCAACACAGCAAATTGCTTCAGTGGGTTTGGTTTTCACTATGCTACAGGCATCTTCTATGAAACCGTTACTTAGAACACACCTATTAATCCACGATGTCCACAACACTGTTCTGTTCTCTCTGCTGCTTTTCTAGGAAGAAAAAACAGCTGAGCAGAGAACAGGTTTTCCTGCTGTGAAACAAAACTAATCCTGCAGAGATCTGATAAAAAAGACTTGTTTTCTGCATCCAGCTAAAACCTTCCACATGCTGAAAAAAAAAAGATTACTTTTCCATAACAGGAGCATCCTGGAATCTTCTTCCTTGGTTAAGGCTTCAAGTTTTACTATGCTGAACTTGGTTTTAAATATTCAAGGACAAAATAACGTAAGTAAATATTCTGTAGCAATCTAGAGCATACATACTACAATACCATATACTCATGTTTGCACATCTGTAAAAAATTTCCTACTTCAGTATACCTCAGAGGATTAAAACATGTGCACTTATACTGATATTTTCACAGGTTTAACCACACGTTGGTGTTTTACTCATAGATGATCTTTAAATTAGTTGATGCATCGGAAGGAGGGATTAATTTCTTCCTAGTATTAAATTTCCTGATTGCAAAGATTGTAAAGAAAGTACTTACTTGAAATTCACAGATGTAATCAGAACCAGCTAGGTCATATTTTTAGACTGATAGGAAAATAAACTGTCTCCATGACTCATCAAGATATTTTAAGAATGTTGCTAATTTATGTGCATGATAATTTTTGTTGCATTTAATGGGGCTAATTGTGTGCCTACAGTCAAGTACCGGTCTGTCTGGTATTACAAAGGCACTCAATATGCACTAGATAATGCCTGGAAGAGGACTTAAACACTGAAAAATATCTATGTTTAATTTTAATAATCTGACAAAATGGTAACAAACATTGAGTAGCTCAAACAGAATCTAAATGTCTTATGTTCTGTCATAAGAAAATAGTCCCAGTGACAACATTATGTAATCGTAATTTCTAAGAAGTAAAATTTCCAGTACTCACTGATAGACTTGTTGAAATCTGTGTTTACTAAAACCATGGCTACAATTTTTTAAAAAATAACAAAAAAAGAATAATCTGTTGCTGAACAAGGCCAACATTTCATTTAAATTTGTGTCTAATGCTTAAAAATAATTTTCATCCTTAACATGCTAAAAAAAAATTTAAGGAATTGTCTGAAAGAAAAAGATGCATTGGATGTATTTCTGACTGGTAATTTAACTGGAGCTATACTGTTGATGTAGGTAGAACAAGAGTTCAACAAATGTGTGTGGAAGTTATTTGGTTGGGAGGTCAACATTATTATAAAGCATTCTAAAATGCTTTGGGTTTGTGTTTGAAATACAAGATGCAAATTTTTAACCTCTTTGAAGTGATTATGAAGGAATGAAAATAAGTAAATAAAATTGAGAATGTTTTACTTTAAGCTAAAATAAATATTACTTGGAGACAGCAAGGAATTTAACCTAGATTCAACATCCAGCTCTACTGTACTCTTACAAAAATTCTCTAAGCCCTGTGGCAGCTTCTGTTAAACTTTTTAATGAAAAAAAAAATTGATAAGAGAAATGTCCCCAATATATTTGCTTGCTTTCAAATTATTTTATACTGCACTATCTCATATTCCCAGTTTTAAGCATGCCCTGGATCTTCGAATTCTGAACAAAACAATCAATTTTAAATTAATTCACATTGCTGAGAATTACAAATATATACCAAAGAATTTTAACCTTCCATTTAACTCTTCTGTTTGTCATTTAGATGACACAAAACAAAGATTCATCACTGCTATTTGAATATTAAATATTTAATATTCGATAAATATTTTATTATTTTTATTACTATGAGACAAATGGGTCTGATGCTCTACTAACCATGATTTTGTATTTAGCACTTTACCAGCTGTGTTCAAAGGCAGTGAACTGGTTTCATGTAGATTTGATCCTGCAAGATTCATCCCAAGGGAGACAAATACTGAGCAGTCTTCCTGCTGCAGCAGCTGTTGAAGATATCTTCAGCCACCTAAACAGAGAGTGAAACAAGACCTGCTGCACCTGCTGAATTGAAATACTCACATTTTAACTGAAGGAAACATAGTTAAGGAAAGAAGTTAAATCAAATTTTGGCTAGACATTGCCCAGGTAAAGGAAAGGGACCTGGGGGTACTGGTTGACAGCCAACTGAATATGAACCAGCAGTGTGCCCTGGTGGCCAAGAAGGCCAACGGCATCCTGGCCTGCATTAGGAATTGTATGGCCAGCAGGAGCAGGGAGGTCATTCTTCCCCTGTACTCAGCACTGGTGAGGCCGCATCTTGAATATTGTGTCCAGTTCTGGGCCCCTCAGTTTAGGAAGGATGCGGAGATGCTCAAGCATGTCCAGAGGAGGGCAACACGGCTGGTGAGGGGCTTGGAGCACAAGTCCTATGAGGAACAGTTGAGGGAGCTAAAGTTGTCTAGCCTGGAGAAAAGGAGGCTCAGAGGTGACCTTATCACTCTCTACAACTTCCTGAGAGGAGGTTGTACTCAGGTGGGAGTTGGTCTCTTCCACCGGGCAGCACCTGACAGAACAAGAGGTCACTGTCTCAAGCTGCGCCAAGGAAGGTATAGGCTGGATATTAGGAAAAAGTTCTTCATGGAAAGAATGATAAAGTACTGGAATAGTCTGCCCAGGGAGGTGGTAGAGTCACCATCTCTGGACATGTTTAAAAAAAGACTGGACATGACACTTGGTGCCATAGTCTAGTTGGGGTGTTAGGGCAAGGGTTGGACTCGATGATCTTTGAGGTCTCTTCCAACCTAGTTATTCTGTGTGAAATTGTCACAAAATCATAGAATGGCCTAGGTTGAAAGGCACCTTGAAGATCATCTGATTTCAATCCTCCACCCTCCACTAGACCATGTTGCTCAAAGCCCCATCCAACCTGGCCTTGGACGTTACAGGGATGGGGCATCTATAATTTCTCTGAAATCTCTGAATTGAGGTTAAATCCAATTCCTCTTTGTCCTACCACTACAAGCCTTTGTAAAAATCCTTCTCTAGCTCTCTTGTAGCCCCCCTTTAAGTACTGAAAGGCTGCTGTAAGGTCTCCCTGTATCCTTCTGTTCTCCAGGATGAACAACTCCAGCTCTCTCAGTCTGACTTTGTGGGAGAAGTGCTCCAGCCCTGTGGGTCCTTTTGCTGTACCCACTCCTTCTTGTGCTGAGGACTCCAGAGTTGGACAGAGCACTCCAGGCGGGGTCTCACAAGGACAAAGCAGACAGTGAGAATTACCTCCCTTCCCTGCTGGGCACACTCCTTTTGATGCTGTCCAGGATGCTGTTGGCCTTCTGGGGTGCAAGTGATCGCCAGGTCATGTTGAGTTTCTCATCACACGACCCAAAAAATTCCTTTTGAATTCTATGCTCATTCCAATTTTACCACTGTAAAGGGCTAAGAAATACTTTAAGAGGGAGTGAAGAAGAAAATTATATGGATGCATGGGAATATGGAGATATTAGCAAGAGTATCAAAGCTCAAGAGGAGGAAAAACAGAAGAAACTATTCCTAATGCCACAATTATTGATTTTTTTTCATGAGCACCAGAAGTACAAACACAGCCTGGCTTTCTTCCTCTGAAATTTGAAGAGCCTCCAACATTGAGCACTTTCATTGACTGCATTAATTCTCTACTTCATTCATACTTCAACGACAGAAAAATCTATAATATGCATGAGGAAGGCTTGAGAAATGCTGAATTGAATTTTTCAAATGCACTTTTTTTCTCCCATTCTCTCCCCTGCTGATAATAAATGTCAGCAACATTGAGTGCCTTCTTCCCTGCTTTAATGGAAAACTTTTCAGATCTTTTATGCATGGATTTGGAGCTTTTTAAGCGCTCCCAAGATAGGTCATGCTGACAGAAAGATATTTTTCCCATTTTGTTAGATGAATGCTTAAGTTAAACAAATGTTAAAATAATATTATATAATTATATAATTTGATTATATAATCAAACGGAACCTTGAATTTAAAACCCTGAGGTTAAAAGTCACTTCGCTTCTTCTCAGAGGTACTGCCTATTGAAATTCATTCTAGGAGTGGGGCTGCAGAGAATTGCAGTGGGACCAGCTTGCACTTGTCCACTGGAATGTCAGAAATCACATAATGACTCCACCCCAAGCCCCAAATAATCACAGAACACTTCCAAAAAAAAAAAAATGAAAAAAAGGCAACATACTGCAGGCTCCTAGTTAAAGAAGCAAATCAAACTGTGACGTTTCAATTGCTTCTGTTAATTATTATCTATTGCTTAAGCAAAATACATTGAGAGACAATATGAAAGAATAATCCTGTGCCCTTTCGTTTCTGCTTAATCTATAATCCATTAGTGCTGTGGATTGAGGCAACTGTTTTATAAAGTACTTAGAGAGCAGAGAGCATAGTGCAAATAACAAGTCTCACTGGGAATGTAGGACTCTCTTCCTCTGAAAAAACTCCAGTAAGATTTCAAAACACTGTAGTAACCACCTTGTTTCTTCACACACACACAATTTGCAATGACTCAATCACTTGGAAGTGGTTGTAATATGAGCAGAATATAGTCTTTTCTTTATCAGTTCTGCAAAATTTGTTGTAGGCCAAGGGGCAACCTTTAAAAGACTTAAAAAACCCCAGTATTGGAACTGGAGAATCTGATGAGAATTACTTGAAACAGAAGGAAGTTATTGCCATTATTGCTATTGTCAGTGTAGCAACAAGTTTACACAGTAAAAAACAAACAAAAACCCACAAAAACAAACAAAAAAGCTAACTTAAAAAAACCCCAAAACAGAACCTCCCCCAAACAACAAAAAAAAAATCAAATTCGCCCTTTTCAGTACATGTAGTTTGTTTCAGTTTGCCTGTGGCGTGTCACATACACCTGACCCTGTTAATATTCCTATGAGTAACCAACACTAGGTAGATAGGAGTCAAAGACAAAGATAAACCTCATCAACCTTTGTGCATGGATCTTTCTTTCATGCATGCTGTCTCTCTTCATTGTTGATCGAGTCATCAAAATACTGTTTTTGCGTGCCTCGAAGGCTTTCTCTAACCATCAACAGCCACACCTTCCTCTTTGCAGTTAAATGTGTGTATATGCATTTATAAGCCTTCTAGACCCAAGGACACAGGCTGTGTCCTCTTCTTTCTCAGACATTTGGGATTTTTCTTTAGTTTTTGGGTAACACAAGGATTCTTCAGCTTAATGGGGACAGGACTTGAATGCAGGAGGACAATCTGCTGCAAGCAACAACCAGTTTCCTACTTCAGATGTTGCAGGTTCCTCTGCATCCTAAAGTCTAGCCCTCAGTTCAGGCAAAATAGCATCTCCTAAGTTCACATTGTTGATGAAGCCTACGTGTTCTCAGATCTAAGCTACCTACTCCAGCTACTCACACTTTCATGATAAATCCTTTTACCTGGAGTGTACAATGTGCATTCCCAGCAAGTTAGGACCAAGACCTGGGTATGGCTGCTCTCCATAAGCAGAGGAAACACAGTGTTGATGCCAGTGGATTTTCTACCAACAGTTTCCTGTTTCTTTAACAATTGTGGGAAAAGAAACAAATCCCAGATCATTCCTGCCTCTGCTTACTAATTCCCATATTCTTTGCAATGGCTGCAGGAGCTCTGCCCCCATGTCTCCAGAAACTTTGGGCAGCTGACTGGATAGATACTTTAAAATCTCTTCAGATCTCTGCAATACACTCTTATTCGTTAACATTTCTTTAACATATCAATTAATTACTTTGCATACTTCAGATCATGCTGGTTCTTTAATGAAAAATCCTTAAAATCGTACAAACTATTTTGCTTAAGAAGAAGGTGGTAAGTAGATTTCTACTTGTCAGACTGAACAGTAAAACATGCCTCACATTTCCAAATCCCACATTCAAATTAGCAAAGCAATCAGAAACAACCATTTGATTGCAAAGTCTTTAGATATTACAGTGGGGTTTCATGATAGTTGTCAAGGCAGGATTGGAATCCCCGAGTGCTGCACAAAGCAGTGTTTTGTCACCCAGTATGAAAGTGATAATGCTTTTCTCTACATCATGGAAAGCTGAAATCCCTTTCAGTATTTCTCTAAGGGAAGATGTGGTGCAATATCCAAAAGCTTGTTCATGGTGAACAAGAAAATGTTGGCCCGAGATGCTTTATGTCAGAGCAGAGTCCGTATGACTAAGGGGGAGAAACTGAAAAAGGCCATCTCTCTTTTTTCTCCCCCAGATTCTGTAATATGGATATAGCAAGAAAACACAGATAAGGAAAGAAGTGACACGTCTCAGGTCTATCTTTTCTCAGCAGTTCATGGAGCTGAGCCATAAAATAAGGAGAGGGAAAGTACTTCAGTGTCCTGTGGTGCATGCATGCATCTCAAATAGCAGATGCTTGGCTCCAGGATCGTTGTGTTATCAGCTGTGCTCCTAGGACTCTGCCAAGCAAAAGATGCAGATACTGTGCGTCTTTTTCTGAAGGAGGAGGCATCCGAGTTTGTAAACACATGAGGGCCTCCAAGCAACACTCCATACAGCTAAAAAGGCAGCAGGCAGAAATTCTCTTGGGAGTTAGAGATACCTCTACACTTCTCCAGACCTGACTAATGCCCAGTGATAGGTCGAAAAGCGGTTGCACACTTCAGTCTCATGTAAAATACTCAGAGCTACTGCTGACTAACCTGTGCTGCATTTGGAAGCCCTCATGTCCCCTCTTCCTCCTGTACGGTGCAGGTTTCGCGTCCTGTGCAAACGACAGCGTTTGGGAAGGGGACACTGCCTGCAGAGTGACTGAGTTTCCACACGCCTGCACCAGCTGCTCCTCACGGTTTTGGACTGGCCCCTTTCCTATCTGACCCCATACGCCCTCCCTGCCCGAGGGAAAGTGCCGGGGCAAGGTGACACCGAAGGCGGCCGGGGATGGCACCTGCCGTGGGGGCGGCCGTGCCGCGGGAGGAGCTGGTGCCGGCGTCGGCCGTTGAGGCACCCCAGGCCACCCAGGATTGCCTCCTGTGCGAGCAAGGCTGCGAGCCATCCCGATCCCGATCCCGGCCTGTCCAAGCCGGCCCCAGGCCCCGGCGTTCGGGGCGGGGGAGGCGCGGAGATGCCGCCGGCGGCGCTGTGGCGCGGAGCGGTCCGCGGGCAGCGGCAGCGGGAGGCGGGCGGCGCCTCCTCCTCCTCCTCCTCCCTCGGCGCCGGGGTGAGCTCGGCCGCGGCAGCCGGGGTGCGCTGCCCTGCCCTGCCCTGCCTCGCCTTGCCCCGCCGTCCCCCCGTGAGCGATGGACTGGCAGGTGCTGACCAGGGAGCTCTCCCTCTACCTGGAGAGCCAGGTCCGCGTGGGGCTTTTCGGCTCCGGCGTGGGCTTGTCTCTGGTGCTGGGCTTCGGCGTCGCCTACGCCTGCTACTACCTCAACAGCATCGCCAAGGTGAGCGGGAGGGCGGCGGGGCAGGCGGACTCCGCAGGTGTCCCGCCGAGGGGCGACCGTCCCGCGAAGGTCACCGCGACCCACCACCCGTAGGGGAGGCGCCGGCGCCCTGCAGGCGAGGGGATCGGCATCTGGAACGGCTGGGGGTCGGGCAGGGCTCTGCGGCCACCTCATCCTCACATCCCCGGTCCGTTCTTTAGAGGTGTCATGAGTCCGAGGTGCCCCGGCGGGCCGAAACCCCGCGTAGGGCCCTGGGCAGCGCAGCCCCTCCCGTCCGCCGCGGCTGCTTCCACCGCGGGGGCCGCCGGTGACCCCCGGGACCGCCGGGCTGAGGTGAGGGACGGCTGCTTTGGTCGTGTCCGATCTGGGAGGGCGAGGGGCTCCGGCCTCATGCGTCCCCAAAATGCAGCTGTACCAGGGAGAGAGCTTGGCTATATGCCACGGCTCGGAAAGGGAGGTCAGGAGCCCGCTCTCCACAACATAAACCCGACCTATTTGTTTAACTACAGGGCAGGTGATAAAGTAGTTTTTCTGCCCCTGTGTCTGCCGCCGGTACCATCCCAAGTACCTCTGCAGCCACTAGGGGAGCGTTTTGAGCGCTAGGGCACTCGTCTCCTCATCAGTAGTGGTTTCACAGATAAATTAGGCAGTCGCAAATTACTTGGATACGGTACGCCTGATCAGATCTAAAGTGGCCCCGTGGTGAGAGCGCCTCGTTGAATGCTTAATCAGCTGAAAATACGCATATCAAAAGGTTTTTGACTGTTGAGGACCTGAGTGTTGCCACAGTCCTTCAGAGAACCGCTGGGAACATAGCCTTCCTCTTCATCGAGAAGAGGGTACTTGATTTTGGTCAGAAGAGAAAAAAAGAAAGGAGGATGTGCCATTACTGCTGTTCATGTGTAATGGTTTTCCTCAAAGCATCTGTTTTCTCCATATTAATGCTTGCATGGTGGACAGTCACTGTAAAATAGAATTTTAAGAAATACGGTTGCTAAAACATGAGAAGTTTGGTATACAGGGATTTTTTCCATGTTGGTTGGTATACAAATGGAAGCTGTAAGGAAATTCTCTGCCTGCAGAGCATTATTAGAGATAAGAAACCAATGCAGTTGTGTACTGTAGTATGAGCTGGGAGGAGGAGTGTCCTACCCGGTTAAAACAGGCACTGCAGGTGCACAGTCAAAGTGCACTCACAGATTAAGCATCATTTCTGTGTGGACCAAGAAAATGGACTTGGTAAAATCTTTCCCACCTACTGAGAGACACTGTGGTTTTGATTTGCTAGTGAAGATAAAGTCCTGGTAAAAGTAGAGTTAGATCAGTATGTTATTAGAAATAGGCAAGGAATCCGTTATGTTTAGTGGGTTTCACTTTTCAGTTGGGCATTTTGGAATTTCATTTGGTTTTTATTTACTTATCTCTTTACCATGAAAGAAAAAAAAAACATTGCAAATGATTTTATGAAATAAATCGGTTCACTAGGAGAGCACTTAAACAATTTTTCATTTCTTTCTTTCTTTTTTAGTTTATTTAATATGAATGCCTATGCCTTACTGTAGTCTTTCTTCCTAGAAACCCCAGCTGGTGGCCAGCAATGATCGTTTCTGCCGCTTTCTTGAGGAACATTGCCCTGTTGTGACAGAAACTTACTATCCCACAATTTGGTGCTGGGAAGGTCGGGTACAGACGCTCCTGCGCCCCTTTATCACATCTAGACCCCAAGTACAGTACAGGAAGTAAGTGCCTTTTTTTTTCAGAGTGATTGATTTGGTAGCCAGCTGTAACCTTACTCTGACCATGTCACAGCTCCTGTCATTGCTCAAGTTTGTACTCTGTATTTTTTTTTGCTTTCCATCTACCTTTACTATTCTGTCACAGGCTTGGAACCATCTTCATCATGGATTCAATATGCAGTAGGTTTAAAAGGTCAATGTTCCCAGTTGGCCCTATTTAGCTCAGATAATTTTGGGGCACTGAAATATTGCTGACACTATAGGAACTGATGTGGTTATATGTTGACAGGATTACATAGTGGTTGAGGTCAGAAAAGACCTCTGGAGGTCACTTTTTCTGACTCTCCTGCTCAAGCAGGGTCACCCAGAGTCAGCCTCCCCAGATCATGTCCAGATGGCTTTTGGATTTCCCTGGGGATGGTGACTGCACAACATCCCTGGGCAATTTGTGCTAGTGCTCAGTTCCCCTCACATTGAAAATGTGTTCCCTGGCGTTCAGAGGGAACCTCCTGTGTTTCAGGCTGTACCCATTACCTCTTGTTCTGAGTGTGCACCACAGGAAGGAGCCTGGCTCCATCCTCTTTGCACTCTCCCTTCAGGTACGTCAATGCATTTCTAAGTTTCTCCTGAGCCTTTTCCTCTTCAGG
Organism: Serilophus lunatus; assembly: GCA_013399895.1. Lineage (NCBI taxonomy): Eukaryota > Metazoa > Chordata > Aves > Passeriformes > Eurylaimidae > Serilophus > Serilophus lunatus. The sequence goes on along the minus strand of VXBA01004822.1, from coordinate 327,526 downwards.
GTAAGCAGTCTCAGCTCTCCCAGCCTTTTCTCATGGAAAATAGGCTCCAGTTTCTTTATTATCTTTGTGGCCCTTTGCTGGACTCTTTCCAGTATGTTCATTTCTCCCTTGTACTGGGGAGCCCGAAACTGGACACAGTACTCCAGGTATGGCCTCACCAGTGCCCCATAGAAGGGCAGGATCCCCTCCCTCAACCTGCTGGCAACACTCCTCCTAGGCCTCCATGGCCTTCAGGCTGCCTTTCCTGCAGGACTGCGTTGTTGGCTCTTGTTCAACCTGGTGTCCACCAGGACCCCCAAGTCCTTTTCTGCCAAGCTGATTTTCAGATGGACAGCCCCCACTCTGTACCAGTACATGGGTTGGTTCCTTCCCAGGTGCAGGACTTAGCGCTTCCCCTCATTGAACTTTGTGAAGTTCCTGTCAACTCACTTCTGCAGCCTGTTGGGGTTCCTCTGGATGGCAGCACGGTTAACTGGCATATAAAATATCCTGGTGTTTAAATTCCATAATTTTGTAAAGGTGATGCAGTCACTGTATCTGTCCATTTAACCAACATGTTCTACCTTAACCATAGCATGGGCATATTCGGCTTTTTTTTGAATATACAGAACTTGGATTTTCAGAGTAACTTTTGCCTTTGGGGTTTATGTTGTATTCTTTGATGTCTAAATTCTGAGAGGGAAAAAAACACTTGTATTTATTGTTTGCCCTCAGCTGATCTCTCTCACACAGAAATGAGACTTAGCCTGGCAAAAGAGGCATTTGGCACAAGACCTAAGGAGAAGTACTTTTATGCGCCGGAACCTGGATACAACACAAGTTGTTTCAGCTCTGCTTGCATGGTAGAATAGATTTAGCATTTAGCAGCTTCCCGTAGTTTTAGTAACTAGGAAACATTTCAGTGGTATGGCCATGTCCACTTTTTGTAGCCCTTGTTGTATACTTCCATTTTAAGGTTTGTGGGGGGAAGAAACATAGTTCCATGGGGCAGTGCTTATTTTGCACCATTTGAGATTGTGTTGGCAGTACACTCCAGCATTTCATTTACTTTCCATTACTGAAAAAGGGCAAAGCTGAGCTAGAGTCCAACAAGGCTGATTAGCTTTAAAATCTGGAGTAGTTGCTACTAAGACTTTCAAATGAAAAATCAATCGCAAGGTAGGCTTATTTTGGTAGTTCCTACACCAGCTCTCTTGAACAATGTCTTCATTGCCAGGAAGAGGGAAGATGCTGTATATTTCTAAAAGAGGAGTGAAACCTTTTTGTAATTGTTTAATGCATGCTTAGTTTCTTGAGATATTATAATATTTGTTACAGTATTAAGATATATGGTCTGAGTGCATTCTAGCAAAGTTTGTGAAGGTAAAGGGTGAAAGATACAGTAAGTAGTGTGTGTCTGTGTTCCACATGTTTAAAATATACCAAAGTGCCATCCATTATACACTCTCCTGTTTTGGATAAAGAGAAAAAATATGTGATAAGTGTTTATCTCATTGCCCAGCGTGCTATTAAAAGGTTCCAGTATGATCCAAAGAAAATCTGCAATACACGAGCCTATATAAAACAGAAAGCAGTGCCAAAAATCACATTAGTTACAGGCTTCCAGTACATTAGCAGCAATTTATGAAAGGCCAGGTCTTCCTTTACTGTGAATGGGAATTACTCCACAAGTGGACCATTTTAACTCTAGTCAGCTGTAGTGTGACTCATTCTGAATGGTAAACATGCAGACCTGCCTAGTCAGGTGGCACTTTGAGTATTAAAATATAATGAAAAATGCAGAATTCATACCTGGTCATTTGTACACTGCAAGCATTCTTAACAGTTTGTATGTATTTTCCAATCTAATCAGTGTTGTCTTGAAATGTGCCTTTCAGTGAGCTCATTAAAACAGCAGATGGAGGACAGATTTCGTTGGATTGGTTTGATAATAATGACAGCTTATATTATCCGGATGCCAGCACAAGACCCACCGTCCTGTTATTGCCTGGCCTGACAGGAACAAGCAAGGAATCCTACATTCTTCATATGATCCATCAAAGCGAAACACTGGGATATAGGTGCTGTTGTATTTCATTGCTGGTATTTTGCTTCTTCTAATAGGATCAAACATAAATATGTATATGTATAAGATGCTTTCCAAAGGCAAGTAAGATCTAAATGCATTAGTTTATGTTATTAGTAATAATAATAATAATAATCAGAGTGGAGTTATGTAACAGGCAGTATGTTTGGAAGGGCTGTTTTAGTATCTACAGATGTGCCCCAGAGATTGCAGTGAAAGCAAACTAAGTCTGCATAGGGATTTTGCTGCTGCTTCTTAAATTAAGCTATCAATATTTGTGTTAACCTTTACACTTTCTAGAGAAGGAGTTTGCTCCAAGAAAACTCGTGTGGATGGGTTGCTGGCAGTAGGCCTTGGAGGATGTCAGCCCCTGAATGCCGAAATTGCTTGATTCAGCAGCGTCATATTTCTGTGTGCCTAAAGGAGAGCCAGCCTGCTCTTACTGGTGGTGCTTAAGGAAGAGATCTGTCACCTCTTAATTGTCACTGTGTAATTTAGTTTTAGAAGCTCTTAAGGCTTCTGGTCAGAGTTGAGTAAAGTAAGTGGATTAGTCGATGAGTAAACTCCTTTAAGTAATCATATTGCTGCTGCACATTAAAATAAGTTGTCATTGTTCCAGAATCTGTATGTGGAATATTACATTTGGTCTTTGCAGATTGGCTTCCGGTACTGATCATAATAAGGTCTTCAGATATGTATATATGAGCTTTTATCTACATGTCTGACTATCTCTTCTCTGTTTGGAGGTTTGGATAGCTGCTTTACTAAATTATGAGAGTAAAGTAGCAAGTTAACTGTTAGAAATACTTTTGAAATCACTTCAAAACTTACCAGTAAAAAAATATCAGAGGCAGACCTGAAGTCAACAACTTGTTACTGTTAATTTTTAAAGTATTCCTGAGAGTAATATCTACATTTGATCATGTAAGAAAAGAAAGTATATTTTTAAAAAGAGATCTTTAGGTCAGGTTTCAAGATAATGCTATAATTTTATTTTTAAACTGCAACTTCTGAGAAAAATGCCAAAATAAGTGTTTTTTAATGCCTTTAACCTATCTCTAATATGTTTATATTATTTAACAAAATCATATGAGATGGTAGAGTAATAGAAAAGAAAGATTTATTAAGAAAGTGTAGATCCTTAAAACATGGTAATATTGCTAGAAGATTCAGAGACTCCTACCAACATAGAAAGAACAGAAACTTTTACTGTACCAGAAAACAAAACAAAACAAAACAAAACCATCCCCAAAAACCTGCAACTTAGATGCAGCTGTCTTTATAATTTTCATTTGGCTCATTTCTTGCAATTTAATCCAATTATGTAGCTTTGGAGGATGTCCACACCTGGATCTCTGATGTTCTTTTTCAGAACACAGTCTCAGCCCTGCACTGGCAGAGTTCATGGCAGAGTGCAGGCAGGCCATGTGTGTACCATTTTCAGGTAAACTCTGGGGTTCTCACCCTGAAATCTGGCCTCGACTGGCAAATCAAGGGACTGGCATATAGAGTCCCACTGACCTCAGTGAACTCCATTTTGGTACAAAGCTTATTCCACACAGGTCAGGCTCTAGGATCTGTAGGTCTGTAAATGTTTATGTGCTGAACTTAATCATAGAACTAGCTTGTTTTTCTTTATGCATTTTCTTTTTTTTTTTTTTTCTTGTGGTTTAAGTAATCTGTTTAGTGAAATGAACAATATGTATAATTGAACTTACTGTCTCAATTTTTAGATGCGTGGTTTTTAACAATCGGGGAATTGCTGGTGAGGATCTTCTGGTAAGGATGACTTCTAAGATAAACATCTCTCTTTTAAGTAGTATATAGGGAATCATTTGTGTCTATTTGTACAGCTGGATTTAGATGAGAGAAACTCACAGCATGTGTTGAAAATGCAGAGAAGAGACTCTAGCCATCTGAGAGATCAATCATGTGCCAATATTCATCTTTTGTTTTAAAACTCTAAGGAGTAATCTGGCCAACACACAAGTTTTTCTGAGCATTTCATTTTATGAAATACTTTTAATTATTAATATCTGTAACATTAAAATGAACAATTCTTATGCTTTTCTTTCAAAAAATACTACAGCACGCTTTACCATACAAATCCCAATATAAGCTTCCCCAGTTGCCAATAAGAGTTTAAAATAGATTTTGAAAGTTAGAAAGTTATGTCATTGTAGTTGATCCATATTATGTTTTAGTGAATTAATGAATCAGATTTATATGGATAGCCATGTCCTGAAAGTTAAATGTGGTGTTGTATTTTTCTCAGCAATTCTGACACAAGCTCAGCTACAGAAGACTTTTTTTTGTGTCTTTGAGACAGACATATCATGTTTGCTTAGAAATAACTGGCCAGTCCTCAGATGAAAAAGTCCTGAAGCTCAACGTTTTCTGCAGCTAGGGAGAAGGCATGGTGAAATATTGCTGAATAAGCTTTGTTTCTTCATATGCAATTTGTTGGCAGTTCTGCAGCTGGAATGAATGTGCATAATACTTGGTATTGTTTTGCATTTTTTAATCCTTAGGTTTCAAACTTTAAAAAGCTCGGAATGTTTTCTCATAATCAGATAAAGCATTTCAATGCAAATATTGCTATGTTAAGAGTAGTTTTGTGCATACTTTTGGAGATGGATCTACAAAGCAGTTTTGTGGCACACAAAGTCCTTATTGATGAATTTCTGAATAATTAAAAGATCTCTTGTTTGGATGAATTGTGTGTACTTCACTTTAATCAGATTTACATCCTTAAGCTTTATAAGATCTTGCAGTGAAGTAAACCAGCTGAAATTATCACATTTTCTGCAAAAGGGTTTCTACATTTCAATATATAATCCATAGTTAATGAGTTTGAAGCATAGCTTAGCACCACAGTAGAAATTAGTTATGTAAACAGTTCTTTTTCTAGTCTCTTTAAAGATAGATTCAAATTTACATCAAGTAATAGCTATTTAAGGAATGTTGTTCTCTTTGTTTATTCAAAGTTATTGTGAATTATTGATATGGAATAATCAAATATTAGATTGACCACCAATAGGTTGTATGAGCAGAGAGATAGATGTTAAATGGGAGGAATTAACTGAAGTTATAATGCAAGATATCCCTCTAGTTCTAGAAACTTTTAATCCAAAACACTTTCACTTAGAATGCATTAGACCCTAGTTACTAAAATTAATTTATTTTTTCATGTAAACTTGACAATTTAATTAAAACACATTCACACTGTTTCTAATTAATGGGGTGTAAAACAGTGAAGAGTGATTCATGTGGATGAGAACTGACAGTGCAACACAAACGGAAATTAAAAATGTCTTCAGGTTTAATTATCCAGATTTAGCTTTTCTTTCCATTTTTTGAATCTCTGACTTCCAACATTTCAATATTCTTGTTAAATGTATTTTAAGTAATTAGTTTCATCTAATTAAAATTGTTAAAAGCAGTCACAAATAGCCTGGCTGTTTAACTGCAAGCAATTTAAAAAAAACACCCTTGAAATACATTGTTACTTCAGGCAACATGAAAAATTCATAAACTCATAGTTATGTGTTTTTATCTTAGTTTTAATGTTTACATTGACTGTTGGCAGGTCAGTCAGTGCCTATAGTTAAGTCAAGACTACTGACATATTACTACCAACTCTTAAGATAAAAGTTTTCTTTTGCTGTAGATGAAATGTGGACACCGTTAGAAAACCCCCTTGTTTTACTGTGATTCTTACTGTAGCTAAATGGACTTGTCTCCCTTTTACTGCTTCAGATAGTCCCCCAGATTGTGGCTTGTTCCACGTGTGTGTGCAGATAAGGCTAAAAAGCTGTGCTTATCCTTCAGTAACAGGGAAGGGGTTACCCAAATCTTAGTGGTGCCAGTGGAAGTCATTCCTAGTGCCAAGTTGCTAATGATAGACAAAGAAGGGATAATATGTGTATTTCATTGCTTTAGCTAATAGGATATTTTACTAAGTTGGGTAAAAGGCACAGAGAAATTTATTAATTTATTTAACTATTTATTTGGTTGTATTGTATGTAGAATCTAAATATCGGTTACTTTAGAAATGCTGGCTGACAGAACTTAAAAATCAAAATTTTTTTTTCTTTTTTTTCCATTTGAATGTGGGTGAAGATGGTAAAATTGTCATTATAACTTCATTTCCTATAAAACACAGCACTTATGATATGTTTCCATTTCTTCAGGGTATTTTAAAAATATCATTGCCTATCTAGTTCAGATCTAGTTCTACCTAGTTTAGCTCACTGATCTCTGTTTAGATTTTGTCTAATGACCTGGAGGTTGCAGATGCTGAGGATATCTGTCACCTCTTTTATTTTGTAATGATAACAAGTAATAACTCCTTCATCCACCTCCTCATGAAGCGCTCTGGGCTTTTATTTGCCATTTACTGAAGCTTCATGATAAATGCTAAATTTATCTTGTTATATAAAGGATCCGGTGCTCAGTTTGCTTTGCCCTTAAAGGATAATACAAAAGCTTATGATGGCACTTTTTCCCTCTTGACTCCTTACAGACACCAAGGACTTACTGTGCAGCTAACACAGAGGATTTAGAGGCCGTTATTCATCATGTGCACAGCTTGCACCCCTCAGCTCCATTCATGGCAGCAGGTGTTTCTATGGGAGGGTAAGGTTATGTAACACTCAGCTTATTGTAAAATAAGACTGTCATAGCCTGATTTTAAATTACTGTTCTGCAATACTTGCATTACTTACTGCACTAGCAAGTAACTTGCATCTGCCTCCAACTGTCGATATGCAGAAGACTTTTAGAAATTTCATGTCTTTGAGGCCTCTGTATCAGGGAAGGTCAAAATTAGCCAACATTGAAAAGCTGAGAGGGGTTAAGAAAAGTTGAGGGGGATTAAAATAGGAAACACTAACAGAGAGATTGACAGCCAAACAGAAAGGCAATGCAATCTTTGGAAACTATGGAGGCTGTCCTAGTAACAGAGAGATAAGAAAATAGGAACAAGAGCTAGCATGCCATGTTTCATAGCAACCTCTGAAATTACATTATATTTCTTCACTCTGTTTGGGTTCTGCAGTGTGTGGGTAGGTTAGGCTGGAAGAGATGTGGGTATCTGCTCTGTCTGGCTCAGAAGCAAGAAATAGTATTGTTTTTGAAACCACTATGGGTTGATGGAGCGTGTGGTATTAAGACTTACTGTGTCCTGGCTGCTCTCCAGAAAGCACAGCTAGAACAGACAATGATAGCACAGTTTCTTAGGAAAAAAAATCACTGCTAGAATCTAGAAGAAATGTTCAGACAGCCTCTTTAACAGAAATCGTAGGAGAGGAGAATTTTCATTAGAAATAGTGCAGACATAGTGGTAACATCCTGAGATTTCCCTTCTCTCTGACAAGTTTTATGGAGGGTGGGCAGATCTGGCCCTATATATTGACATCAATCTACTAATCACTCGTAGGAGCTTTGGGATAAATAATTTGGGTATTGATCAAGCAATATAGTTATTGATAACCAAATAAATAATTAACTTGGAAGCATTTTAAATGAGGCCAATCCTTTTCCATTCATGTTACTGGAATTTTGCAAATGTCTTCAATGTGAAGATACCTAAATCTCTTCAGTATATCAGTGTCTGTCTTGCTGGGAAGATCAAATAAGTACTCAAAATACAATCGCATAGGTGTCAAATACAGGAAAATAATCATTTCCTTAGACATGCCTGTTGTTCTCTTATTAACAAAGCACAGCATGTCATTAGTTGCCTTCATTGCTGCAAGAGTGCATTGCTGGGCCTTGTTGTATTTCCCAGGTCTTTTTCAACTGCTCTCTATCCAGTCATTAGTCTGTCATAAGTACTGGACTTCGATTTTAGCTTTGTTTAACTTCATGAAGTTTCTGCCAACTCATTCTGGCTTTTGAGGTCCTTCAGAATGGCAGCCCTGTCTTCCACTTCAGCAGCCACTCTCCATGGTTTGGCCTGCAAGCGTCATAAGGGTGCATTTAATCTCTTCATCCAGTTAAGAAAGACTTGATTACGTGGTAATTGGCCCCTTGCTGCCCCCGCAGGAACACTACTAGTATTTGAACTCCAGTTGCACTTCAAGTTCCTGATCACAATTCCCTGAGCCTACTGGTCTAGTCAGTTTTCCATGCATGTGACAGGTCACCTGTTCACATCGTGATCCACCAGTATGTCTACATGGAAACCACAGAGACAGTCAAAAGCCTTGCTAAAGTCAAAATGGGCAACATCCACCCCTTTCCCCTAATGGACAAGTGATGAGTGAGCTCATCATAGAAGGCAATCAGGTTGCCCAGGCATGCTTTGCCCTTAGTAAATCAATGATTGCTGTTATCAGTTACCTTCTTTACCTTTACATGCTTAGAAATGGCTTCCAGAGGATATTCTCAATTGACTGTGGCTGGGCACTCCAGCCTGTATTTCGTCCTCCCTGCAATTCTTGTAGATGGGTGGCTTTTTTTTCCAGGCATGAGAAATATCCCACAGTTGCCACAACCTTTCAGAAGTGATAGATGGCAGACTCATGATGACATTGGCTGCCTCCCTCTGGAGTTTTGGTGCTCTTCACCTGGTCCCACTGACATGTCTATACCTAGTTTACATAACTGGGCTCTAATTTGGGCCTAACTTGGTCTTTGGCTGCCATTCTCCCATACTCTGTCACTAGGCACAGGGACTTAGTCCTGAGAATAGACCTCAATAGTGAAGACAGGAAAGACAAGTAGCCTCTCATTTTTTACAAATCTTTAGTCATTAGGTTCCCTGCTCCATTGAATAGTGATTCCCAGGAAGGAAAAAAGGCTGCTCAGCCTAAGTTCAATTCTTTGAGAAGATCCTCTGGAAGCCATTTTAAAGCATAATAAGGGTAAGAAGGTGACTGTATTCATCAAGGACAAAGCATGCCCAGGTGATCTGATTGCCCTCTATGATAAAATGACTGGCTTTATGTGATGAGGGGAAAGAAGAGGATGTTGTTTGTTCTGAGTCTTCTTTTTTTTTTTTTTGGTACCAAAAGACTTACAGAAGTCTTTCTTGTTGCAGAAACCTTTTTCATGTTTTCCTGCATATCCTTTTCTTGTTCTAGCTCTAGCTGAACTGCATCTCTACATGCTTGGGCAATGACTGTTTCTCCCAGGCAGACCAACCCCATTGCACTGTAAGGATATATCCTCCTTGAAATCAGTCAGGAGGGTTGTTTTCCTCTGTGGTCATCTGCCACTCTTGCTCAACTTCCTGCACATCAGAATTTTTCACACTTGTGCTTTATGTTCAGTTATCTTTAAATAGATCTCTCAGGCCCTTTTCCTCATCAGGATCATCTCACCAGGGATCCTGCCAATCAAATGCCTGATCAAATGAAAGCCAACTCTCTCCAGTATTGCAATTCTGCTTCTTACATTCCACTCTTTTGATCTTAAAAAGAAAAATCCACCATCAGATAATCTCAGTGGCCAAGACTCTTCTGCATTTTCTTGTACCTGATAGGTTTTTTCCTTACCTATGGGTAGCAGATCCATAGAACATCTTCCCCATTTGGGTTCTGGACTGCATATCAAAATATTTTCCTCAATACTCTCTAGAAATCTGGTCTGCTTGTGTCTCACTGTGGCAGTTGATGTTGTGGTGGTTACAGATCCCCGATTATGAAGGTACAGTAGAATCCTGTTGTTCTGTGACTGGTACAAAAGACCAGGTCAGCCCTTAGTGTTGTTTCTGTCCTTGGCTTAACCTCATTATGGTATCCTCAATATTGGCAAAGTCTGTTAGTATGGCACAGAGGTTCTATGTAGTGTTCCTGGCTTATACTTCACAACCGCTACTGAACAATTTTAGTCAAGGTGTTCCATCTTTCTCCACCAGGATGCTTTTAAAGTCCTGGACCAAAGCCATATGCCTAATTGTACAGAAAACTGGCAGCGTCTCTAATCATCCACATGAGAACTGTTTCCATGCTTCAGAATTAATTGGAGCACTTGCATGGTTTAAATTAAGCTGGAGCAAAGATCTCAGCAGGGACATCCTGCGAAAATCATCCACCTCCCTTAAAGTAGATTTTATTATCTATTCCTTTCCAGAATTTTCTGAATAGCCAGAGCTCAAGAAGTGCTTAGGTGATACTCTCAGGTCCTGTGCAGTATTAAGGGTTGGACTTGATGTTCCTTGTGGGTTCCTTCCAACTCAGCACTTTCTGTGATTCTGTGGTAATCTATACAGGACAGATTTGCCCAGTTAAGAATGAAAATAAACATCCATTTCACAGTCATGTAAATGTAAATGAAAGGCCACTTACTCTGCTGATCTTCAATCTGTATTATTTTTGAAAAGGACGTTATTTTCTAATATAAAGATTTCTTCTCTCTACCACATATACTCTGTGAATTTTGTCAAAGAAATGGTGTCTTTTACTACTGCAACTTTTTTTTTTATTGGTTTATTGGAATGCCGTCCTGTGATCTGGTAGGTAATGCACAGGGATAAAGTTTCTGTGATAGCAGGCTCGTTCATGACATCTTTGCTGAATGTCTCTGTCTCCTAAAGTATAGCAGATGAAGCCAAGGTACAGTGTTGGTGGTCCAGGGAGCTATACTAACAATTAATTGTAACGTTATGTGTTAAAGGTTTGGTATTAAAATGCCGGTTGTAAACTTTGGGGTCTCAGACAGTAAAGACAAACTTACAGCTTTTCTGATAGTATTTTTATTTTACACTTTCCTGCTATTTTGGGGGTTTTTTACATTTGAAGGGTCAGACACCTGTGAACTCTTCTCTTTTTCAACACAAGTATACATTAGCAGTAGAGACTGTAAGTTCCAATTGGTCAGAAAGACAAGACTTAAGTCATTTATTAGGCTCATAATTTTTTTCTCTAGTTTTATTCATTACCCAACAGTTCATTCATTACATACTTTGTGTTAAAGTGTTCTCTTATATAGGTGAGGTAGGGTAATGGCATTACCTTCAACTCAGAATTCTTCATAGTGAGGCAGGCATGCCAGGGGCAGCTTACACTTTTCAGGGATGCTGATCCGATTTAACACATCAGGAAGACCAAGACCTTGTAAAATGGTGAGAACTTGGGAATACCTGTTACATGAGTAAGAATCATTTATTTGATATTTTCCTCCCTTTAGTGGTATAAAGAATATACAGTAATATATAATAAATAATAGTACATCTCCATTTGTAAATGCACTCCTACCCACGCTGTATACAGTGCATCAGTCTTCTCTCAGAGGAAAGAGAAAATAAACTTTATGAGTCGTGTTGATGACATTGTGTATGTATTAGGCACAGCTGTAGGGCTGACATTATTGAAAAACAAACAAAAAAGTGGCTGACTTATATTTACTCTAAATTGAAGTAAACAATTTGATAGTATGTATGTTTCTGTTTTTCATTTCTGTTTCTAGCATGCTTCTTTTAAATTACCTGGGCAAAACTGGCAGAGACACTCCTTTAATGGCAGCTGCAATTTTCTCTGCGGGTTGGAATGTTTTTGAATCTGTAGAATCTCTGGAGAAGCCACTAAACTGGCTTCTTTTCAACTATTACTTGACTACTTGTCTACAATCCTCTATCAGCAGGTGAGTTGCCTTCTGAACTATTTAGCAAGGTGGAAGGATGTTAGCATGAGATCTACAGGAGGTATATTGGCAAAATTAATGCTATAACAACACTTCACATAGCTGTTCTATGTGCATTCTTTGGTAAGTTTTGAAAACAAGAAGATCTTTGCAAGAAAGTTTGTAATCAGTGTGACTAAATTTATCTACTTCTCAAGCGACTCAGCACAAGCCCAACCTACTTCTGTATTTATGAACTAAGTAAATGGATTTTAAAAATTTTTAGACATGCACATATTGACTTTGAGTATATATGTATATAATACTAATTATTTTAAGTCAGTGTTGACTAAAAAAGCAGAGAAAGGGCTAGTTCATCCTCTGCTTTATAAAACTAGAGTTTATTTTGTATACCCAAATACTAAGTTCTCCTATCTTTGGCATCTTTCTCACGGCTTATGCAGATTTTTTTTCTACGTTGCTGAATGTGCCTGCATATGAATGAACAATTCTTCTGCTCTTGGATTCCAGACAGATTTTTAGTATGACAAAAAATTAAAACCAAGCGTGTTCTTGCTAGAAAGTTATTTCTGAAAATGCTTCTGTAAAGCAGAGGACTTCTACACCTGTTTACATAACAAAAAACAAACCCTCTGATTTTTCTTTCCTCATTTTTAGGCATCGACAAATGTTGGAGAAATTATTTGATATGGATCTCGTGATGAAGGTATGTGAAAATGTTTCTTCTGCTTTAGCTGGATGCTGTTTTCCAAATGCTGACATAGTTCCCTATTTGAATTCTGTACTTCAGGCTAGAACTGTTAGAGAATTTGATAAACAGTTCACTTCAGTCATGTTTGGCTACCGTTCAATTGATGATTACTATGAAGATGCTAGCCCATGTCGCAAGCTGAAGTCAGTAGGAATTCCAGTGTTATGTCTAAACTCTGTGGATGATGTTTTCTCACCAGGTCATGGTAAGTTTAGGCTTTTTAAAATATATTTATCTGTATATGCAGTCATTAAGACAAACGACATAGGTTTGAGAATGAACTCAGACCCATGTGTAAAGGTGTATTTAAATGTTACTTGTACACAGGATCAAAATTGCTGTGGTTGGATCGGTCTTGCAGTTTACCTAAAGACACACCTAAAACTGATGATGGAAAGACCTGATTAGGACAGAATGCAGAAGCATATGGAGTAGCCTCATTAGCCATTAGTCTTTATAGTCAAAAGAAAGAAATATGCACATTTAGGGTGTGAGTTACCTCACTTTAAGGAAGATACCAAATGTAGTGCCCTCTAGAGACACCCATTTCTATTCACCAGGTACAAAGAGAGCCTACAAAAAGGAGTTTAGATTCAGGTGTCTGGACTGTAGATGTTCAGAGTTCAATGCAAGTAAAAACAAGTATTTTTTTAATTTCCATTCTTTAATTGTCTGGGAGTTGCTTGTTTCAGATGACATGAAATCCTCAGCTGTTGATCACGGTGCCACCTCCAGTGCCTGAAAGCTAAAAGTAAGAAAAAATCTTAAGTTAGCATATAGGCCAAAATCTAGGGTAAGGAAAGAGATACACAAAAGGTGAGCTCCTAGAAGGAGGCACATTGAAATTAATAAGACTAACTAGAAGATGAAGCAGCAATATCAGCTAAGTAACAGACTAAAAGCTGTTTTCCATTTGCTTCCTATTTTCTGCCAAACACATGAATATTATGAACATTTTGCTTTTGCTCTGAAAATCAAAACCCTTTTGCTAACTATCTTAAAAAAAATATGCTAGTTCCTGTGGCCTGTGTATTGGTTATAGTATCTGAGAAGAGTGTGAGAACAAAAGCTAATGTAGAGAAAACCACTAAAATGAACAGCTGGTTGAGGCAAGAATCTTTAGCAGTGAACACCTGACACCTTTAAAAATGAAGTTGATACTTGATTTGTTCCAGAGAAGTTTTCTTCTGCCACCACAAGTGAAGTGAGATTCTTGCAGAATGAGTAATGAAACCCACGTGAGCAGGCAGATTAGAACAAGCAGACAATGAAAGAATTGGAAGAGACTCTGTGTGTTGTAATGTTTATCTGTGCAGATGTACAACACATACAGAAACATGCACACACATTACAATTTTGGTTTGAAGACCTGTTAGAGACAAATGGAACATGAAGAGAAAAGGGACACTCCAGTAGAGTGCACTAGAAAAAGACAGTCTAATTTGTTCTCTTGAACAAAAAGTACTCTTGCTTTGCATGAACGATATAAAGAAGTGACAGCCACTTAATATGAGGGAAAGAGTTGTGAGTCTGGATTAGCCAAACTGCCCATCTCTTACCTTGGCTGAAACAAACAGTAAGATCTGAGAAAACACAGCAGTATTTTTCCAGATACACCTTTAACAATTTGCAGTTCAAAGACATTGTGAGACAGAGTTAGTCTCTTTGCATATACTAGCCTCTGTGGGATTCTTTTTTTTGCCTTAAAACTGAACAGTTGCTTGTTCTCTTATAAGCTTGTAATGGCCTGGAAAGGAGAATGAATGGGCTGTGATCCTAAAATCTATGTCCAAATATAAAATCTGATTAGTGATTCTGAAGACAATTTTTTACGGGTCTTATGACCTTGGGCATGACTTTCCCTATGGTACTGCAAGGTGGGTGATCTGCTGTGTTATGTTTCTTTCATGATGTATCTGAGAGAGGGAACAATGGCTTTATCTCTGTGTTTAACTCTAGCTTAGTTTGTGGTTTGTGTTGTAAAGTGAAGTAGTAACTGTTAGCATAATACCAACAACAGTGAACCAGACAGTGTGCTTCTGTCCTTGAAGGAATTGTTAACCTTTTCCAGCCTTTTAACACTTGGACATTTGTTAGCTAGATGAAAGCTAGTGTTGAGACTCCATCTCTTTTTCATTTTAGGATTCAACCTCCAGCTCCCAAGAGCTAAGTATTGATCTGACCCCATGAAACTCAATTTGAACTCAATAAAACTTTTTTTTTTTTTTTTTTTACCGTGAGAGTGGTGAGATGGTTGAATAGAGAGGTTGTGGAGTCTCCATATGTGGAGACATGGAAAACCTGATTGGACACAGTCCTGGGAAACCTGCTCTAGGAAACCTTGCTTGAGACTGAGGTCTCTTACAGCCTTAAAAGTTCTGCAACTGGGTAGTTTGACTAGTCAAAAGATTGAGTCCCCTATAGTACAGCTGCAGCAGATCTCTCCACCCTTGAAACAATTTTTTTAAATGCTACACAACTCTTGGTGAACAGTGGGATGTTTGACTGTGTAATATTAGTACCAAACCTATTGTGAGAATGCCTTAGAAGTCTTGCAGTGTAGGGGGGGAGGGGGGGAGGTAGAGCACCAGCAGCTCTCAAACAAGAAGTATTAAAGTTTGTTCTAGTGACTGTGCATCCTCTCCTAAACTCTGACCCTAACCAGCCTTTCTCCCTGAAAATATTTGGGTGGTTAGGCATTCATTTTTCCCTTGTTCACAGAGTTAATGCTGTGAGCTGTAAACCCTCATCCTTGTGGTGACTGGTTTACCTTAGAAAGGGCTACGCTGATTTTAAATGCTATTTATTATTTAATAGCACTTATATGTGTCTATCCTTGGCTCCTTTTTCATTTGTGCTATGCACCGTCAATGTGAATCGCTGTGCTGGCAGGAGACACAGAGTGCCCCGATTAGCAGCCTAGGATTTATGTCTGCTGCCATTAGTTACTGGAGATCATTCATCTTGACATTTCTGTGAGCTGTTTTATGTTAACAAACATAAAGAGCTGGTGTTACTCTTGGAGGTGACTTTATTCTGGCAACTGGCTTGTTTTTTCTGACTTAAAAATGTATGGACACATGTAAGCCTGTGGCAACCAGAAGCAGTTTCCACTCACAACTCTATAATAGATTCAAAGCCACAAAATTCATTCTTGTCCAGACCCCAGCCTTTTATTGACTTTGGGGACTGGTTCTTTCATGCCTCATCTCTCCTAGTAATACCTAAGCTTTTAAGCTACCTTCCATCTCTGTTGTAGATAGTTGTAGTTTCCAGGAGCTGGGAAGCAGGCCTAAAAATCTCATCAGGGAGGAAGCCATGCCAGAATTCCTTTGTGTTTAAATAGTCTTCATAAAGCCAGACACATCTATCTTCCTGTAACAGAGCTTGAGGGATACAAAACAAAGTCTGCTTTGTCATTACACAATGTGGACCTAAAGAGACACTTCCCTTTAAAAGTGAAGGTGCCTCTGTTACTTCTTACTACCTGATCATTTCTTCTCATGCGCTTTTTGGTGTGCTTTTGACTTCCTAGAAGTTATTTTTAAATATATTGTGAAAATGTGCCATTTGATCTCAATCTAGTATTAGAAAGAAACAATTAATTTTTAGTCCTTCCTTAATGTTGTTGTTTAAAGTTCATAGAGCTCAGAGCTGATGCATCTGTAGTTTAATTCTGGAATGCAGTTCTTGTATTGCATAATGCTAACTAATGAAAACAAATGCTTTCTTCATTGCAAGACACTTCTCTCACCATAACTAATTTAAACAAGCCATTGCTTCAGGAAATATGTAATAAAGCCAAGTCAAGCCCTTTTATTTTGTAAACGTGAAAAATAAATCAGGAAGATGGAATGAAAGCATTCGTTATCAGTATCACATTTAACTTTTCATCTGAAGTGGCATTTTTCTCCTCAGAGACTTTAAGCAGCATATTAGGCATCTGACTTAAATTTCACTATACTGATGCTTAGCTAATTGCTGCTGGTGAGCATTGTGCCCAGCTGGCAGCCTGCCCTTGAAGCTAGGTACCATGCCACCTCCCTCCTGGTCCACTGTGACAAATAAGTGTATGTCTGAAGCTCAGTTATATATTTTATTGAACTCTCTGAACCTTTTTTGTCCCTCTAAATCCAAACTTGGAGTAATTGCTCTTAGGTGTTATTTTGCATCCTGTTATGTAGACTACTGTTGAATAAAGATATCAGGAGAGACCAAATGGCCAAGGAATAGTCAGAGAGATAACAATTAGGATGAAAGTTTAAGGAACAGAGAGAAAGCAACCAAACATTGGAATGTTTGACAGCAGTGAATTATTTAAGCTGATGCTGCTTCACATGTATGTTTTGCTTCTGTTCTTTAAAAAAAGAAACTTTTTTTTTTTTTTGCAAAGAATGTACAACAGATGGGTTTTGAATGAAGTAACTCTGCATATATGTATTTACATTGTGGTTCTGTGGTCACAAATAGCAGACCTGTGCCTGCCAAATAACAGCAGTACAAATTTTGGCCAGTAGAAACTTAACTACAAGATTACACGTGGACAGAAATGAACAGTGATATCTTTTGGCATGCCATCCTATATGCTGGAGTGCATCACATCCACTGCTCCATTCATCTGCCCTTTACATGGCAGAATTTGCTCTGTGGCATTGCAGTTTTATTTATTGGATAGCTAACAGACCCTAGAAACAGCCTTGAGGGAAGCACCATACCACTGCCAGGCATCATTTGCATTTTGGCACTGGAGAGCAACACAACATATTCAATTCTCTCCTGAGAAGCTGCAGAACAAGAAGCTCTGTTAGGGAGGAGTTACATAGATGGATAAGAAGAGCTTCAGTTTGAGGAAGATGACATTCATGAAGACCTGCATGTAGCTCATATCTTAGCTGGCACAGAAGATAACCAGCATCCTAGTAGGCTTCCAGTGAAGAACCGCTGGAGCTGTTTGGAGGCAGGCAGCACATGGCACCCATTACAGTGAAGCCAGTCAGTTTGGGAATGAATAGCCATGAGCAAACTGTTTTGGGAGGTATGACTATGCTGGCAACCTCTGGATGACAGGTATGCAGAGGTCGCACTGAGCTTTGCCTGTAAGGGCTTCCCCAGCTGAGTTGGTACAGCAGAAAAGACATTTATTATCATCTCCCAATCCCACAGCAAAGCATTGTCTTATCAAGAAAGGGTATTTCTCTCTACACTTTGACACTAGGCTGCCAAAGTGAATTACTGTCATGTTTTTGCAGAATCTTAGCTAGTGAAGAGGTATGTTCAGGCCATTAAGCAGCTGATCCTGAATCCATTAGGATTGATGGAGTTCTCATGCTACCTCTGATTCTTGGAGATCAAGTATATCTCTCCTCACACGTTCCTCCCCATAACCTTGCAACAGAAGCTTATTTATTAGTCGCCTCAGTGACAAGGGAGACAGCTGCAGAACAGCTGTGCAAAGTGTGTTTCACTGTATGAAGCAGGATTGGGGTTTGTGCCTGATGCCCACTTCTCCACCGGGATTCTGTTTAATATGGCCCACATGCTACAGGAGGGAAGAGGAGCAGATAGCTTAGTACAGATAAGTGGGCAAATTCCTATGCAGTCAGCAGGAGCTGCCATGAATCACATCCACTCTCTTTGTACATGGCAATGTGTTCATCCACAGAATCCAAGAAAGGCAGATCAGAGATTGCTGAGCAGATTATCTCAGGCAAAACTCCAGGCAAGCACTTGCTGAGTCTGAAAATTATACATGTTTTGGATTGCAAGAAATTGCACTGTTTTCTGCATCTCTCGTTTTCAACCTATGTTATTCCCCAGCCTAGGCTTTTACTTCATTGACTTCCCTTTTTAGTCTTGCCTTAGTACTGCTTTAAAAGGCCCAGATACCCCATATAGTATTTTCAATTTTCCAGCTGAACAAAGGAAAAGCCAAGGGCTTCTTGTAGAGACAGTAAGAAGCATGGGTTATTCCACCTAGTAAAGAATCAGAAGCACTTAGTAAATGCTGGAACCCATAAAACACATGCAATTTTGAAAGGAGGGAAAGAATGGACGAAATGGATAGCACTGAGTAGCAAAGAACCTCACATATGCTGCAAGAGAATCTCCATTGCTCCCTGGAGCTCAGTCTGTACTCCACCAGGGCATGGTCACACATACCTTATGTTATGAGCAGGAACCTTGTAAGACACAGTCATAAAAGACACTAACCCTGCTCCTCAGACTGTTGGTTTAGCACCCATGCTGAGGTCTTGGAGTGGAACAGAGCATGTCGTTCCAGGGACTGCTATTAAGAACCTCTGAGGCACAGACAGCTCCGTGACCCTACAGGTCCAGTGCATCTGCCCTGATCTATTTTAAGCTGCACAGCTGTTCACCACAGTCATTGCTCTCAAGTTCTCATGTGACTTACTCTGGCTGGGGGTCCTTTTTCAGCCAAGGAAGGGGTTACTCTGTGCTCTTACTCTAGTTGCTGAAAACAAAGACAAATCAGCATCTGAAGCACACAGCCATGAGTCAGCCAGCATCCAAATGAAAGTAAGGAACATCCCTATAAAGAAGGCAATAATATACAGGGATAATGACTATTCAAGGATAATGACCTTTGAGACAGCAAATGCATAAATGGGTAAAGGAATAGACTTCGGGAAATAGGAGTGAGTGGGAGGTGTCTCTGAAAGAAATGCAGACAGAAAGGGATGTGGACAACTGGACCACCCCAAAACTGAACCTGATTAAAAAATCTCACTTCAAAAATACTTTAAAATAAATGAGGAAGCAATAGAAATCTTGTGAATGACTTGCTGCTTTGTGTTGTAGGGCCAACGCATTTTTACTTGCAGCAGTGTACGACTTAGAATCAGATTTATTTTCTTGTGGAATCATGAGATTTTTTTTAGACAAAGTGAAATTCCTGCTACTGTCTTCTTTCTGGACAAAGCATTTTTCTTTTGCTGCTGTTTCTTCTGTCAATCCTGAAGAATCAAAAAATCTGTAAAACTTCTCTTTTTTTCCCTTTCATACTTTATTTGAAAATTAGAACTTTGAAAGGCATTCTTTACTGAAACGTATTGAGATTTCTGCTTGTTCAGGAGTATATTTAGCTTATCTAAAACTCCAGAGGAATTGCTTAAATAACTTAATTTTTATGGATCTGTAGTGGTTTTGCTCTTGATACGATGCCAACCAGTTTATATGACAAATGTCATCCCATCATACCATAATACCATTTGTAAAGTCATATGCTTTCTCTGTTCAGTCAGTCTGTGCTAATTGACCTTTATTTTCCTTCACAAAGGGAACTGCCCAGGTGATAGCATTGATTAAGCCACACATCTATGCATAGTCATAAAAGATGCCTTCTCTCCAGCCTATTTCCAGATAAGTGTCTCAGATGTCATTCTCTGATGACTTTAAGGCAATTGTAGGCCATCACTGAAATGGCCACCTCACTGAAGGCCTCATCTGACTGTGTCTGCCACCGTTCATATATTGGCATTAACATGGGAAACCAGACCAGGAAGCTGAACAAGAAAACTAACCTAGCAAAAGAAAAATCCTTGTAATATCCAGTCTAATAATCTAAATTAAGTAATTTCTAGCAGTCACTATTCAGTAGAGAACCATTAACCTACTGGGTGACACAGAGCAGCTTTCTGTGTCCTTGTACAGTTGTTTGCCCTTCCTCTTTTCTTTTTACCTTGTGTATTAGATTATGAGTTCCTTAGGGCAAGAACCATCTCCCAGTGTGCTTGCATTGTATGCTCTAAAGGTGCAGGGGTAAATGAATGGAAAATCGGATATAATGATAATAACCCAGGATAATCTTTAGTATTATCTGATAGGATACCTTACAGACCAAATCCTACTGTGGCATTAAAGATTCTGTTTTTGGAGTCTCATACAAAAAGAAAGGGATTTGCAATTAATGTCCCAGTTCCTCAGCTTTTCTAAAGCTGAATATTGCAATACCAGTTAAAAACTACAGGCATGATTGTCCTTTTACTTACACTATTTATAGCAAATCCTAAGTATGCATTAACATGCCTGCTGTTCCATCAGTGAGACTGAAAGAAAAATGAAGCTGAAACTTTAACAGCAACCAGAAAAAAAAAAAAGCACAGATAAGGTGAGTTAATGATGAACAGACGAATGGCTTTTAACACAGTTGTGGTTCTATATCCTGTGGTACATTTAAGCATATGTTAATGTTGTGCCTATTTATTCAGACATCATATGAGAAATGTTTAAGAGAAATTATTCAAGGGCTGGCATGTTTTAGAAGAATAAGGTCTTAAAACTTTTTTCCCCTGCTTTTAGCTATACCAGTAGAAACTGCCAAACAAAATGCAAACGTTGCTTTGGTTCTGACTTCGTGTGGAGGCCATATTGGTTTTCTGGAAGGAATATGGCCAAGGAAGTGCACTTACATGGACAGAGTCTTCAAGCAGTTTGTGCAAGCTATGTTTGAGCATGGAAATAAAATCTTTAGCATGTAGCTTTGGACCATTATTATAGCACAGTGGCACATTCTGACAAGGGCAGTTAAGCTTAGTGCACAAATTTTAACTCCTGTAAGCCAGCAAATGGATAAAGTCCATTACTACATGCAAAAATATTTTTGCCTAATATTTTGTAGCAAGAAACTAAATATTATGTTGTCACTTTTATATTTATTTTTAATATGCCTTACTAAAAATGACCTTAAGTGAAACAGCATTCTTCATACATCAAATTGCACTTAACCAAAACTATCAAGTAGAGAGATTATAATTCCTCAGGATTTTAATCTAAACCAGTACATATTTAGAAGACTTAATTTAGATGGCTTTTAATAGTAGAATGGCAACCTCAAAATAGCTTATATTATCCTGTCCTACATAGTACAAGTTGGCCCATTCCTTAGGGCACTGATAGTGAAAATCTTAAAATATGAAAACAAAAGGAGGGAACAAAAGCACTGATTCTTCAAGTAAGTCGAAATTTCAGCATGTTATTCCACAGCATTAGATTGATACCTGCTTTTGCTGTTCTGCCCTGAGAGTATTCATATTTAGGGCTGGTTATTGTTTTTTAAACTATGTCAATGCCATACTTGTCTTACATGATTATTTTTTTAAAGAGCTAATTTATAGTGTTTACATATAACCAAAAGATTCCTTTAAAACAGTACTGTAATAACTTGCATAATTAAATTTTGCATTTCAAAGTTTATGTAAACCTGGGTGTCGTCATATAATTAATATGTACTTCATATCGCTGGTAAACTTGAGGATTCAACCTGCTATGTTTATATTGCCCTGCAAGAACATTTCAGTTTTAAACAGTAAACATTAGAGGCCCAGGAAATTACTATATAATCTGCTTTAAATCAAAAAATAATAAAATCCGAACCTTTTGTCTCTGCTATTGTTTCATATCATTTCTGAAGAGAAAGCAACAAACTGTTTAAAGAAAGTTGGGAGAAAGGTCAGAGTCCCATCTCTCTGGTTTGTTTATTTGATCATTTGTCAGCATTTTGGCAGTAGGTTGTCAAATCAATGAAGCCACTGCAAACCAATTTCTGCCCTAGTGGCTCATGAGTGTGTGAAGCTGGCGAAGGCAGCACTGTTCTCCTCAGCCCTGACACAGAGTGACAGCCAACGTGGGCCTTTGAGGAAAATGGACAGTTGGACAGAACATATTCAGAAACTGTTGGGAAGTCCACATATAGGGCATACTGAAATTTTAAAAAGGCTCTTGAACAGCTTCTGTGGAGCTCCCACCTTCTGCTGATCATGGACTTGGGCCCAGTCACACAAGAGAAGTCAGTAAAGATGCCTCTGCATTTTTATTTTTATCTTTTGAGTAGGGTCAGTACAAGAAGAAAATTCAGCTAAAAAAAGCAAGTCAGGTCTTTTGTCTCAAGCAGTACGTGAACACTCCTCTTGCAAGGCATGTTTCCTA
Organism: Serilophus lunatus; assembly: GCA_013399895.1. NCBI lineage: Eukaryota > Metazoa > Chordata > Aves > Passeriformes > Eurylaimidae > Serilophus > Serilophus lunatus. The sequence continues at coordinate 305,177 of VXBA01004822.1, read as the reverse complement.
GTAACAGCAAAGGAAGAACAAAAATACTTTTTGTCTTTAGAAAAAGAAATTGGGACATGCTACACGAAAGCTGTTTTGTAAGGTGGATGGTTGAATTAAAGAACTTAGGAAGTGCTTTCAAATTTTGACTTTTAAGCACTGGCCCTTGCCTAAGTAATGAACTCTAACTAAATTTTTCTTTAATAAGGAAAATGAGAAGAGTAACTTGCAAAAGCAAAATGAAATTTTGTGCATGCTACATAAAATATTAGTAGGGTGCCTTATTTATTCTTGTATTGATTTCCAGGTTTTATGTTCATGCAAAAACAATAAGCAATAAACAGTGTATTTAGCATTATATTTGTAAAATTGTTTGGGTGCAGTACTGTTCAAAACTCAGCATCACGTATTAATAAAAATAAAAGCACTTACATTAAATCATACCTTACTGTTTAAATAAAAGTAATATGATTAACGGCAGAATTTCTGTCTCTCTGAACTGCTGTCTTACTTCATCTAGATCCAATTCCATATACAAATCCCCATGATACATTTATCTTTAAAGCTGTATCTAGCAAAAATCTGTAAAGCTGTTTTATTTTTTTCCCCCAAATATAGAATGTTTTTCCTCATATTACTTTAGGGAAAATGCATTGTTGAAAGTACAGCGTTCAAACTGTTAACAATCCAGTTTTTCTATGGATATCTTCAAGCTTTCCCAGTCAGATTTTCTGAAACAAATAATGCTGTCAGTTCCCTCAGCTCTTGCAGGGGACACAAAAGCTAGAAACAAGCACCATAAACATTTTTGCTACGTAATATCTTTGTACAAAGAGTTTCACAAGTGAGCCAAGACCCACAATGTGGCCTCTATTCAAAACAGTGTGAATTTACAGGGTCTTAACTTTGGCTTTTCATGTGATTTTCAAGTATCCAGGCATCAACAGGAATATGAAACGCTGAAGGTGGGAGGAAATTGTTAGTTACCACTGCACTCATTACTGGAAAGACAGAGTAGAACGAAAATGAAATTTCAAGCCACGAGGGCTGCAGACACCTACTTCTTTCCAGAGAACTTTTGTCCTAGTTCAGAACCCCATAGTTGCTGAACTTGAGAGGAACGTCTAGAGATTGTTTAGTTCAACCCTCCTGCTCAAAACAGGACCTATTGCATATGTACTCCAGAACATCCACTTCTCACTTTGCTTTTGGAGTCAATGCATGGTACTGCCCATTTTATCTATGAGACCTTCAGTCACTGAAGGGCCATCTGTGACCTCAGCTACCTTAGTACCAGATCATAAAGACCAAGATTTTAAGGTGTAATTTATTATGTCTGCTCTTGGCAAAAAAAAAAAAAAAAGAAAAAAAAAAAAGAAAAGGACTTAGAGAACTGAAAATTTCAAATAGAAAAATGCGGTTCTACAGGGAAATTAATCCCTGGCATTTATTTCACACTGCACAGAAGAATTAATGCTCTTTTTAGAAACCAAGATGCATAACAGCACAGTTTAAAAGACTTAGCAGAGCTATGGAGGACAGACTACAACTCCACAGGAGCTGGTGTCAGGAAAATGCCAATAAAGCAGCGCTGACTCCAGGCAGGTCAACATGGTCCTGTCAATATGGCACCAAGTGTCACTCTTCAGATATTGACATGCTGATGTAGTTGCACAATGTGGTCACTCTAAGACCTAGATTCATCATTCCCCTGAAAAAAATTCCCACATTCAGCATAAGAGCAAAGTGACAAGTCTTGGCCTCATTTTTTTCCCTGCCTCCCTGCAAAAAGAAAAACACCAAAACAAAATCAGATATTCAAATTATACACACCTCCCATTTTGCACATGGCCCCCCTGCTTCCTCAGCTAAATGCTCTGTAAAGCTCTTTAATCCAGGCAGTCAGGGCACCCTCCAATCCCTGTTGTCCCAAGTGCCATCTACACAGGCATTTCTCCTCTTTCACCTACAACTCCTATAGTTACCTGGCTCATGACAATGACTCACACTTCCCACCAAGAGGACTTTTAGTCCTGCACGTGGTGCTCATGAGCAAGCACACCGTACCTCTCCCCCAGCTCAATGCATCATTGCTTTGAGGGAAAAAAAAGAAACATTTTTTTCCCCCGAGTCACAGAGTTGCTGTCACACAGAGGCACCCTTCAAACTGTGCCACTTGCTGTGGTTCTCATTCCAGGATGCCAGATGGTCAAAAAATGGCTTAGAATGCTCGAGGCAATGAATAAGAGGAAGATATAGAAAAGACCGAGACTCTCCTTGGGGACTTGCCACTGGCAACCAGAATATATGCTGGGTCCTCCTGACAATAGGCTCGTGGTGCTTCTTGCCAGCCAGCAAAATAACTCCTGGAGCCAGTCTGCCGTGGAACATCTCAGCCACGTTTCTACATTTTTGTTGGGTTTATGGGATTTTTATTATTATTGGGTTGTGTTTTTTTTTGTTTGGGGGATCTTGGAAAAAATTTTCGTTCCAACAGAAGAAAAGGAAAAATCTGCCAAATAGACAGCGGTTCTTCATTGGCAATCGTCTGTTTCTCTGAGGGTTCCAATTTTCCTGTCTTGTTCCTTCTACTGGAAATGCAAAAATCAGCGTCTCCCTTCTTCCTGGATGATAATAGAGGGACTTTTTGAAGCTGCTGAAGGGAGGGAGATCGGGGCTTTATGCTGCCTCAGCTGCTTCTCCAGTTCCTTAAAGGTTCTATATATATAGTGACTAGAAACCCACTGGTTTAAATGAGCTTCCCATGTGGCCTTGGGTCACCTGTCTGAGGCATTCTGAGGGCTAGCAGTGCTTGCAAGGTTAATTACCGGTGAAAGGTTTAAGCAGCTACTGCCTCTTGGTTGTCAGTCACCGCTTCCTTGCTCAGATGAGGTGTCTGATAAGCAATAGGGCAGGCTGGGAGTGTGTTCGCATGTCAAACGGGAAGGCAAGATCTGTGTGCTAGCAGGACCGATGGGATCGAGTTTGGGATCAAGAGCTCAATCCTGTAACTACGCAGCCTGCCCTAGGGCTGCAGTTTCACAAGCAGCTGTCAATGTTAACAGCTCCCTCAAGCCAAAAGGGGAAGGCTTGCTCTTCCTCCTCCCCTGTCTTGTCTTTTTATCTCCCTGATTCCACTCACATGGTTCTCAGCCTTTCTTACTCTGGCAGAATATGATTCAGTTTTTCCACTGGGTTCTTTTTTTTGCTAGCTCAGTAAGCTAGATTCTCTTGCCTGTGGGAGTCCCTCAGGTACTAGATGGAGGCTAGCATGAGGTAAGGAGCTGGAGAACAGTGCTGAGAGTGGGGAAAGGAAGTGGAGAAGACAGTGAGAGAGACTTCCCCTTTTTGGTGACAGTCATCTCCCGAAGCTGTAGCCAAACATGGCACTCTCTGCAATTAGTGGGACAATCCATGTATCAGCTGAGCTATTGCTCCTGTGAAAAAAGGCATAATTTAGAAGCAAGTAATTTTTCACTTAGCTGCAGACAAGAGGCACTCCAGCAGTATTACAGGACTGGTAAATTAACAAAGGGCAAAATTAACAAAAAATCCCTCTGGGGTTAAATCTGTCCTATCCACACACCCTACCTATGTGAATGCAGTTTTTGCTCCCAGTTCTGCAGCAAATTTGTACCTGAGAGCTCTTGTTCGTATTCACCACAACTTCTGAGGACAGTAAATTTCTGCTAAGTTTGTTTTCTTTCAGCAAAGTGACATTTGCTGGCAAGTTCACACTGACATCAGTGCTTCAAAATGCTGCCACCTTCTGTGGAAAACTGGAAATTTACTGGTATTCTATCCCATGAACTGAGTTTTTCCAAATTTCAGAATTTAATGCTTTATAAGAATTCCTGCTACTTTATTACTTCCCTGCTGCACAGCAAATTACTATTTCACGGAAGGATGTGAGAAAAATCTAGGTTTACTTGCTTCATGTTCCTAAGAAAGAGGGATGGGAAAACATCATGTTAAATTTATAAAGTTAACGATAACATAAAGAAATGCTTTTCTCATCCTCCAGGAAATTTACAGGCATCCTGGTGATTAAAATTTCCTTCATCTGGAAAGGATTCTGTCAGTTACTGTAGGAGAGCAGGAGACCACATGTTGCTGCATTCATTGTAAAGTCACAGCAGATTATCGTGCATTAAAGAGGAGCTGCTACAGGGAGTTATAAATAACATCTCCTCCTATCAGCTTTTAAAAAAACTGCAGCTGCTGAAAATTTCCATTTGTCCAGTACAAACTGTGCTTCAATGAAGTGTGTCCAGGACTTACCAATGAAGGCAATTCCTTGTTTTGGTTAACAAACGGACAAAAAACTATAGGCAGAACAAAATATCCCCAGGTAATTTGAGCTACATACAAACTAATTTATGCTATTCAGAAATCCCATAAATGTGATAGCTATAGAAATCACTGTTTGGAAGATTATAAAATAGACTTTAAAAGTTTATTATAAAAATAACCCCTTTTTAAAGGCCGCAGGCATTAAAAGAATATTCACAGAACCAAGTGCCAAAATACTTGTGTGGGGTTTGTTAGATCAACAAAACGTAATCAGAAATTTGTACAGGAAATCAGAAATGTCTGGGAGAAACCCTGTAACATACCACCATTCAAAACCTTTTCTTCTAACATCTTTTATGGCTATTGGCTGGGGTTCATCATGCTGTTCTCCAGTTGTGATACAGTGCTGTATGCAAGTGACTGCATGAGTTCCTGGCCAAACAAACTCAGACTGTGTCTATATTGGCAAGTAGAACATACACCAGCACATGTGGATGCACACAGCAAAGCTACTGAGTATCGAGATCCTGATGCACATACTATACATATGCATTTTAGGTAGGGCCTACTTCAGGTTAGCCCTAGCCTAGTGATGTGGGTGAGGTGCACTAGTTATGCATGAGGTACCTCTACACTAGTTTTCTAGTTAGCACCAGCAGCTCTCTTTTGGAGGAGGTCTTCTGGTTGCTCCCACTTGTCATGCAGGGTCTCGGAGTGTGCATAACAGATTGCATAATGAAACATCCCGAGGCAAAGAAGCCACAACATAAGCTGAGGTATGAACACATTACCAGTGTAGCAAGGTCTGAAATATCCCAGACCGTGACAAAAATCATAAATACAGTTATGCTATAGAATGAGTTGTGAAACACTGTGGGGAATACACAGAAGAAAACAGATGGCTGGCACTTGCAGGGTTTCTGCTGTACTTAGGAGAGCAAAACAAGTTGGACAAGTGGACTCAGAAATGCAGCTCACTGAACGAACTCAGTGCTCTGGAGAGAGGAGTGGACACGGCACAGGACACACCCAACAATCCTCGTCACATGGAATTGCGTCCAGATGGTTCTCGAATACCTCTGGCGAGGGAGATTGCACCACCTCTCTGGGCAATAGGTTCCAGTGCTCGGTCCCCCGCACAGCAAAGCGGTTCTTCCTCATGTCCAGGTGGCGCTTTCCGCGCATCAGTTCCTGCCCGGTGCCAGTCCCGCGGCTGGACACCACCGAGAGGAGCCTGGCCCCGTCCCCTGGGCACAGACACACAGTTATTTATTACACGCACTGCCGAGGTCCCCTCTCGCTCGCCTCTCCCCTCGCAGTTCCCGGCGGCCGGGAGGTGTCCGTGGCACAGCGCTCCCAGCCCGCCCGGTCCCGCCGCTCCCCCGCCCC
>VXBA01004822.1:134236-298519 GCA_013399895.1 Serilophus lunatus | reverse complement strand
CCTTCCCTTCCCTTCCCCCCCGTGCCCTCTCCAGCAGGTGGGCATCCAGCCTCAGCCCCTGCCCTACGGAGTGGAGGGTGTGGGACTGGAGTTTCTCTGGCCTTTTTTTCTTTTTCTGTACACCAAAATCTTTGATCATGTTCTGGTTCATTCCTGCACTTTGTGTCTTCCCTTGTTTCCGTGATCTGACTTTTACTAGAGGGTGACTTCTCCAGGGCAGAGACTGGCGGTTCTGGAATGTCTGGAAAAGACTTTGCTCTGTTGTGCAAAGTATTGGTAGGAGAGAAATCGCTGTTAAAGCGCTCTGTGGGAGTAGAGTGTATTTGTCAGTGTCCTGAGAAGCTATGCCGGTGAGACAAGGGTTGTACTTTCTGTTTTGTGCTTCAAGTCTTTCCTGAGTGTGCCATGTCATGTGTCTGAGAGCTCTCTGTGCACCTGGAAAAAAGCCAAGAAGGTCCAGGTGTGTACAGTGTGTGTCATGGAGTTCTCCCATTCGGAGAGTCAGTATTTGCCTCTGGAGGACCAAAGGCTTGTTCAGCAGCTGCATCAATGCCTGGCGAGGGTGAGGGGCCGGCAGCCCGCAGCTCTCTCGGGTTGTCTTGGCTTGTGAGGTGTCGTGGAGCTCATGAGCCGCTAGAATTCAGGCACACCAGTTCTGTTACCTGCTCCTCTGGGAGACGCATGGAAATAGCACCAGAAAAAGTGCTATTAGGGATTTCTTCTCTGGATGCAATTAAAGAAATGTGTCTTAAATATGAGTTGCTTGCCATGCAGCTTCGTTAAAGATCAGAAGACAGCACTGATGTCTGGAATCTAAGTCTTTATCACATTTTTTTTAAATCAAAATTATTAGTTTTACATGGTTACAAGTGCTTTCATAAATGACTGGATAAATGAAAATGAGGTTAAGGACAATTTAAAGTCTAAAGAAAAGTGCAGCTGTTTACTTCTTCCTTTTGGATAAGGAGCTGAATGTAAGTGTCTTTCATATTGTTAGAGAAAGACATGCATTTGTCCATACTGGAGGTCATACAGTGATTGTAATGAACTGAAACTATCTGGTCCGTGTTACACAACTGGTAACTTGAAGCTCCTGTTTGACCTTAATTGTAAGATTTAACATCAGTTAAGGTTTGAGAAGTAGTAGTTTGAAAAGTAGTACTTTTGTTGCAGAGATATTTCTTTGTCAGTCTGCCAGTGACAAAAATGAGTAGGTAATTCTTGATTGAAAAAGGTGACGTGGGAGTTCTGGCCATAGAGGCTTCCAGTATTCTTAATTTAAAAAAGTTATTAGTGGAACTTTGCTGAACATTGTTACTTATGCCATGATACAATAACAGTGGCTTTGAATAAGAGAACTGAAAAGTTTCAGAAGTCAGAAATATGTATGAAAGGGATGATAACCAAATCTGTGAAGAAGTTTTCTCCAAGGATCTCTGCCCAAGGCAAATGTCTCAAATAATGCCACTTTCTAGGCTTTCCATCTCTAGCTGGTAGCTTAAGTCATGTTAGAAGGAACAGTTGTAGGTGGTTGCTGATGTCTGTGAAGTTCTGTTGTAGCAGCCACAGAACTTAGTGGAGTGTAATGGATTTATTCACTGCTGCTTTGAAGCACAGGGTTGACAGCAGCCCTACTTTTTTTGGTGGCTGCGGAAGAAAGCAGCATATTATTTTCTGGAAAGAGGTGGAAGGCTGAAAAAATTCCTTTCAAATAGTGCTGTTATCTGCCACCTTTTGAAAGGTAAAAGGGTAATACTTAAGAAGGCAAAACGCCAAAAATTGTTGGATATCGAGATAAAAAGTAAAATTTGTAGGTTGTTTTTTGTTTGATGGTTAGTTTGGTTTTTAATTCCATATCAAAGAAACTTTAAAGCAAAAACTTGGAAGGAATGGAAGAAGGTGGGAAATCAGAGTCTGAGGAAGAAATCAGTAAAATGTTTGCTGCATAAACATTTTTTATTCTTCATAGGTGGCATGAAACGTCCTGTTTGTAAGCATATGCATAAGGAATGCTCTTGGCACACCTTGATAAGTTACTTTGGCCAAAACATCGATTGCCTCTTGTAAAAACCTGTAAGTAAAATAAGTGTAATTTGATTTGAGATTGCTTTGATGATCTGCTTTCTGGTCACAGTTAGCATGATCTACCTATAAAAGGAAAAGTGAATGAATGTAGGAAAGCGAAAAGCTATAACATTTGACAAAAACTCTAAAAGCTGAATCAATTGTTGTGTTTTACAGAAATGGCAGCTCAGAAAAGGAAGTCTACTTTAGTAGAGCCTTCTGCTAAACGTCCAAAGCTGGACAAGAACAGCAAACAGTCATCGGTGAAGAAGGAAAAGGAGGTGTCAGATACAAAACATGGCTCCAATAAATCGAAGCCTAATCAGTGTGCAGAGCAGGAGAAAACTGTACTCAAAACCTCCGTCAAATCAAACAGGTCAGTGACCAAAAAAGACATAGTTGTTCTGTGTTGTCTTCGTGGATTGAGTTAGTGCATAAACTTTCTCAGCAGAGGGAACCTGAGTTACAGATACAGCTAAATAGTTTAACAGTACTGGTAGGGAGACCAGCCTTAAATCATTAAGTATGCTGTCTGCTACGTGGTAATGCTGTAGGTGTCTTGAAATCCAGAAAGACTTCCTTCAAAAAAGTTTCTGAAGCAAAAATAAAGCTAGTACTGAATTGGAAAGCCACAAGTGTCAACGATTAAGAACTGCTAGAGATGTTAAAAAGTATTCACCTGGGGTTCATAGTTCAGTCTTGCCATGCATAAAAAGCCATTAAGAGTACACTCAAGAGCAACCTTTTTAGAATGATTCAAGAGAAAATTCTTCCAAAAGTACTGAGGGTTTAAAATCTAGTGTTTTAAGAAAGAAAAGGAAAAAGGAGACAGAGGGTAGTAGCAAAGAAAAGAATCTTACCACAAATCCTAGGTGCTGAAAAAATAATTTTATTTGAATCTTTCAGTGATAACATCAATGAACCTGAACAAGGAATACGCAGGACTACAAGATCATCAGCATTCAACTCAAATAATAAAACAATACCTGGCAAAACTGTCCAGCAGCAGGAGCAGCAGCAGCAGCAGCAGCAGCCTAAATCTGCAAAAAATAAGGAGGTATGCCAGAAAAAGTCTGTGCAAGAAATTCCTAAGTCGAAATGTGTAATTGCACCAAATGAGCCGGTAATGAGGAGATCACAGAGACTGCAGCAGTTAACACATGTACATGTTCCAGCAAGATCCCTGCGCAGCAGAGAAGTTAAAGAAGACAAACCTTTGGAAGTTAAGCACAGTAGCCAGGCGAAGAGAAACACTGTTCCAGCAAAAGCAGCTAAATCTGCTGGAGAGAAAACAGAGCAGAAAAACACCAAGATAAAGTCGAAAAATACGAATGAGGATAAGGAAATAAATGCAGAAGTGACCAGCTCTCTGAAAGAGAAAAAATGTAAAGCAGACAACAAAAAGGATAATTCCAATGGCTTTCAACGCAGTCTGCAAGGATCCTCATCGTGTCCTGATGAGAGTCTTGAGGAAGTTAAGAAAGACCAAATGGGCCCTGTGTCTCCTAATCCTAGCAACACAAAGAAAGTGGAAACTGATTCTCTTAAGCCAAATTCTAAGGCAGTATCTAAGGAAAAGCAACAAATGCATCAGAATACAAAACCCATTGCAAAACCAAAAAATACTTCCCAGCCATCTGTAAGTGAAACAAGTGTGGCTGATCAACCAGAGAACGATGTGAAATCCAAAAGGGTGAGCATCCTTGAACTCTGTGAAGAAATTGCAGGTGAGATTGAGTCAGATACAGTAGAAGTGAAAAAGGATTCCCCTAATGCTGAGGATAGCAAAACAGAAGAAAAGCACAATGATGTACAGTTACAACCAAGTGAAGGGCTTTCTCAGAAAGAACCCAATCAAAGTACTCAGTACAAACGTTTTTTCCCTAGCAAAAAAGTAATGCCTGTCAAGTGCACTCTGAATGGTAGAAATAACTCCTCAAACAAAAACTCTAAATGGACCAAAATTAAATTGCTGAAAGCTAGTAACGTGAAGCAAAGTAACTCAAATTCTGCAAATGCCCCCAAGCTTTCTTTTTTAAAAGATTTCGCTGAAGTTTCAGAGGCAAGTCAAATAGCTACAGAAGCAGAGCTTTTGAAGGCACAAGGCAAGCTGTCAACAACAAGACTCCCTGAGAATGAAAGCACAACTTGTGTGCAGGAGAAATCAGATCCTTTGTCTGAAAGAGCTGGAGCTAAAGAAGTGACATTAGAAACAAAACAGCCCACAAGCAAAGGTGCAGAAAATGGTTTGTTGCCTAATTTGACAAAACATTTATGTGAGCCAAGACCAGACGAGGTAAGTTATTTTAGTTACGGTGTATGGTGGGAGGGTGTTCTAAATCTATTCTGTCTTCTGAGATTCCCATGCTCAGGAAGTTTATTTTAACAGTGACTTTATTTTACAATGACTTCAACTTTTCAAGTGTATTTAAAGATTACTGCTGCAGTGTCATAGATGAGATGGTAATAAGCTGAAAAATGAATCGATTCCACACTCCTAAATTCTGTTGTTAGCAAAATGTTGATCAATAAAATTTTCTGCTGGAGCCAAAGGTTTTACAGATTCATATAGATTCACTTTTTCATGAGTTAAGCTTCCGTAGCTATTCTGTTCTGAAAAGGTGTATTAAGAGAACACTTGTTTCCCTCTCATTTCCTTTTGTGAATGAGTTTCTAAGAAAATTTAAGATTTTGAGGACAGCTATGTTCTAGAGAAAATACTTTATTTTACAGGCTTATACATAAAATTAAAAAGATTTTTTTAAAAATGAATACCACAAACTTCAGTATGGAATAGCCAATCAGCTACATTTTGTCTGCTTAAAATAATGCAGGAATTACAAAACTGATGCTGTATTCAAGATGTTAATACTCAGTTTAATTAGTGATTTTATTAATAGGCATTAAATAGTTTGGAGTTTTTTGATTTCATGTTTCCTGTTTTGTTTAGAACTTTCGATTACGTTTGGAATCAAGTCCAGAAAGTTCTCCAGTAAAGTGTGTTACAGCTCCTAGACCACCAAAACAATTAAAAAAAGAACCCAGAGAAAGTGAACCTCAAGGTAACTGTTTACTAGAAATGTCTTCACTTCTTTTGTCCAGTTCTATCAGAAACTTATAAGTCTTCCTCAAAGAGGAGTGTTTCACAGAGTAAGGTACAGCCAGTGCAGAACTAAACTTCTGGAATTGGAACTGTTCCCCAGGGGTTTTGTATTGCTTTGTGTCATACCCAGGACCACTGTAGTGGACACCAAAATCCCTTTTGTGTCTCAGCTGTGAAGTGGGAAAGAGAGGGAAAACTCAACCAAATTATTTCCTTTTCCACGTAATAAAGCAGTAAAACAAACTTCCATACTTCAATTGGCTTCTCTTGACTTGGTTTTTGTTAATTCTCTATTATGGTTCCTTTGAATAAGTGTCCGCATTTCTTTCTTCTAAATTGTTCTGCCTGATCTTTACCAACTTTTTAATTGAGTAATCACTCATGGTCTTCTTTTATTAGTGTGTGAATGCAGTTTGTCAAAGCCTATGATCAGCATCATGAGACTATTCTGACTAAAATACATTTCATCAAGAAGTATTATCAATGGGTCACTAACATGTCTCTTCATTAACATTTTTTTTGTTCTGTTTTTGGTGGTGGTGGACTTGGCTTGAGGGTTTTGTTTTTTAATCTGGACCTTATTTTGAATGCACTGTTTAACTATTTAGCTTTAATAAATATTGAGTTGTTTTTTGTTTTGTTTTTTTTTTTCTTGATGTTGTAACATACTTTTGAAGGACGGAATAATACACTTGTACTGTTAGAGAATGTAAAAAGTGGGGTTTTTTTCTTTTGCTCTTTTGGATTTTTTCTTAAGTGTTACAGAACATGCCTCAGATGGGGGCATACTATGTATTAATGATTCTAACACTCTACATAAGGCTATTTATATGGTATCAGTATAAACATATTTAAACATCTGTGTAGTTTCACTGCTGGCTTTGGTTGACTGCTGGCAAACTGCTCTGCAGAACTGCTCTGGAAATGTTGAAGAAAAATCACTTTTTTTTTTTAAGTATTGTGGAGAAATAGCTGGGGACTCCCTCAAGGTTGCATCTGTTTTTATTGGCCAACAACATTGTAACACTGTCTTGAATATGCTTTTTGCATATTACTATTTGTGTAGCTCAAACTTCCTTTGCAACTAAGAACTTTATAATGAAGTTCTAATCTTTGGTCAATTGTAGATTTGGCTCCCTCGCAGTTGACGCAAACTTCTCTTACAAATCAAGCTTCTGAAACTGAGAGCAGGTACAGTATTTCATACATTATGACATTACAGTAACCTTCCATAGAGTTATGAGAGGATTTATTATAAGACTAACTGTTGTCTCCCAGCCTCAATTTTCAGTTTCAAGTAAGTGACTTGTGCTTTGTAAAAACAGACTTTAATTTCACCCCCTAGTTAAGGGATGTTTTTGTTTTGCTAAGAAAATCATTAGACAAGATATTTTTAACTGCACATTTATTTTTAAAAGCATTATTTAACAGAGTTGGGAAAACATTTACGGTTGTCTCTTCCACAAAGCACATAACCAGAGAGTTTGGGAAGGGTTTACCACATGATTTCCACTTTTACTGAATTATTTCATTTATGTCTGGAGGAGTTTTCTAATCATTAAATTATGTGAGTCTTGTACGTGTGAAATCTTTTTAGGTGGGGAAGAGAGGGATTTAATTTGGAGTTACTTTGTGATTATTGTGAAATGAAAGTATCAGCAGCAGCCATATTAAAAAAATGTTCTTATTACTGACTAAATTTATTTTATACTTTACATTTGTGTGTTATCCTTGGTCATGTTGATTGCTGTAGTTTTTGAACAGTTCTGACATAGTCTCTGGTTATAGACAATTACAAGCTAAATCAAATAATTTCTTTGTACCTGGTACCTTGAAGAACAACCTGATTGGCACAGTGGTTAGTATATTGATACTGCTTTCTATATTTATAATGGGGACATGGGGAAACGTTTCAGCTAATTTTGAATACATCCATCTGAGGCCAGATAAACAATTCTGACTAAGCAACCCTTTTGTACATGTTGAAAAACTCTACTAAGTAACCTGGAATTTCACAGGAGGTGGGTAGTAAGGTAGATGCAAAACTAGTTAAATAAGGGGTTTTAGAATTTTCAATAAGCAGTACAGTAACTTTGATTTTTCATATTTTTATGCTCAACTGTCAAACAATGTTATGTTATCTACTTTAAATTTATTACCTTTGTTACCTGAACAAGCCCATATTGCTTTACTATTATTTGGATACATATTTTTCTTCTGAGACCTTTCTTGCCCTGTTTTCCATATCAAGATTTAAACCATCATTCTTTCTGTGGTACTCCTGCCATAACAGAGAAATCTGTCTTATCTGTGCGCATATCTACAGTGTAGTTCTCTTTAGGGCTTTATAGGAAAAAGTTGCAGCAGAAAAAGGCAAACTTTGAAGTTGCTACTTAGTGCAAATTTCGGGGCACATGACAGGAATAAAAAAAAATAGCTCTGATTTAGCACAAAAAATGCTGTTTAAGAAATGCCTGCCAGGAGTTTCTATTTTTTGAAAGGCTCACTGAATTAACCTGCTACCTGTGCTACAGCAGCTGCCACAATTAAGTGTTTGGCCTTATATCCTTAATATGTTTGCTCAGAAACAGAAAATACATAAATACCTTGTTGAAGTATTTGTATTTTTGTGTATGTTTTGGTTTGGCAATCATCACTAGTGTTATCCAAACCTGGAATTAATGTCATTTTTTTTGCCCTGAATATAGTAGCAAGTTTGTAGAATAACTTTGTTGATGTACCATAGTACTTTACAGTGTTTCTTTCAGCAGTGATAAGGGGAAGCTTAAAGGGAGTGAGATACCAGAGATACCCATACATTTATTCCTTGAGTCCTCTTTCTGCTTTCACTGCCAGCCATTAGAAGAGAATCAGCTTGAATTGGAGAGATTTGACATCTGACTTAGATCAGTGGGAATGTTTATGTATTACTGTGTTTTAGCAGCCTCATGTAGGAAACCTAAACCTTACCTAGGAAATACATGGCATTAGGCATCACTGGTCATGCTCTGAAAGTGCCTCAATTAAATGCTTGTGTGTTAATGGTTATGACTGACCTGCCCTCTTGATCATAATTTTTTTTAACAAAAAGTCTTGTAGGTAGGGTAGTCACAAACTGCATCTTTTGGTTAATCCTTTTATTTCCTTATTTTTCCATTTGAATTGCAGATTAAAATGTATAGGACTGTATTTTGGGTAATTAGCTTGGATTCACATCTCATTAAAGTTTAGTTACACTAGTCACAATGGCTTTGAGTATCTGGTATGACATGTAGAAGCAGGTCCATTTTTAACATGAAATGTATTTATGTTTCAAGGATTCCATTGTCAAATCCTGCATTAGCATCAAAATGCAGTAACTTCCCATCATCTGAGGAACATATTCAGAAGCTAAAAGAAGGAGGAAAAGATGGCGATAAGCAGCTGATCACAGTAAGTAATACCTTTTAGTAAGGCTTATACCTTCTCAAAGAAATTACTTTTGAATTTGCAGTGCTGTGTTTTTTATGGACTTGTCTAAAAATCATTACTTACACCTACTACTTATTGCCATTGTAAATGACTTGTGAAAGTAGAACCTGTACTAAAATGTCATTCAGTGTTGATAGAAAAATGGTGGCAGCCAGCCTTAACATTTAAAGCTGGTTCCTATTAAGGCAAATTTCTGCATTTTTAAAATAGGCTGGCTATTCAATGAAAATACTGCTGTTTTAGGGAGAAAAAATTTGCCTTTACTTATGTGCAAAATCTCAGTTTCTTTAAAATTGCAGAATTATAGGGGAAGGTGCATCTGGCAGATTGTGTGCAATACTAATGCCAGCCCATTTGTTGCTGGGCATTCAAATGTCTATTGTTCTGAGACAAACTTAGATTTTCCAGTGGATGCACTTATTTTCACCATATTTAAGTAGCAATACTGGTCTGGTTATTTATTCTTACCCTCTTTTGCTATTAGCTACAAAATACAGGTAACAAGAAAATGCAAAATGAGAAGGGAGTGATACATAGCTGTTTTTCTGTCTTGTAGAATCACACAGCCTGATAGTGAGACAGTTGCTGAGTTTTTGGTTGTGTTTTGTTTTGTGTGAACCATCCACATATCAGATAATCCTTGAGAAGTGAAAGGCTAGAGCTGGGAAGACACACAGGGAGAGGAATCCAGGCCACGAGGAAGGCACCTTTTTATGAAATTACACATCTCACATACGTAATTTGAGGTCTTGCTAAATTGTAATTTTTTTCATGTAATACATGGATTATACACATGAAAATATTAACTGAAGTAGAACCAGGTGAATTCTGAACACTCTCTTATATCCATACTGAAATATAAAAATATAATAATAATCTTGGCCCAGCCACAGGATGATAACTGTACTGTATCTGATGTATTGCCTTTTCGAAACTCATTTTACCAACAGAATTAAAATGAATGATGAAACATCTTAACTACATTAAAAGGGCTACAATAACACTCCTTTTAATTTCAGCAAAGTTAACTTAATTTTTGCTTATACGATAAGAGAACTTGACTGAAAAGTTGCTAGGATCTTTGACAAGAAGAACTACAGAACTTGCTGCTTGGCTACTGAAGAAAGGTTGGATAGCTCTCCTCTGCAGTCTTCAGACAAAGAGATTTTTTGCAACTTACTGACTATGCTGGCCCTAGCCATGTATTCAGCCCAAATCAGGAGAGTAATATTTTCTTTTCCCTAGATACTCATCAGTAAAAACTGTTATTTACCAAGCAAAATTTCAGAGTGTGAAGAAAGGTTCATCAATGAAGAACACTAGGAAAAATGGGAGAAACTTAGCAACTGGTTTTGTATGTGCATTTCTAGAAAATGCAAGTGAGCGTTGTATTCAATTTCTAAATGTTAAAGTAGCAGCTTCACAATACCTGACATATTTCAGCACTTCATACAAATCTAGTTCACTCTCATTGAATTAATTGATTTCATTGAGTACAGAGTAGGCTCTTTATTTTGTTGTAAGGGCATTTTGATAATGCCTGTATTTCACTTTACCCAGAAAACATTAAATAAGGTATTGATTGGCTTTTCTTTTACCTTGAGCAATCCTGCTCTTTAGCATTGTCAGAACATGTAGAGGAACACAAGTATTAATTAAGCCATTTTGTAGAATACTGTCCTTGACGTTGGTTACTGGGGAGATGAGACATAGCTGTGACTGGGATAGTTTGTGCTGGCTTCTGGAGGGGAATACTCAACAAATAGTCAAAAGATTTGAGATTAAATGCGAATAATAAAATAAAGTACATATTGTAATTAATAATTCTGCTTGCAAAACCTTGGTAAGTTTCTTAAATGTGGATTCTGAATGGCTGGGCTGGTTTTTTTAATCAGTAAATATTTTCAAAGGTGTTCATGTGGTTCTGTAGTGATCCTCTGAGAAAGGAGAAATTATTAATTTGGTTTAAAAACTGTTGGGGTTGAAATTTCTCCTCTGTGAAGAGCAGCCTTACTGCACAAGGTCAAATCACTTAAATGAGTGTTTCTAGTGTCTAAAATATAGTTAATACCTAGAAATAAATTTTATTGCAAGTTGCTGGCATTCTGATTGTATTAAGAGAATCAATTTCATTATTCTTTCTTACCTTGACCAAAGGTGGGTAGTCATGCTTTTATTCTTATCAAGATACATTTAACTTGCACTTTGTTACACTTTTTTAAAAAATGGAATGCCATAAAGGTGCAGTTTTGGGCTCTCTGCTGTGAGATCTGTTTCCTCCAGACATCTATCGAGCCAGTTCATCTTGATGTATGTACAGAATCCTCTTCTCTTTTAGTAACCAAAGTGGAAAAACTAGTTGTGCTTCCTATCACTAGCCACATGATGCAATATCTTTATTTTGCTGTTCTTTTGCAACTGAATCTCCTTAGTCTTTTTCATTTAAGTTTGACATCTGTCCTTTTAATTGTCTTGACAGTATCCGAGAGTTAAAGTCCGGAGTGCTACAATATTGTCTGTGTGTTCTAATCTTTTTGGTTCCTGAGCTATATTTAGAGAGGTGTTGTGGTAAAACTAGGCTTTGTTTTTCACAACATGCTTGGGGTTTTTTTATATTTAATCCTTAAAGGTGTATCTTGGCTTGGGTCTTTTTCCCTATGATTGCTATAATGAATAGATTAATTTTCTTTTTTTTCAAGTAATAGAATCTTTAACAAGCTTTAAGGCTATTTGACTGTTGCAGAAATAAAATAATACAAATTCTGTTTGTAGAAAAAATGTTTAGTAGCTGGACTTGCATCATTCTCTTTCTTGATACACTTTATCTAGTTATCTGGGGAGCTTTTAAACAAAATTATATTCATTTTGTAGAAGTACAGCTAAGACAAGAGTTGTTTAGCTTGCTTGCTGTCACCCATCTTAAAAATCAGGTTTGTTCAGAGCATAGAACTTCAGCAGGAAACAGCAAAGAATCTAATGCTCCAACAAGATTTGTAAAGCAAACAGTGCCAGGAAACAACAGTGTTTGAAGTGATGTGGAAAGATTTGGGTTCAGGCAGAGGAAAGTATGATCTGTTTGAATACGGGAAATAAATTAAGGTTGAGGATAAAAATATTTTTATCTTCCAAATCCATGACTTGGTGTTTGTAGGAGTAGTCTGTTCTTACACTTCATTTAAATGTTCAGTTGGTAGGTTGTCAGGTTACATGAAGCTCCTTAGGAAGTTTTAAAGAGTAATGTGCTAAAATTGTTCTTTACTTTCACTTCAGTCTGATGTGCAAACATGAGAACTTGAATATGAAATCATCTGTTCTTTCAACTTCTAAAATGGAAGGAAATACAAATATGCAAAGCATATGTTTTTAATTTTCATAAAATTAAATTTCCTTTGCATCCAAGACAAGGGAAGTCAGTTGCTTATTTCTTGTAAAAATTCTGCTGGCCTGTCAGGCCTAGGAAAAAAGTTTGACCATAAAAATAAGGATTGATAAAAGCAGTAGTGTTCCAAAGGAAATGTTCTAAATAATTGCCTATGAAGCGCAGGAATACTTCTTCCATTTTATCCCACTAAGGGGGTATGTTCCTTTGAATTCAGCTAGTATTTTGAAAATGATAGTCATCTATTTTAGGAAAGAATGTGTAAAATGAATGATCAGCTGAAACAAATCTCTGCCTTTCTAGAGATCTGAGTTAATGCCTGGGTGTTAACAAATGTGATTAAATTTGGTTGATCTTTGTAAGTATCAGCAGGTGCATGGATCAGGATTGCTTGATGGAAAGTGCTTTTGATTCTGAAGTTTTAATTGGGATTGTGTGTGGAAGTGATGTGCATGCTCATCCAGTTTAACATTTGGGTATCATACTTGGATTTTTCCTGACGTATATTGTGGTTAAACTTGAATGTAGTTTCCTGTTTGACTGAAGTAAGTGCTATATGAAAGAAACTACTGGAAATAGTAAGTGTAAAAGTGATTTCTTATGAGCCTGAAGAAATTTGTGTTGCTGTTTTCTTCCTTAAGCTGGTCTAGTCTGGTTGGGCAGTTTCTCCGAAAAATTAGAGAATGGCTTTTGGGCAATCTTTCATTGCTCACATTACTTCAGTACTGCTTCTCTCCTTTCCTGTAATCCCAGTGAAAACAAGGCATTGAATACTGTGTAAGTTTTAGGGAGGCAGTTTGATAGTCAGGAGCTGTCACTTTTCCTTTCTTCCCACACAAATTTGGGATGGCTCTGCTCTTACAGGGGGCGATGGTGGCCATCCTTACTTATAATTACTTCTTCATTGCTGCAACCCAGCTCTGTCCAGGAAATTCAGCTGGGTTGTACACGGTGTCCTCTGTCGTGAAGACGGGTGAGAACATTTCCTCAGATTGGCTGGGAAGGTGAGACAGGAACTTGGGCACCAAGGTCACCGACGTTGTGTTGTGGGTTAACTTTGGCTGGCAGCCCAAGCACTACCCAGCTGCTCACTCACTTCCCCCAGGCAGGATGGGGGTGAACAGTTTCACAGGTAAAGCAAAATAAAGGAATTTGTTCACTACTTCCCATTGGCTTGCAGATGTTCATCCATCTCCAGGAAAACAGAACTTCATCCTGTGTTGTAGTTGGAAGACAAATGCCATTAATTCGTAACTTCCACCCCTTTCTCCTTCTTGGCCCTGGATCTTCCTGCTCAGCGTGATGCCATAGGGTTTTGGACACCCCTGTGGTCAGCTGGAGTCAGCTGTCCTGGCTCAGTCCCCTCCCAGCTTCTTGGCACCCCCATCCTCCTTGCTGGCACAGCAGTGTGAGAAACAGAAAAGGTCTTGCATGCTATTGTAAGCACAGTGCAGCAATAGCTAAAACAGCTATGTGACCCTGTTTTGGTCACAAGTCTAATAGCACCATAGCAGCTGCTGTGAAGGAAATTAACCTTATTCCAGCCAAAACCACTGCACATCGGAACATCTCTAATATTCCTGAATAATGTGGCTGGGCTTTAGATTCTTTTCATAGAACAAAGAATAGAGATAAAAACAGTCTTCCTCTAACTAACACTAGGTAATCAAAAAGGAGATGACCTAATGTGTGCCTGAAGAGAGAAAAGAAAGAACAAGAAGGGTCCCTTTTCATCTCCTACAGAGGCATCAAATGCCTTTTTTGCTTGCAGGGCTCCTTACTCCACATATGGAGGATCAGCAGACATGCACCTTCTCAAAGGAGATGTTGGTAAGACTTTTCTTTCTGTCTAATACAGAATAAGAAACTCCTCAGTGTTCAACTACAGTTAGCCTTGAAACAGTGGACATCCTGTTCTTTTTAGAAAACTGGGTTTTTAAGCAGAGTAACACACTTTTCTGCCTGAAACCCCACATTTTCTTGAATATTGCTCTGAAAAACATATTTCTAAATTCAGAAAGTCAAGGCTCTTGCACTTTTTTCTAGTTGTGACAAGTCAACAGTTTATTTTTCAGTACCCAGTATTTGGTGTTTGCTGAGAAAATTCCACCGGTCCCCTTTCAAATCCCAGTTTTATTTACTGTCATATGTGGTGCATAAGGTGCTCCAGAGTTGTTTGGTGGGGTTTTTTTGTTTTGTTTGTTTGTGAGGTTGTTTGTTTGTTTGTTCGTTCCTCTCTTCCCATTAGGAAGGACTGGGAACCTTTAATGCAGTATTACTGGATGCATGCCCTTTCCACTTTAGCTTATGCAATGGCATCAGTTTAAAAATAGTCAGATCCTCTAAATGTACTGCTGAAGTAGAAAAATGCATTCTTCATACTTCCTGACTTTATTTTACATGTCCTTTTTTTGTTGTTGTAGTCTGTATTGGATTTCCAAAGCTGCTGCTTTTAATTTTTGGCTGAACCATTAGCTTCTGTGCTGTGGTTTTCAAATAGTACTTCAGTTATACAAAAAATCTTCTATATTGCCCTCAGGATACTGTAAAGTATTTCCTAAAACTGTAGTCCACGTTTTTCAGAGCTACAGAGCTCAAAAAATTGGTTTGGATCCTGCAGTGTAGTTCTTCTCATAATTCATGTAACATGTTTTTCATAACTAACCTCGGTGGGCAGCCCACTGATACAACTGAATGTGCACAAAATAGTAATATCACTGAAATCCTTAAAAAACAAAATCTAAACAAAAAATCCACGCCTAAAACTAAAAGCCACTGATACCAACAGTATCAGACAGTAAAATATAATATGTCAGTACTATTCCAGGGAAGTCATCTGTTCCTGGGAACTTGCAAAACAGCATATGTGTATACAAGGCAAGATGGGATGAGCTGAGGGGCCAAAGAGCTTTGAGGATATCCTTGCCTTGAATTTTTTGGTAACTTCCTACATGGCTAGGGGTTTTTTTGGACTTGAGAGTTTTGGTAGTAAGCTATTAGATAGGTTGGCTCAAACACCTTTAGCTTTTTGATGGTTTGAACAGAAATTGTTTCAGGAGACTTATGCAGTACTGACATGTGCTAGGTATATTAAGACTTGCTTTATGTAGCTGATTTTCTAATTTACATGGTGGGGTGTTTTGCCATATATTCCAAGCATCAAAGTCCGCTTCCTTTTCACTTATCCTACTCTAGACACAGGGGATATGTTTCCCATCTTCAAGGTAGGATTACTAAGTTTAGGTCAATTGGTTCATCTTTAGATGGTCAACATACATCCTTCTTCCTGCTGAACTGCCTTTTATTCATCTTTCATGCATAAACCCTGGAAGTGCAGAATCTTTCAGTAGCAAGAATGAGCACTTTGTTTTGAACTGTATTGCTGCTTTAATGGAAATCTGCAGGTAAAGTAAAATGTGTTACACTTGAGTTTTGCACTTTTAGAAAGCTCATCTCTTTCTGACTTTAAAAATCTAACCTCAGGGTTCATCTTTTTCCTTCAGAAAATGAATATACTCCTGTTTCTCCTTCCCTGCACAATAGAAATCTATACATTGACGTACAGTTAAAGCAATAAGTTCTCAGATTCAGCTTCATTCTTTTGGCTGAGTTCCACATATGTGCTCTTACAGAACTCCAACTCTGAGTTTGTCTGGCCTGTTATACCTTCATTCTGTTCTTGGAAAGAAACTGATACCTACATTTTAGATTGCACTAATGTCTGTTTGAAATAGGTTGCTGTTGCCTGGAGAATTGCACTGTCACTTAGCCCTTAGACACATCTTTGAAGATGGAAGGAGTAGGAAATTATTTGGAAACACATTTTCTGTGTTGCAGAATACTTTCTTCTGTAAAGTAGGCTTTTTTACTATGAATATTTTCAGCTCTTAGGAAACCAAATGAAGTTCAGGTCATCTGTTTTCTTGCAAATTGTGCACACAGATCAATTTCCTTTTGAAAAACACTCTCAAATCTTTTTTGCTTGTGGTTTAGAGTATAGAATTTCTTGTTTCTCTATTGCTTGTAAGACATGTTAAAATAGATGAAAACTGATGTTTATTACTGTTTACATAAACCCAATTTCCAACTGTAGTTAAAGGAAAAAAAAAGTAGTTGAGCATTAAGCTGTAGCTTAAAACATCCCTTTTTGGCTAGAGATTTCATTCTAACTGGTATTCTTTTGCTCTTTGAAAAAGGAAGCCCTAGCAGCTGATCCTTCACTCTTTATTAGGCACTGACTCCTTAATCTGAGCATACTTCCAAATTAGTAACACTTGTAATGAATAAACAGTAAAGCAATAGATACTGAGTAGTGCCCTTAGTTTGGTAATGGTTGGTTAGGAGGATAACCTGGAGTGTCATGAGTGAAAGGGCATGATTTTCCATTTTATACTATCCTTCCAAAGCTTCAGGAAAATGGCTCACTTGTAGCCCACCTCAAAGCAATTCACAGCCAAGAGACAGGCAGCAGCAGAACTGTAGGGAAAACCAGATAGTGTGGGATTGGATATGGGGATTTTCTTTGTGGAATATGATTATATTTACTGCACATGGGATAAGAAAGGAAGAATTCTTTGTTCTTTTTATTTCATAAAATAAAAATCATTTGTTAAAAAGTAACGGGGGGGGGGGGGGAAGCTAATTTTTTTAGGTAGAGTTTCCTCTGTGATTGAAACCTGTGCCTTTTGAGGCTCTGTTGGTTATTGAAAGATGGAATTCCAAATTCTGTGCTTGTTGTTTCTCCTATTTAATCCCATTTTAGCCTTTGTGTTGAATTTTCAGAAAATGTTATAAAAGAGATATCTGCTGAGAAGAAGGTTCTATTTAACTGTATTTACTGTACAAGCAATTGACAAATACCTGTTTTGTGGATTATTTGTTGTTTGGTTTGTTTTTTAATAGGATGGAGGACAGAAGAGATTTGGTGCTATTTCCTGTAATATTTGTGGAATGCTTTACACCGTGTCAAATCCAGAGGATGAAACCCAACATCTGTTATTTCATAACCAGTTCATAAGTGCTGTTAAATATGTGGTAAGAAAACCTTCTCTTTTTAAAGACATAAACAGTATCCTTTGTTTGATGTGTGCTAGTTCATATTATGCTAAATTGTGTTTTAATAAATTATTATTGTAGCAGGCCATAAATCATCCACTTTGGGAAATAAATGTTTTTAACAGCCATAGTAGACAAGTTAGATGTAATGTATAAAAATTGTTAGTAAGATAATGGTGTTTCATTGCCATTGTATTATTTCTACTACAATTACCTAATGGTGGGGAAGGTGTGAGAGTAGTGATAAGAAAACATAGGAATGTCACTGTTCTGAAAGTACTAAATACAGGTTTCAGTGCAATTGGTGTTTGTAGCAATTGACTTAATAGTCAGATGAAGGGCTGATAGTACCATTTTTGTAATTGTGTGATCTCAGATGACTTCTAAATTACTTTGCCTTTAATTGTGTGTAATTTGAAAAGTCTGCCTAGGAATCCATCTGATACAACTTCATAGTATTTTGAAGCTTTACTGAATTTACAGTGAGATTGTAATCTCTAAAATACAAAGTATTATTTCATAATACGTGCTGTATCTGAGTATATCTCTCATATTAAAGCTCAGATTTGAAAAGAATTGTACGATTTCAAGTGTATTGTAAAATCAGCTACTGTGAAGTAGCTGATATTACAAGACATAGGAAATGCCTGTTCACATGTCTGAAATCCAGAATAGAATCACAAAGTCTGTT
Source organism: Serilophus lunatus (assembly GCA_013399895.1). NCBI lineage: Eukaryota > Metazoa > Chordata > Aves > Passeriformes > Eurylaimidae > Serilophus > Serilophus lunatus. The sequence continues at coordinate 280,756 of VXBA01004822.1, read as the reverse complement.
TTCTTTATCACACATGTTACCTTCAGTACTCTACACTCGAGTAGATAAGACCTCCAGGATAACTGAACTGAGGCCACCAATTCATTCCATGTGGGTACCAAATGGCTGTTGGGCTACTTTTGAGTCTCAAGCACAGTTTTATCCCACTGTTTGCAAATATTAAGATATATCTTCATAACTAAAGTGCTTGAAGCTATCTAGTATTTATTCTGTTCTTGGTTAGTTTTTGCTGAGTGATCTAGACATCTTAAAAGATCTCCTCTGATACACATTGGCTGCATTGTAGGGTGGGACTGGGCAGAAAGTGTGATGGAACGCAGTACATTATAATGGCAGTATACAATAAGTTTCCCCAATTTATTCCTGTTTGTGTCCCTCATCCCCACCCCCCCACCCCCCCTCCTCGCCCAAGTACTTTCAGATCTTGAATGTTACCAAAGATGTTAACATAATTTACAGAAGATGGTGTTAGTTCTTTTGGACAGAAGCTGGCAGATGAGTTCAATAGCTACTTAAAGCTGCTATGTTCGTGTAGGTAAGAAGCTGAACTGAAGTTTTGAATATTTTGAAAGTTGAAAGAGCTGAAATTTCTCACTTACTTGTATGTCTAGAGTAACAATGCAATGAACGTAAAAGTGAAAGAGCAGACTGCCTTAAACCAGTCACAAATAACTGTATATAAAATTGTGTGCTTTTAATTTGAGAAAAACTTTCCCTGTTGTTTCTCAGTTGTTAGGCATCTTTTTGAAACAATATGCACTCAATCAAATTATTTGTGTTGTCAGTTCAGTGAGTAAACAGTTCCTTCTCTGTAATTTTTTGAGACTCTAGTCGTGTTTTGTGACATTGTAGATGGCTGTAGAATGATGATTTAGATGGTTATTCTGGAGTAGAAACTGTAGTGTAAAAGGCAAAAGAAGGACTCTCTTGAGTCTTAAATTCCCCTCTGATTTTTTTTTTCCTCATAGCAATTTGAGACTCTGTTTTCTGTGTGGGTGAGTAACTTTTGCCATGATAAATAGGTAAATCACTAGTCATTTGATCCATAGTCAGTGGTTCTTGGTTGATAGTATTGTGACAGAAACATTCTCACCTCCTCTTAGAAAATAATTTCAGTTTAAGATAAGCCTTCTTGTCAGTGAATTAGTATACCAAGTGACTACTTGTTAATTCTTAGTCATCCAGAAATACCAGAATGATTGCTACTTATCCTAGTGTTGCAAAGAGGTTTCTAGTGGGGATAGTTGTGAGGATGGCTCAGAGGTTTTTGGTATTTGTATGTAATCACAGAATTAACAAGGTTGGAAAAGACCATTGAGATCATCCAGTCCAATCTATTACCCAACACCATCCTATCACCTAAATCATGGCATTGAGTGCTTCATCCAGTCTCTTCTTAAACACATCCAGGGATGGTGACTCAACCACCAGCCCATTCCAATGGGAAGTCACTCCTTCTGTGAAAAAGTTTTTCCTAACATCCAGTTTAATGACTGAGCTGAAGCTGTAACTGGCTTCCTTTCCCTGACAGAGTGTTAACTGGGCAGTAGCATCATGGGATTAAAAATGTGTACTAGAGAAAGTCTTGGTAACTCCTTGGTTAGACTTTGTATTCTGGGAACACCTGGTCTCGATGATCTTGGTACGTTACTTTATTAGTTCTGCAGATACTCTTTTATATGTGGTTAATATGTTTGGCATTACTGGAGGCCATTCTAAGGTATTTTACAAGCATTTTTCATTCTCTTACCATTCACATTCTTCGTGCCATGTGATATGGTCCCAGTCTGATTTGAGAAGACTTTTCTCAGTTTTTCCTCCCTTTTCAGTGTCTCCTGTTTTGTGCTTAGTAGTTCTATTAATGATTCATTTCACAGACTCACAAAAAGTAGGCTTAGTTGCATTTTCAGGGTAGAGCTTTTTGCAGGGAACTGTGAAAATGGATGTTACTGTTAGTGTTTTGCCCACCTGCATGCTGCTGCTTTGTGGGATTTTAAAAAGGATTGAGTATACAGAAGGTAGTTTCCATGTAAATAGTAAATTATTTACTGTCTTCAACAAAATAAAATTTTGTTTCATCCTTGTTTTTTTTTTTTAAGGCCTGTTTTGCTTCTTTTAGTAAAAAATTCTGTTTAGGTCTCTAGAAATGTCATGGTGCCTCCAGAAGAAGGACAGGCCAACAAGGAAATGGTATTGGGATACTTGTTTTGTCATGGATGGCTAATAGAGACAATAAGGAAGTTGTAGGCCTTGTGTGCAGAGAGCAAGTTTGGCAAGTTTAATGACATTTTCTAGATTTGGGAACAGAAGATTGGCAAGGACTGATACAGGTTTTCTGAAGGATGTCATTTGCTATGAATAGAAGTGTGCAAATTGAATTAACAAGAGGGTAAGGTAGTCAAGGGTGGTACTGGAGCAGGAATAGATGAGAGTGAGAGATGTCCCCTGCTGCAGACAAATGTAGTAATCTGTCTCACTGTTCTTCTGGTTTCAGACATCTGAAAGTTCCTAGAAAAATTATCCCTTTCTAGCATATGTGATTCTGGGAGCTAATGTCTAATATGACAAGTTTGCAGTTATTCTGCTGTAACTGCACCCAAGTCCATCTGTGAGCTTCTTACAATTTTCAGATTAAAAAAAAAAGGCAATATTTGACTTGGTGGCACCTAAATTTAATGAGATACTGGGATTGAAGATGATACTGCCCTTCCTATCATCTCACAAAGATTTCATGCTTGTCTTAATTTACAGGAGTATATAGTGACAGGACAAAGGGAAATGGCTTCAAACTGAAAGAACCAAGATTAGATTAGATACTAGAAGAAATTCTTTACTGTGAGAGTGATGAGGAACAGGTTCTGGAACAGGTTGCCCAATGAAGTGGTGGATGCCCCATCCCTGGAAGTGTTCAAGGTGAGGCTGGATGGTGCTCTGAGCAACCTGTTCCAGTGGAAGGTATCCCTGCCCATTGCAAGGGGGTTGGAACGAGATGATCTTTAAAGTCCCTTCAAATCCAGGCCATTCTATGATGCAAAATGGACCACAGAGCAGTTACTCTGCTATTTATGCTGGAGCCATCTTCAAAACTAAATTCTGCATCAGTCAGTATATGCATTCATAATATTCAGTGAAAGCAATGCACTACACTCTGTAGTAGTGGTTACTGTCCGTACTATTTCAGGATGTGGTAGCAACTGCTTGTCTGTATTGACCTTCTTTTGAATTATTTTTGTCTTTTATGTTGCTATTGCATGTTAATAAACAAGCAGAAGCAACTTTTACTCTTGTTTGAATTGGGAAGAAAAGTTAGAAGTAGATTAAAAATTAGTAACTGTGCATTGCAGAGTGGTCTTATGTTCTCGAAAGATTACAAATATCTGTGAGAAAAACAGGCCTGACGTGGAGGAGGGTATTGCAACAGCTGTTACACAGCACTGGGACTCTGTATAGCACCAATCTGCCCAGATGTGGTGATTAGGCTCTATGTGCCCTGCTGCTGCTGGCTAGAGGTAACCTGCTGTTGGTTGGGCATAGACTCCCAGTATCAGGGAGGAATGCCATAATCATGTTCTTTTGCTCCAGACCTTGCAGAACATGTGTCCTTGTAGGAACAGTAGCTCTCCTTTTACTTTCTCTGGCCATCACAAGCATTGTATATCAGTGCTTGGACATCTGATTCTACATTAAGTAAGTCTTAATGTCCTGAAGTGATATCGATTAAAAGGAAAGGTAAAGCAATTTTTCTGAGGTTGCAGTAGAATATATAGTAGATGGAATGCTTTTGTTTCTTACCATAGTAAGGTGTTCTTGTCATCTGCCTGTGTGAAAGAGTCCCACTTTAATTCTCAGTGGTTGAAATACCTTGCAGACTCTGTAGCATTTTGTTTTAATAGAGATAAAATAGTGGGGGGTTGTTTTAAAAGTGTTAGCATGTGTGTTAAGGGAAGTCATCTTCATATGACATGCAAGATACTGGTACTAAAGCATATTTTGTGTACTATAGGTATCTAATAGGATCAGTTCCAGCTGCAGCTATTGCACATTTTCCTTTAATGTTAGAATATGACAGAGCTGTGACCAGTCTTGTGCATTGCTTCTATTTGTCTGGTTTAAAGGAAGGTTTAAAGTTTGTTGCTTAGTAAAACTCAAAGATAAGGATATTGAAGGTGCAGATAAATATGTGAAATTATAGTTTTTCTTTCTGAAGTTGTTAGAGCTGCATATGACTATAAAAGCTCAATATGGCTTTAAAATGGCTCACTAAAATTCTTGGATGAGATTAGGGTTTGCAGAAACATTTTGGAAAACTGCATCTAAAAAATACATTTCTGAATAAATTCCAAAATACTTCAATACCCCTCCTGTGAATATTATCAGTCCCCATATCATATGAATCACTTAAGAAGATGAACAGGTGGACAATAATGAAAATAATGAGTCTTGCATATTAGAGAGTCAGTAAATGCAATTTTTACAGAATTATTTTTAGACTTGTGCTAATGTACTGTTGCATAAAAGCACAACAACACTATGATGTTCAGAAGTTTTGGGTTTTATTGGGTTTCATTTGTTAGAAATACCTGGCTCTGACATTAACTGGACACTTTAACCTGAAATGTAGCATTGCATTTTTTGTGTTAGACTTGTAACAGTCTGGGTGCTGTAATGGCAGGATTATCAGACCTGAGTGTTATTTCCTGAGTCATGGTCACAGCTGGTTTAAAATAGGCTATAAAAAGGTCTTGCAGGGCAAACAGGTAACCAAAAGGCAGAAAAACACAAAAATGATAGAGGTGAAGTTTGAGGTTGGAGAGTAGTAGTCCTTGCCTGAACCTTTTGATGCCTTTTCCGACAGTCTCAAAAAACATGTCACAATCCCACAAATTGCACTTTTCTGCTTCCCTGAATAGTGTAACACTGCTGTTTTACTGCACTTTGTGTTCAGACAACAGTTACATAAATTCAAGCAGCATCTTCATTTGTGCAACTACTACTGGGAAGAAAAGCAGACAGGATGACAGTGGTGTCTGTGTTGCAACCATTGCCATGCTGAGTGCTACACTAATACTTAGATGTTCCAGGGCTAGCAGCAAGTAGATAAGTTTCCAAAACTACTCTCTTCATGCCTTGCTTGGGGTAAGGGACTAAAGTCAGTATGAATAAAATGAGGTACAGATCAAGCATTGTAACACTGGAGTCTGACCTTTTTTGTGGTAGTATCTATCATAGCATTCATCCAGTGCCAAATTCCATTATTTGGGCTTTAGTCAAAAGTTATTTTATGGGAAGGTACAGTTTTCAATGAGAATTATTCCATCACTATTGTTTCTTCAAAGACTTTTTTATTTAAAGTTGCTTTGAAGTAAGACTAGTAGATCAGCCTTTTTAGTGGCTGAAATTACTTCTGCATTCAGTATTTTTAGGTCCCATCAAAGCAACTTGAGTTCTAATATCTACCAGTCCCATCTTGCTAGATTTAAGTGGCTTTTTTGTTTTGTTTTTTTCCATGCAGGTACTGCTCATTATTCACCACGAGTGTGGATCTGAAGAAGAGTTAATTACCTCTATTTTTTTGAGTATGTTTATACTTCAGATACACACAACGTAGTCTCCTTCCCTATTAGATTCTTAGAAGGTAGTTATAAATTTTTTTCTAGTATCCTTCTTGTGGCTTTAACAGTTATGATCAGTAACAAAATAAACTATTCCTTACATTTTGGGCAACTGCATGCCAATCAGTTCACTTAGAACCTCCTGGAGGTCTTTCGCATGCCAAACTTTTAAAACTGAGTGTGTATTTGTGGAGGTAACTATGTTAAAAAGAAATCTTTTAATAAAGCTTAGGGTTTTCCCATTCACTGGACTTCAAAAAATAAGTATTTACATAGGTTTGGAAATCAGTTATGTGAGCTGACTTTGCTACTTCTGTTTTAAAGTTGAGTTTACACTGCAGTCCTGGGGGAAAAAGAAAATCTAGTTGGCAAATTATAAGACACTTTTACAAATTGTTTTTAGATATAGCTAGGTTATTGTATAAATTATTGCATAAGTAACATATCTGTTGTGCTCATTTTAAAAAGCTAGCTGAAGTTTCCTTCTCTAGCAAAGCAACTGCTAAATAATGCAAAATCTCTACATAAATTCAGTGTCTAGAACAATAATTTGCCATTTCTGTTTGTAAAAGTACATCTTGTATATGTTTTAGATAAGTTTTTGTTTTATTTAGGGTTGGAAAAAGGAGAGAATTTTGGCTGAATATCCTGATGGAAAGATAATAATGGTTCTTCCTGATGACCCAAAGTATGCACTTAAAAAGGTATGGTGAAAAGGACTGGACTTTTATATCTTGCTTAGTTTGATGTTTTTATATAAATAATGAGAATGTCCTTAGTGAAGTTTGTATGATTTGCATGAGAACAGTTGGACTCAAAGCTGCAATGCTTCTGTAGCTTTTTCCACAAACAGGTCAGATATCTCACTGTTAAGTGTTGCTACTCTCTTCATAGAAGAGGATGGGCTTGGGGTGGGAACAGCATCAACCAAATGACTTTTTAAATTCATTTTTTTAAAATATACTTGCTGAAGATCTGACATATTTTAATATAAATTTCCTACTATATTTAAACGAACTGAAATGTATTCATTTTATTACATGGACATCATTCTCTAGGTGACTTTCTGATAAAAACAGACTTGAGCGAAAAGAGGCCTCAAAGTCATCTAATATGCTTCCATGTCCAAAGCTCAGTTTATGTTGCATCTGACAACTTTATAAAAGTTTTACCACTAGACATTTGTCTGACCTCTTTGGACTGTGTTACAGTGCTTCACTATCCAGAGGAGATTTCACTGCCTTGCTTTCCTCTAGATTATTTCCATTTGTGCCACAATTCATGTCTCTCTTGGAACTCTCTAAACCTGGGCACAGCACACTAGGGGAGACTTTGAGCAGTAGTGTACTTGGGTGTCTTGCTGGCTGACCTGTGTTCACACATCCCAGTATGGCATTACATCTGTAGCTTGGCATTGACCTTGTTTAGCCTGGGATTTGCTGTGACTAAGAGGGACTTTTTTACAGTACCTGTGTCACAGGGTCACAGAATGGTTCAGGTTGGAAGGGCCCTCTGGAGGCTGAATTGATGCCCAAGGCAGCTCTTGCTGGTAGCATGACCGCAGGAGGTTTTCTTTAGTCTAACTAGAATTTTGTAAGTTATTGAATTGAAAAGAAACTGCGAATTTTCTTTGTACAACATTTAATGCAAATAAGTTTCTTTGTTGACTTTTCTTTGTCTGGTGGTATTATCTTAATACATCTGTTGCACATTCATTTTTTAATATAACGGCTGAAGAAAAAAGGTATTTAAAATACCTAAGTGGTGCAGAAGAAAGGCAGACTGTAGCAAATGAAGCCATTTAGGATAAAGTTCTCTATAGTTCTGTGTGGCTGAAGTTGAGAGAATCTCCAGCTGTCACCACTGTGGATGCCTGGTTTCAAGAATGGTTGCTTACTGTTTCAAATCAGGGAATTGGACCGGTCATGAAATGATTGGTACCCAAAGGTTAGATGAGGTAATTGAGAGTGACTGATACCATGCCTTTTAAAAGTTATTTTTAAACCATTTTTTTAAACACAGTTTTCATTTTATCACTAATAATGGAAACTGATACACAGGAAATCCCATGTGAACATGAGGAAGAACTTCTTTACTGTACAGGTGACCAGGCACTAGAACAGATTGCCTGGAGAGGTTGTGGAGTCTCCTTCACTGAAGATATTCAAGAACCATCTGGACACAGTCCTGTGCCACGTGCTCTGGGATGACCCTGCTTGAGCAGGGAGGTGGGACCAGATGGCCCACTGTGGTCCCTTCCAACCTGCCCCATGCTGTGGTTCTGTGATATTCATGGCATCAGTAACTCCACTTTTGCATTACAAATGTAATTACAACATGCATTCAAGAAGCTTATGCCATTTAGTGCACCGCATAGGAAAGGCTACCTTACTTCTGTCTCACAGGAGATGAGGAATGACAGAGGCTGTTTCAATGTCCTGTTGTAGGTACAAGAATTCACCAGTAAAATACCAGCTCATTCATAGGCTTTTGTTTGCATTCATGCTAAAGTTTCTTCTAAACTTGCTAATGTTAAACAAAATTTTATTTTTAGTTTCAGTTATTCTTTGCAAACCCAGTGGAAAACTAGAGAACTAAAGAGTTAGTCATCCTTCTACAACAAATTGCATGCATTTTCTACCTGCCTTGGCACTGTGCCTGCTGTCATGTGCTCAAAATCCTTAATGTATTGGTTCTTTCAATACTTTAAAAATAACAGAAAATCTTGAACTCAACTGTTTAATTTTTCCTGGAGGTCTCATTTACTTCTAAAATATCAGAGTTGACACTTTGATTATCATCTGAACTCCCTTTGATCATTCAAGTTTGAACTTATTGGAAGCTGACTAAGAGGTCTCTACTCTTCTTATTTCCAGACGAGTATTATTCAAGGAACATTTATGTGGACAGATGCATTGCAGGTTACTTAGGATAATCCTTAACTTCTGGTGTAGCTTTCAGCGTTGTGGATGCACTAATATATTTTTGCAAATCTGTGATTTCAATGTAAACTTACAGAAATGTGTATTTACATGTGTTTCTTATACAGCATTTAAACTTCTTTTGACAGGTCGAAGAAATCAGAGAAATGGTAGACAATGACTTGGGATTTCAGCAAGCTCCACTTATGTGTTACTCTAGAACTAAAACTCTTCTTTTTATTTCTAATGACAAAAAAGTTATTGGCTGTTTAATTGCAGAACACATCCAGTGGGTAAGTGATTGAATTGGAGAAAGGCAATCTGTGTCAGTGCTTAGTGACTATTTTCATAGCAGATAAGTATTCTGTGTATGGCTTTTCCACAGAGGAAGAGGCTCAGGGTGGTGTAGACCATTCTGAATTGTAGTGACTCATTTTTCTATGGTTCACACTGAGCTGAGGCACATGAGTGGTGTCATACTTGGCTCTCAGACCTGCTCATCTAAGAATTTGCTACAGCCAAAGGATGGAATTTTTCTTCCTCTGCTGCTATGCCAGCTCTGTCTCTCCTCTTGCTTGTTAAGCAGATTCAACTCCCTACGCTGTAGAAATTCAACATGGGTGAAAAAGTGGGTGCTCTGTATGATTGAGTTGAATCGCAATGGGATCAAACAGCTCCACAGCAAACGGAAGCAGAGGGCAGGGCAAGAAGTCATGCTGCCAGCTGCTGTACTAAACACTGATGTCAGAACTTTGTCACACAATCTGTCTGTTCCCTTGTAAATTGTGGTGTTTTCTACTGTCTTTGGGAATTGCAGACAATAAGCAAAGCAATCTTAGCCAAAGTCAGAGAAATTGAGGCAAACACTTTAATACAGGTCATAATAAGAATTGGATTACTTGTTGCTGTTACTGTAAGTCAGGTGAGCTTTTGGGTTTTTCTTCTTTTATCTTTTATCATCTGTAGAAATTAAATGAAACACAAATATACAATCTCTTTGGTAAGGCATTTTAGCAAGGGTACGTTTCACCGAAGTAAATTACACATTAATTATTTTATTAAGTCATTAGTGATGCTTTTATAAAGAGATTAATTTTTTTTACATCACCTGCAGGGCTACAGAGTTATAGAAGAGAAGGTTCCAGAAGTCAGTTCGGAAAATGAGAAAGTCATATTTGAAAGACAGAAAGCCTGGTGCTGTTCAACTTCTCCAGAGCCTGCTATTTGTGGGATTAGTCGGATATGGGTATTCAGCATGATGCGTCGCAGGAAGATCGCCTCTCGGATGATAGAGTGTCTTAGGTAAGATTAAAAAAGCTCCTGAGTTACACGTGGTTTAGATAGAACTCAGTCCAAGAAATTTGTTGGTGTGTCTCAAGCTTGCATTTTCAAGCTGCTGGTGATATCCTGGGGATGTAGATTTGAGCACAGTTGACAGTTGCAGTATTAGGTGGAGTTCCATAACTGACGTCAGGATTCTGCAATAGCTTGTCTTTAACAGAAATCTTTTAAGTGCAGTTGTAGTGAGTCATCCTGGCAGACTGCCAGTGATTTTTGGGGAAATTCTTCCACAGTAATTATAAGTAAAGGATGCAAGACTGTCTTTGATCAAAGTGTGAGATTACCCAAGTGTTACAGACTGGGACTGAACCGCTGGCTGATTGTCCATTCCTTAGAGGTAGAAGCGGGGAGAAAACAGAGATCTGGGGCACCAAGCTATTTGATACAGTCTGGGGGCTTCCAACTGTTGGTTTGTTAGGATTTTTTTATATATATATATATACATATATACACTCAGGTTCACTGAGCCTTATATTTTCAGTTTCCATAGAGCTTTAGTAGCTAGTGGTGAGTGTATACAACTGAACACTAAGTGCTAGATCCGTAAAAGAACTCAAACATCTGTGCTATTGTACGTTAACAGTGTTGACTCTCCAAACCTTAGGTTTCTTTCAGTGATGTTTCCTAGAATTTTAAACACCAGTTCTGAATAATGCCAAGAACCACCCAAACCTTATTATTGCTCACCTGTCAGCTTTGCATTACCCCTGTCTTTTTGAAGTTTGTAGCAGAGGTATTGATGTCTCTGACAGTCCTCACCCTCTTGGGTATTTGGGGAGCTTAGCAAAGCTATTCTGCTCTGTAGAATGCATCTTGCCTGGCTGGTGGAGCAACTGCAAAGTTCTTACCAGATCATGTTCTGTCTGAGCTATTGACTGCAACACTGTATTCAGATAAGCATATTAACTTGATGATTTGGTTATATTTTTGGCAGCTTTTTAGTAGTATGTGTAAGAGTAGCTTCCTAGAAACTATTTCTAAAGGAAAGTATTTAGAGCATGATGCTAATAATGCCAAGGCCATGGGTTCAATCCCTGTAGAGGCCATTCTCTTAAGAGTTGGACTTGATGATCCTTGTGGATCCCTTCCAACTCCAAATACGCTGTGACTGATTTCTTCCCCAGAATGATGCTGGAGTTGCTCCCTCAGCTACAGCCCTAAAGGATTTTTAGAATCAATTTTGATGGTTTGTTGCAGCTAACGAGACCTCAGTTTTCCTCTCAGCTGTGCACTTTTTCCTGTGCTCTGGTGCTTGTTTGGCCTTCCAGAAGCTCATTGCTGCATTAGTAGAAAACGGGCTTACCAAAAAGAGCTTTGTGTTACGCTGGTGCTCTCTTGGTTTGTAGAAAGGTCTGATGAGCTCTAGAGTTTGTGTAGACAAAGGAGCCTAGGAAGCTGCAGAAGGAAAAGGGAAGGAGTGAGACTTGCTTTGGGATGGCAGTAAGCAGTTTAATCTGCTCAGCTGCCAGTGAAACTTCAACCTTTGTGTCTTCTGTAGCAAAAGGCACTTTGGATGGGATGATTCTGGTAACCATCTAAATCCTAACTTCAAAATGTCAAAGGCATCATCGCAGATTTTTATGTCCATTTTAAGAATGTCTGCCCCATTTCACTTAAGATTTAACAATTGACTTAGAGTCACAAAAACGCAGTTGGAGAGTCTCAAGAACCTTGCAAAATCATCTTCCTAAATACACGAAAAAGAGTTAAAACTGAGATTAAAAAAGATTTTGTTCCTATTATCTTCTCATCAGTATTTAATGGACATGTCCATATGAGTGATGGACATCTTATACCTGCTCTTCAAGTACATTTATTTTATAGAAATTAAGAAATTTAAATATAAAGGGAGTTTCTTCTCCTTCCAAGGACAACCATTACCTCCTCCTTCCTCCAATCGAATTCTTTAAAGCCTGAGTTCAATTTGCTCACATAGCCAGCCAGAGAAGTAAAATGGTATCCCTTGATTCCCATTCTTTCTTCAAATAAGAACATGCATAAGATTTTTCATGAAGAAGTTAAGCAAATTGATTCTGTTTGTATAAGGCATAATTCTTTTCAGCCCCCTCCATAATCACCCCAACTTCTTTTGTAGCTTGTGTTTTCATTCCTAGCGATTGTAGTCACAGCCCTAGCGTTTAGGTAGCATTAGCATTTAGTCACAGCCCTAGTCTCATTTCTATGAGAAAATAGTTGGAATGAATTCAAACTTTTTTTTTTTAAACTGCGAATTTTAACTCTTGATGGCATCACTCTGTACAAACATTCCTTCTAAAACACCAGAACCTTTTAAAGCACCTCCTGGAGCAAGTGACACTCCTTGCTATTTGGAAGGAGGAAACAGATCCTATAGAGCTGTCTCCTCCTAATAGAGCTTTTTCAGTGTCTGTGCCACTTAATTAATGGTATGTGGCCTAGTAGCATAGCTACTTTTCATTATTCCCTGCAGGTAATCATCTTTCTTATTTTTCCCCCCTTTTTTACTCTTTTGAACAGGAGCAACTTCATATATGGCTCGTACTTAAGTAAGGAAGAAATTGCTTTCTCTGACCCCACTCCTGATGGAAAACTCTTTGCAACACAGTACTGTGGCACCGGCCAGTTCCTGGTATACAACTTCCTCAATGGACAGCATCAGACTTAACTGCTATGAAGGAATTCCATTTTTATTGGGAAACTTCTGCCAAACTGCACTGAGTGGATGCAGACCTTCAGCAGCAGCCAGGGCCATTTTTATTACAGTGAACTCAGGACTGGTAACAACCGAGAGGTTGTGCTATTTTATTAAAATTGTAAACAATGCAGTAATAGGCTAACTTTGTTTTTTTTAGAAGAAAGATATTTTATTAACTTTTACAGAAGTTTGATTGTATTTTATCTAGTTAGTCATGTTTACATGCAGCAGAAAATTGTTCATAGTGGACTGTAAACTAATGCAAAGACTCTAGTCTCGCTGACGAGTACATGCTGAAGTTCTTAATGAGGCAATATACCAGTGCTTCTCAGTCCTGCAGGTGGTCTCCCACCCCAGCTCCCACAGCCAGGGGGAGATGCCACTGGTTGCGTGTTTGACAGAGTTCAAGGCTGTGCCCCGTTGCATCAAGGCAAGGAGCATTATGGTGCAGTCGTGGGCATCAACCCTCACGGACTGTATGGTGGCTTCTGGGGTGGATCTTGTACCCTGTCAGATGTCAGGGCACCTGCTCACTGTCAGCAGCATCAGAATCTTCTTGTGCCCCCTGTTCCCTTCTACCCCAGGTTAGTTGTTGAGCAAAGGGTGGAATGAAAACCCTGAGGACTGGTGTACTCGTCATTCTTCAAGTACTGTACTGCGTATATACCTTTGTTAGTGGACTTCACTTTGATACTTGTCACTCCTTCGTAAATCTCTCCTCTTTTAAAGGGTTTGTATGTTGAAAAACTGCTGTGGCCTTTCTTGATCTGTACATAATGTAGATAGATTACAAATAAAATACTTGATAGCTTTTTTAAAGTTAATCTGTATGATATACCAAGTGTGACTGAATCTTTAGTGCATTTCATACTTTTCTCGGGGAGAAACATAGTGAAGGTGAAACTTACATTTGTTTCTATTTTGGAACTTATGTGCATTTGTGGATATTGTGCTGTCCTTAACCCTGGGCTAGGGCTAAAGAACTCACACCACCTCCACACAATACTCAGGAGTACGTAACGCTGAAGTAGCAGAACGGTGGTGAATTCTGGTCTGTATCATCTGTTTATTTCCAGTCTGCCGCATGTGATTTTCAAGGGGACTGTGAGCAGACTGTAAAGGGCTATATCAGAAAAGCAGTGTAGCCAGTTCACAGGAAATGTAAAAGTGATCCTCTGGTGGGCTGGGAAAACAAGAGCAGTACCCAGTAACTTAATATATTCAAATTTAATGAAAGCACATTATAAACATACCATAGCCACAACTTCAGACAGTTTCAGTTCATAAACAGTAACATGAGGTAGACTGACTAGTGAAGCTAAATTCACCAAGTTTTTTGGTTAAGAAAATTGTACACTAGGAAAGCAGTATTTTTAACCCTCTTCCAAAAGTCACAAAAAGCAATTACATTAAGTTAAGCAAAAAGCATCTGCATATGATTCTTTAAATCTTAGTTTACATTCAGTTTTAACCTGTGAATAGCCAAGAACATCTACAGGTAAAATATAAATGCTGGCCAATTTAATACATTCATAAGAATGGCCTTGATGATGAGGCTTAATACCAAAATGGAATAGCAATCATCTGGCTGTCAAACAAGGGTCTCCTTCCTAGGAACTCACAGGCAGCCAGTTAAAGTGTTCCACGGGCCAGGCCTGTGCTGTTTGGGCTGGTGTAGTGTGCTCTGGCCAGAGCATTACTGAAACTCCTTGCTTCCACGTGGGAGAGCACGAAGGAAATGGGTTTACTATTAATTGGTAAAGGCAGGCAAATAAGCTGATTCTCTAAATGCACTCTCAACCTTCAGGACAATTTCACACTGCTCCAGCAGCAGGCTAATTCCTCCTAGTAGTCTCAGCACCTGGAATTTTAAGAACTTAGTGCAAATATCAAATACACAAACAAAAAGGAAACCATTTTTGAACATGTAGTATCTCACACTTCTACACCACACTAAGACTTGAGATTGGCCTTAAGGCCACCTGGCAAAACCAGAACTACTGGAATACATTCATGTATGTATCAAACGCTTCAAGAAACATCTTTTATATCCCTACTTCTTCCCAGTGTTAAAATATATAAGGCAGGTTGTGTCTGAAGGAAAATAAAAAATAAATTTATAGAAATGGGTTGTTCAGCTGAAATTTGCTAAAATTTACAGCATCAGAGATATGCTACATCAACACAGACGTACGCAAACCATTTTCCTTTGGCCTCTGTGAAATATATTATGCTTTTTCATCTGTAAACATCTCTTCACAAGGTAAAGTTGCTTAATTAACACTATGCGTTAAAAAAATGCAGCTTTGGCAGGTCCTTCTCCATTGACTTGCAGGTCAGGTATAAGGATGTGTTCATTTAATCACTTTTGAGGGAGCAAATTCTTACTCCTAAATAGCTTTTAAGAACACTCTACATTTTTCTTTTTAATGAAGAGGTCATGCTGTGCAGGCAGATTATTTTTGTTGTGTGAGTGTAAAACTCAGCAAGGTAACACATGCTACCTGTGTGAGGGGAACAGAGTCCCCCTAAAGTTTACCCCTGACAACCAAAAGCAGCTGCACCGAGTGCATTCTGAACGCCTTAAGAAGGATCAGTATTGCACTTGTAATTAGAACAATGTGCGACTACTGGGTAACCAGTATTTACAGATTTACGGGAATGACTGTCTTAGGTGATACATTCACAGATCTTTGCTTCTGGAGAGTCTCTCCTGAGCGGTCCCAGCGCCCTGGGACTTCTCCCCTGCTTTTCTCTGGAGCTACTTTAGAATACCTTCTGTTTCTCTTGGGTGCAGCTGCGGTATCGTTACTCTCCCGCACGTTTTTTGGTATGTTGCTTCATGTATGGGTGCCACTTACACCTGATCTCAGCTCTGTAGCCAACAGGAGTTGAGTGTAAAGGGAACACAGAGTGAGTTTCGTACAGCCCACCGCGAAGGCACGGGAGGGACAGGAGGATGCGGTTCCGTATGGAAAGGAGGATGGTCTGCAAATTTTCGAAGCTCTGAGGAGAGTGAGAAACTGAAGGCAATTTGCTGGGAAGTTACTCTGGCCTCTAACTGGAGAGAGCAGCTACAAGAAGCCTTTTGCTTCATCCCTGGAGTCAATGAGGGGCCGCCTACTGGAGCGACATAGCATTACTAGGAGGACCAGGGTGCACAGTGCCTGCCATGCATTTGCCCATTTGTTCAGGTTTAAGAAGTAAACTTTGAACACCTGTGGAAATTTTGCCAAAGACAGTTTCAATACATACACAATTACAAATTTCAAACTAACACTGCACAGAGAACAAGACTATTCCTTTTAATACAAGTATCTACTTTATATTGTAGTTTCAAACCCCTGAGTATTCCTGTACCACAGCACAGAGCTGAAGAGACATGGTGGGCTCTCCTCCACCTATCTTCAATAAATTCCACATGCTGGGGTGCATTTCACATAACACATTCAAGCTAGCAGCTGCAAGAGGAGAGCAGCTTCTTCCCCTAACTCAGCTGAATATAAAAAGCATTCTTTTTCAACCAAACAGTATCCTCTTCCCAGATCGTACAGCTTGATTGGTTGTGTGATTAGTGTCGGCAGTTGTGACTGATGCGAAAATAACTGGAATCCAGGATCCTTTAAATCTTAACTGAGGTGGTAATTTATCCCAAGGAATAAAACCTACTTCAGAATTGTGGGGAATTCTTTAGAGCAGTCTAGATAAATAATGGTTGCACTTTGCTCCACAGTGATTGTACTTTTTATTTTAAAAAAGTTCTTTTTTTCTTTGTTAGCGGTATCTTAGCGAGGCTTATATATGGCGTCCAGTAAGAAAATAGAGTGGTTCATCATCACTACTGTTAGCAGTTTGAAATTCATCCCGAAGTCGGAACTGCCACTCATCCTCCAACTCCAACCGGACTATTGTCTGCCGTAACGAGCTTCTGTCTTGACATATGACACACAGGGTGGCACCTTCAATTTAAAAGGACATTAAATTCTCAGGGTACAATACCAACACATTTCCTTCATTCATTTTCCTAAGATATTTTAAAGAAACTTCTGCTGGTAGGTAGGAAGAAAGTAGTATTAGAAGGGTCTATCAACAACCATCCAGCCCAGGCTCAGAGCTCAGCTGGTTAAAGGATGGTACTAATAATCCCAAAGATGTGGGTTTGATCCCTGCATGGGCCATTCACTTCAGAGTTGGACGTGTTGATCGCTTCCAACTCAGAATATTCTGTGATCAGTCCTGTGATCCCTGGGACATAAGCGAATGGTGTCCATCTGTGAATTCCGTGAACTTTCAGTAAGGCACAGACAGGGAAAAGCGAGCGTGGTGTGGGGTCTGCTCTGTATCACAGAACATTGTTGCCTCACCATCAGCCAGTGTTAATATAATCCACTGTTGCAGAGAGAACATTAACTGGAATCTAAGATTATTAAATTACTACTGATAATTATGCCAAAAGAATAAAGCCTACTTTTTGTTTGTTTGTTTCATGGGACATTTGGGTTTGTACAAAGTCAATGATGAAATTCTACTAAACCAAAGCAGTCCTATAATTGACTCTCAAGAAAATCTGCTACGACTTCTTTAAGTATGAGATCTGCACTTTGTAAAGCACTGTAGGGGTCCCTGATTTCTCTGTGGCTTAGCAAACTCGCAAACTTCCTTCCACTTGACATGTAGACATTTAATGGGCAGGAGAGCTGGACACCTTCAAGGCTTGCTCTGTTCTATGCTACAGCCCATGGCACCTGACATGGAAGTTTTAGTTCACATCTCTCCTCTGCCTGATTGAAGCAAAGGAAGGCCCTTCCTACCGGGCATTCACTGCCTGTTTTTGTCAAGAAACCACCCTCTGCCCAAGAAGTTACAAACAAAATGGCCTTTCTGGCTGCACTCAGCCCACATCAGCTGTGGTGACCTGGCAGTGGCCAGTACCATCCCCCTCGTGACTTTGTGCCTTTCTCCTATGCCCTTGCCCTGGAGGCCCAAGAGAGTGCAGGAGCAAACTTCAAAATACTTTTCTCAAGTCTGGCTCAGGGTCATCCTCACAGCGCCCCAGCATGTGCACCATCCTCAGTTAGCACGAAATGGAAACAGCTCAGCCATGCCACCACAAATGCACTGAAGTTCTGCAACACACTTCAGCATTACTGAATAACTATGGCAACTATTTGTTAGCATTAAGACAAAAAGATGAAGATAGATTTTGATGTTTTATCAAGGATTAGTGGGGGTAGACCTCATCATCCTCCAGCTAAGAGCTGTCCCCATCTGCAGTCCTGAAGATTTATTGCCATTCGAGACTGATTTTCAGAGCAGAATTTCTTGTCCTCATCAGTGACACCTATGCTCTAAATCCTGAAGTTATTGATTGCACAATTCACTGCCTGATTTCCACAGATCTCTCTTTTTCTGCAGCTATTTAATTTGATGTCACTTTAAAATAACTTAATTAGTGTAATTTGTCAGAGCTTTCCTAAGGTTCAACTACCTGCGCTTATTACGAACAGGAACAGAAGTTTGATACACGCCCAAAAAAGCACTCCATCTATTTCTTTTGAAAACAATGGCAGCACTAACTGTGAAAATAATGGAGCTGTTTAACGAAGCTGGTTATTTCACCGCCTTTCCCTTTTCCCCCATGCTATTTTACTTGGCAGGAAAGCACCCAGTGTGCCCAGGAGACCAATGAGATTACCTTTCAGAAACCTGAACCGCTTGAGGAGGTCTGCACCAACGAAGGAGTCACAGAGATAGAGCAGAAGTCCACTGAAGAACACCCCATCACAGTTGACATTGACTGAGTGTGGGCGAGAACTAATATAGCATATAGCCACCTGAAACAGTAGGGGAAAGAAAGGAAACACTTTTGTGTTAGAAATGTCCAAGGATGGCTTTAAGTGGAATGGAATATAACTTAGCGATGACAGGCGACACAGCTGGTGCCGGTAAAAATACAATCCAACAGGACTACAGCATTGAGCAAACTTCCCTGAGGAAATAATACACAGGACAAACTTCTAGATTCAGATTTTGTCACCAAATCTGCAACGTTATTTCAGGGCTCTCTGTAATTCAGTTTGATTTTCTGCTTCTCTACAAATTACCTGCTTATAATGACTGCTAAGATTATTTGGGTTGTTCTAATAAGGATACATTTGTCAAACACAGTAAGCAATTCCATGAGTACTGAAACTGCTGAAGCTTGTGCTTCCCAGCACTGAAGCTACCCTGTGTCTCAGTGCCATAATGGCTGTTGTATATCTTCTCTATCTTACTACTAACCTCCGTAACATTTGTCAGAACAATACCCCTGTTAGACATTCACCCTGTTTCAGACCCACTTCAAAATGACCACTGGGTTCAAAAATTCTAATCTCCCAATATTTGCAAAAACCCAGTTTCCCTATAAACACACGTTCATAAAAAAAGAAGCAACAAAGATGAATATCGAGTTGTATCAAGAATAGCATCACTTTGGGGTTTTCGCTTTGTATGAAATATTACTTCAGACAGACATGCCACATGCTCTATCCCTTTGTAAATTGTTTAGGCGAGACTCATTGAGATCCCACTGTCTTCTTGGGTCCATGAGATCCAAGATCACTGAGTCCAACAGCAATGCCAAACCCACCACTAAACCACGTCCCTGAGGACCACATCTACATATCTTTTAAATACCTTCAGAAATGATGAATCCACCAGTTTCCTGGGTAATCTGTTTCAATGCTTGACAACCCTTCCATGGAAAAATTTTTCCCACTATCCAATCTAGACTTCCCCTGGCACAACTGCCTCTCGTCCTATCACTTGTTATCTCGCAAAAGAGATCAACTCCCACCTCACTACCACTTCTTTTCAGGTATTCGTAGAGAGTGATCGGGTCACCTCTGAGCCTCCTTTTCTCCAAGCTAAAGCAACCCAGCTTCCTCAGCTGCTCCTCATGACACTTATGCTTCAGAACCTTCGCCAGCTTTGCGGCCCTTTTCTGGACACACTTCAGCACTTCAATGTCTTTTTTGTAGTGAGGAACCCAAAACTGCACACAGGATTTGAGGTTTGGCCTCACCAAGTGATAAGTAAAAGGGGACGATTCCCTCCCTCGTCCTGCTGGCCTCAATATTCCTGATAAAGGCCAGGATGCCATTGGCCTTTTTGGCCACCTGGTCACACTGCGGACTCATGTTCAGCCAGCTCTAGAAAAGGGCCTGGGGGCAGTCGTCAATCAGTCAGCTTTCCAGTCACACTTCCCCAAGCCTGTAGCAACTCTGCATGGGGTTGTTGTGACCCAAGAGAAGGACCTGGTACAATTTAGCAGTCACATTAATCTATCACAGACCTCTGGTCTCTACCCACACCAGCCAGCTAGAGGCTTCAGCAGTAGCTCCTCCAGTGGACTTGTCCTTTACCTTCAACAGCAGAATCTGTTTGAGACCAAAGTCTGCAAGTGGTACCCTTGATGCTGAAGGTTCATAAAAGAAGGGGTTTACAACAAAAGAAAGATACTGAAGTAAAGGTTTGCATTTACTTATTTCCACAATCTCTGCAAATATTTTGTACCTCGAGCCCGATGTTCAGGTAGCAGTCAATGGCCAATACTGGGTTCTTGAAGTTATGGATGGCCTTTGGGAAGAGTTTGTATGTGGCATGTTGGAGGAACTTCTCCAGGAGGAACTGAGACGGGGCTGCCAGCAACGTATGCTCACTGTCAGGTGCACAGACATATTGAAGAGGCATTATTGGTGCCACGCTGTCCGAAACCTGCAGTGAAACCAAGGAAAATCCATTTTAACCTACCCACTCGGTGTATTTGCTCTGCAGGAGCTCCTCTAACTGGGGAAGGGATCGCCATAACAGAGCAGAGAACAGATAAAAAATCTCCACTCAATTTTGACAGCACCACAGCACAGAAAGAAATTAATGACTTATTCTGTGGTTGCTACATACTTCTGTGGATATCTGCTTGCCTAAAGAAGGGATGTTAAATAGGGAGTTCAAATTGTCACAGTGACCTTCATCCTGCCTTTCTCCTGGACGTCACAGGATATTACATACTCCTTGTGTGGAGTCATCCATAAAAATTGTTTTCTATGGAGTTTTCTCAGAGGCTACTCCATCACTACAGATTCCACTGCAACCACGTGAACAGGAAAGTCAGAAAATGACCTCAAAAAACACTCAAACTCAGGGTTTAGTCAGTTAAATTTTGAGGTAGAAAGGTGATTCTTTTGAAAGAGGGATGGTATAGGATGTGCTTAAAACCACCAGGAACACAAATTGTAAGATTCTCAGATTAAAAACAATCCTTTGAAATACACCTACATTTAAAGCTGGCATAGGTGTAACCCATGTATAAAATATTTGATATATTTTTATAAATACTTAAATTTCCTGGGTGAATTTCAGGAGGTTCCAGTTTTCAGAGCTTTTCCTGAGACCTCTCCTTGTCAGTAAGTGCAAGTACCCAAAGACATCACAAGCCAGCAAACTCCAGAAAGTAGTGGCTGTGCTAACATTTTTAAAACTGAGTCCAGTAAAATTTGTCTGATTTTGATCAGAGTTTATGTCTGCAAATTCTTCCTCCATCAGAGATACCGCCGAACAGCTAGACCAAACTCCTTCCAATTCCAGCCCCTCTTCTAATAGATTAGGCAGACTTCTGTTAGTAACTCATAATTAGCAAAATATTTATAATTTTCTAATTTTGATGTGACAGCCCTACCACAGAGTTAGCCACAAATGTCAGATGTCAAATAAACACAAAACAAATCTAAAAGACTAGAGAATTAATCATTTTGAGGGGAAACAGGTCCTGATTTTACTCCTTACGTCTTATGGAGCATACTTCCACACTCACCATGATTTTTGGCTTGACGACAAAGTCCTTTTGTCCTCCAACCTGAATATGTTTCTTCATGACACTGAAGTTATTGAAGCGGCAGATGAGGAGGCCGCTGCTGTTTGTTCGCAGATTAAAATCTACATCTTCACAGAAATACCTGGACATTAAACACAAGGTCACTAAACCAGCTGTGGGGCTGCTGTACATGCTGTACATTCACACACCCACTGCTGAAATGCATCAGTATGGGCTCAGCAGAGATTTCTGGAGACCATCTGATATATAATTCTCTACAAAACTCTGAAGACTCATTCCTGCAATGGGCTCTTCGTGTAGGAAAGAACTGCTGGTCATCTTAAGACCAGACTAGCCTTCACTTTTCAGTGTGCCTGTATGCTTCTTACCCATGCCAAATCTGGCTCACCCTCTCATCCTCACCATATACTGACAACAACCATTTCCTCCCCACGCTTTCCTTTTTTTGTCTTTTTAGGTTTTTTTCACATATTTTGGAACTGAGGGAAACTCTTCTGTGACCAACGTCCATTTCTGATCAAGCCAGTTCTATATGACATATTTCTTCATAAACTGGAATAAGGAGATAAGTGTGGCTTTGACAAATATTTGGCTATAGAAGACAAAGCAGCTGAGAAGTAACATTTGTCCTGTGCTATTTACAATGTAATTGCTCACTTCTGTGGGCTGATTCCCATTTCATGATGACTTACTCATTCAGATACAACCTATATCACTCTCTGTTTTATTTTTCTGATTGTGCACTCATTACCTTAGACAGGATCTTTCTGTTTATCTCAATAGCATTCAGAAATACTGTGACAAGATTCTTATCATGTCAACATACTATTTTTCTACAGATATATATGTACTGCTTACCTGTTGAGGTCATATTGCACATTCTGGGTCAGGTCTATGTTGAGCAGTATAAAATCACGCACATGGCACCTGGAGAATGGAGTCTTTGCTTTCCTGGTGTTCAGCTTGCTGTTCCATTTCTGAACACCCAGTATTGCATAATGAACAATTTTGGGGGTGGCTTCAATGTGTTGCAGAACACTTTTCAGAGACACATTTTTGCTGAAACTCCCAGGCTCCAGGGACTGGCTGCAAAACACGATCACAGACAAGATAAAGATACTTCATTATTTTTATATAATGTACACTTCATATATATATACATATATGCATAGATGCATATAAAAAGGACAAAGAAAGTCCATTAACAGTTGAGAATGTTTACTACAAATGCTGTAAAAATACATACAAAAGCACAGACTTTTTAAGCAACAGACAACTAATCTTATCCCATCAATGTAACCATCGAGAAAATGAGCCTTTCAGCAGAATAAAGTCTTACACTGATATTTAGGAAGGGAAAAGGAATTGCCTTACAAATAATTTCTGGAAGGCTATTTTCTCTGTAATGGACAACATAAGAGCTGAGAAGGGCAAGAGCTTAATATCTTCTAAAAAGCTGAATTTCCCAAAATAAACTGTTTTCACTGAGAAACATAAATTGAATCAAAACAAATCAGGGAAGTAACATATTGAGAAATCACTCCAACAGTCACTAAAAGCAAGAATGGCTTTAGGCAAAAAACAAACAAAAGCAGAGGTTTGTTGATGGCACTGACACAGATGTAAGGGTACAATCAGGTGGAAATGTTCAACAATAGACACTGAATGTTGGCGGTCAACAAGACAAACTTCCAGCCTTCCTACTGCTCTGAGTGGAAGAGCTGAACTTTTGCATTTTAGACAATACACTCAAAAGCAAGATGTACAATTCCTGTGCTATCTGAATAATAACAGAGTGAATAACTACCCTTGTGAGGCCCTTTGGACAGGCAGTCTGGTGTTACTACATCAAAACCACTGCTGAAAGCTGCTTTTGCTTGGCAATATCTCAAGTACATTACGAGCAGCTCCGGCTGCCCAGCTTTTCCAGTCTTTCCAGTTTTCTGGTCTTTCATACACTGTCAGCTTCTAGAGATGAGCCTAAGTCCCAGGTGTGCTGCTGTCTGTGCTGGGTCAATGCAAAGATCCCAGTGTGGTGGTTCCTTACCCGGACTGTTCATGGACGCTGTGCATGTTCCACAAGACGCAGGAGTCGTCCATGACCACAATGAATGGCCACACACACTGGCGCTTGACTCCCAGTTCCTCCAAGCGGTTTCGTTCCAGTTCTAGGTTGTGGTAGGAAAGTTCCTTAATAAGAAACCTGGCAGCACCTGAGAAAATACCATAAAGAAGACATCTTTATTAGATTTTATCACTCTTCTCAGAGAAAGGTTACAATGAACATCTGCAGTCATTACCCTTTATGAACTCAGTGCTCATAACATCTTGGTTTACAAAGAAATCAGTATGTCCCTTTTTCAGTGTGAGTAAATCTAAAAGGCAGGTGCCAGGAAGACTGGATGCTTTAAGATACTCTGCAGAATGCAATTTTTTGGGGATTAATAAAATAACTTGAATCAAGAAGGGGCTAAGAGTCTAAGAGTGAAGCTACATAAAACTTCTTGCTGGAAAACTCAGCACCTATGAACACAAATTCAGAAGTTCAAGTCCCCAGTGTTCAGATGCAGTTAATATTTACCTTCAGCTAACTAAAAAGTTGCAATTTGAAAAATCATATGTGAAACATCTAGAATGAACATTTACACAGCAGGGATGAGTAAAACGAGTGAATATGGTCCATAAAACATCAGATTTTAAACTGAGAAGGCAGTGATCAATGCAAACATATATTCCATGACAGCAGTTCTTCCACACTATTGTATTTTGCACAGACACTGCTGCTATTATCACAGCACAAATCTGAGGAGCTTCTGAAATATTTCCTTCAACATGATCCACACTGTCCAATGTAGAATTTGATATCTTCACAGCAATGCATGGATGGTGTTTCTTACCAACTCCAGCATTATTGAACATGCCTGGCAGAACAAGCATGATGTGGTTGGGCCAGTATTTACGGTAGAGAGGCATTTCATACTCCTTGACTACAAGGAGGTGCAGATGGCTGATGCCTTCCATGGCATGGTAGAGGTTCAAGAGGCCATGTTCATGACGTCCACTCGATGGAGTGAAGATAGGACTCTTGACTGCATTCAGATTCTGCTGGAACAGGAGATATTTTGGCAACATTAAGTAAAAAGAAAAGTTATTTCTGAGAGGGATTTTTATTTATTTATTATTTATACCAGATGTAAAGATTACTGTTCATTGCAGCATGTATGAACTGGGCACTAAGAACAGAAAAAGGCATTATTGTCCTCAAACCTCCAGTTCTAAGGACAGCCAGGCAAGAATTACACCAAGGACTTTAAACCAAAAAGAAAACAGAAAAACCTCCCACCATTAACTTGCAAACGTATGTCAAGTTGACTGCATTCAGCAGATGGGTAAAAGCAGCACACACACCTTGTCAGAAACGAGTGGGAGCCGCATGCTTTCTAGGTGTTTTCCCTGCTTGCTGAAGACAAAATGGTTCTCTTTGGACTTGGGAATTATAAAATGCAGTTGAACCTCTTCTCCAAGCATTGAAGATGAAAATGTGAATGCATGCAGAGTAGAGTCAGATACCTGCATACAAACAAACAAAACTTATTTACAAGGAGGTAATACATAAGGAGTATATGGCAGCATGTTCCTAAAGTTACAGTACTGGAATCCATCAGAGAAGAACATTCAAAACATTCTCTTTCAGTAACTGAGTCTAACTCTATTATATTTTCATTTTCTTCACCGTAAGGCACACTATTAGTAACTACCCTTGCTATTAAAAGAATCAGCTTTTTATATAAGTAATGATCTTCGACCCAACTGCTCTTTTGAAGTCCATTTCAGCAAGGAAGTATTTATCAATATTTACAAGAAGTCAAATATATATACATACATACATACTTGGAAACAAACTGTCCATATAAATTTCCTTAAAAGATTCAAAGAGCAGTGCAGCATGTGGGTGTACCTCCAGAGAAGCATGCACTGCCATACAGCCCCCTCAGCAGCAACACAGCTGCATTAGTATGGTATTTTTCCTGTGGTAATACTCTCCTGTGTAGTTGAGCGACCAAAGCAGACCAGGCCATTAACAAGGCTATGAAGAATTTGGGTGAGCTTAAGTTTGCACAGCACTTGGCTGAACCATGGAAGTGTAAACAAAGTGTCTACATATCTCATTAGAGTTCATCTACAGAAGCATCTGTCTTTTCATTTACTCGTACCAATAAGCTTTCTACAATATTTACTAAAAAAAATTGAAGCATTTAGCCTGAATAAAGGTGCAAAAAGCAAGGGAATTTATTTAGGTTCTGTTAAAGCATTTAAGAATCTCTCTTCCTTCATAATGCTTACTATCCAATGACTTTCCTTTGAGCATGTAATTATCATTCTGAGGTCAATTATCCTAATTCTATATACACAGCTCACACTTGTACATACAAGTAGATGTTTGTATTTATTACTACTAGTTATGTTTGACCACATGTATAAAAGATGAGTGGAGGGAACAACAGATGTCTTTGGGGAGGATTTGCTTCTGTCAACATACTTAATGAAGCATGAGGTTTCAATCAGACCTGCTGGTGCTGCTCCGAGGTAACTGGCGTTGTACATTACCAGGCTGGTGTGTCTATTCTGTGATAGCTTAACAGCAAGCTGCCAGAAAAGACTAGCAAGCAAGGAAAGAATTATTTGAGATAAGAAACTTCTAAGTAAGGTGTTGTTGGTCATTAAGAAATAATGTGTGAGTTATTAACCAGGAATAATCTTATTTGCCAGTCTCCTGTGAGCGTAATTGTTTTAGAAACCGGAAGCTTTTTAACTGAACAGTTAAAAATGTTCATTTATGTCCAGTGACGTAAGCTACTGCTGAGAAGCTTACACAGTTACACATAAAGGGAGGAAGAAAGGCCTTCCCATTTCCCATCACACATGTGGCTGGCTGGCATTTAGGTAAGACAAACATCTCTCAATTTTACATTCTTCTCCCATGAGACACTGCAAACCCTCTGGGCAGTCTGAATAATACTTTGGCTTGAGACAGCTACTCACAATATTCACCCTTCGCCAGAGGCAGCTGGAAAGAACTGCTCATTCAGAATATAGCAGACACAGTTAATGCTCCTGGGTCTGTAGCTCAGTATCTCCCCTGAGAATGGAAGAATTAAACAGCTCCATCTCAGGGAAGGTGAAACCATGAATCCCGAGATAAGAGCAGCATGCCTGGAGAAATCACAACAAAAATACGAGGATGAATTTTGTCTGGAGGCCTCGACACTAACCTGTGCAGCAGGATTAATATCCATGTACTGATGGCACTGCTCACAGTGATGAAACGTATTGTAAGCTGCATATTTAGTCAGCATCATGGACACAGTCTCCCTTTTCTTGGGTTCCCCTGATTTTGTTTCTTTGCTTGTTTCTGTGCACAAAGAAAAGAAACAGAAATTTTAGGAGTGTTAAAAAATGGAAATTGTGATCCCAGTAACAACTGCAAAGAACACACAAATTGTTTTGTTCCATATAATTTTGCAGATTAAAGGTTCTTGTGAACTCATGTGTTCAGCTGAACTAATAAAAACTGATTCTTTGTAGGAAAGTATTCTTAAAAATCTACATTTTACTTACCTTGTTTCACTCTTGAGAGCTGTTCTGTGTACACAGGACTTATATTTCTGTACTTGGGGTCATGTACACTCAGGTCAAAAGATATTTTGCTGAAGACCTCAATGTCTGGCCAGTGGTCATTGCTAGACTGAGTAATTTCACTGTTTTCTGTATGATCTGCAACAACACACCTCAGGTAAGCAGTATCAGATACCCAGTAAATCATGTTTGTGTGATGTTTGCTGCTTTACAGGTGCACAAGAACAAATGTGCACACATACACACAGAGCAACATCTTTGAACATCATAAATGTTACCACTGAAATTACAATTCACGCAAAGCTATTTCAAAGAAATGGGAATTTCTTAGAAACTGTGTGCAGGTGAAGGAACCTCTAAGGTATCTTTCAGCTCCGTTCCTCATCAAGCTGCTGAGGCATTATTCACTCTGGTTTAAGCATAACCTGCACAAATGAATTGTCCTATTTATGCAGAAGGTACAGGTGTAGTTTTGAGCTTCTCTGTGATGGAATGAAGAGCATTGGGTAAATAAGAAGCAAAATATCCAAAGGAAGAAGGATGAAAGCAAGGAAAAAGAGGCTGCATAAGTATCTGTACTAATAGCTGGTGGTACATGATAAAGGCAGTAAAAGATACACTCCTACTACAGAATAATGTGGCCAGCAAGGATCAACTGAAGCTTCTTTGCTTTGATAAAACAGAAATAAGTCTGACATAAAAAATCAAGTTTAAGCAATGAGAACAGTAGAAAGCACTACCAAAGAAAACAGTTTTAGAGTGCAGCTTGAACATAAGCCAATTCAGTTTAAAATGAGATGGAAGAACAGATAAAAGTTGGTGAACTGAGCTGAGGTTAGTGATTTTGAAAAGTCAATTTAGGTGAAATGAACACTGGGTCTACAGATGAGCACATGCTCACCCTACTCTGACTGATACAAGAGAAGACACAGTGATCTACAGAGCTCTGTTACTTTGACCTTGGTAATATTCAAAATTTAGAGAGGGCAAAGGAAATAATTAAAGATATTGAAATAAATGAGAAATGTGATAAAATACAACATAGGTTGACTAAAGAAATCATGTCTTATTTTCATGATATGGCTATGAGATACCTATTTCTCTGAACAAAGGAAATGCAATGCATGTTCTCCTTTGAGACTTAAGTATTCGGTATGATGCTACATGAAAAATTATTAATACAGATGAAGAAAATGGAGACAGGGAATAGTCTGTAAGTTGAAAGAGTTATTAAACAGAAGATGGCAGCATGTAACATATTAAGCATTAGGGCAGATAGAGATTACCAAAGAAGCTAAAAGATCAGTAGAGGGGCATACTGTTTAGTATTCACACTAATGTCACCAATGTAAACAAAAAAATCAGCATAGGTTTGCTGGTGGCACACCCTTAAGAATCATTTGAAAATGCTATGGAGAAGGAATCAGAGACCAGCCAGAAAGAATTGCCCTTGAGAACTGTAACAACAAAAATTTGGTGATATTTAACAGAAAAAATGTGAGTTGTATGTGCAAACAAGGGCTAATAGCAAGCATTTCTGCAGCAGGGTGAGAGCACCTAAGCTGGAAACGACTGAGTTGCTGAGGAACCCAGGGGCGTAAACTATGTATCAATGCCAGTGAAATGGGAGAATGGAAAAGACCAGCGCAATCACATGTTTCATCCATCATGGGGCTTTCAGTGGGGGCAGGGGAATACATGAGCTGTTGCAGGCTGGGTTGGGTAAACATCCCTCGAATACCACATTCAGTTCTGCTCACCCATGCAGCAGAAAGATAAATTGGAAATAGATATGCAGGCAAGAATCCAAACTGATTAAGGAGAATAAAGAGTCTGTCATTTATGAAGATCCTGTAAGAAGATCCAGGTTACTTAGATGAATGCTGAGAGAGGGTAAGATAGCTGCCTAACTACACCAAAGAAGCAAACCTCAAAGAAGAGAAAAAGTACTTTAATTTAAATTAGAGTATTTTCTTTGGTCCCAAAGAGAATGCTTATAACTGGAACAGAAGCATCTTTGGGTTGGAGAATAAAATAATATTTTCAAAAATGAGAACACTAGTGCGCTGGAGAAGCATTCCAACAGAAATAATGGGAGCAAAAAAGCCACAATCAAAACCCCCAACCGAACCCTTGTGGATGGAATTCCACGCATTGCTGACAGGGGTGTGACACATTGCTGTGATCACAACAGGCCAGATGGCAGGACGCAGAACATCTCTTACATTTTGGTATTTTGTCCTAAGTTTCTGGGGTACTTTAGTTCAAATAGTGAGAGAATGACTGCCCCCAAAGCTCCAAATCGAAGGAAAGCACTATCTTTTTTTTTTTTTTTTTTTCAATTTAATACCACTGCATGAACAGAAATACAAATCAGTCATTTCAAAGGTCTGACAAGAACTACATTTTCAGGACGCCAGTCTAATGGTCATGACAGTTATGCACCACAAAGACTTCACTATAAAACCACAAAGTTCTGTATAGATCACCATGATTAGGACTATTTTTTTAAAAGGTTTTGTTTTTCTCAAGACAAAGGCCTGCCATGGCAGTTAATGGATTTGTGAGATCTTTCAAATGAGTACAAATCCAAAGAGGTTACCCCTCCTCTTTATTCCCAACGTAAGATCTGCACACTGCAGACAAGAGTCTAACCTATAAGTAAACATAAACAGTAGTTACGTTTCAGCCAGAACAAAATGTTCCTAAATGTCTTGTCTCCTTAAAAGCTGTCAACACTTAAAAACTTACAAGGAGAGAGAACACGGGCAGATGCTGCCCATTTACAGTTTTGTGCTCACTTTCATTTTACTGCTATACAAATGTATCAGTCCAAAAGATATTTAATAGCTCTCACCTAAGCCAAATACAAAATTTACTTTTTTATTAATCTATATTGAAATATATGCAGACCCCTAGAGCAAGTCTAGCTACACACCGATGGACAACACATGTACTAGGTGCAATTTATAGTCTTCTGGTGAGACTAAGAATTTCACTGCTGAATAATACAGAACATAGGTTCTTTATGATGCACATTAAGAATGCCTACTAAATACTTACGGACATTAATCTCTTCTTCATCATACACATCTACTTCCAGCAACCGGATCAGCATGCGGAACAGAATTCTTAAGAACTGCAAGTATGAACCAGTCTTTCCAACCTGAGCCAGAGATGGAAAAAAAGCTTAAATGACAACTCAAGCTACTATGATGGAAGGGTAAATTTCAGATAAATACCTTTGGACTTAACCCAAAGCTCAGTTTTCAGCTCTGCCTGAAAACACTGCAAGACATAACATTCCCCATTATGCTGAACAGTTTTACTAAATTGCTCTCTGAGCACAACCTGGTCCACAGCCTGTGCAACTTTTATGCACAGGGAGATTGGCAGTGATAATTGCTTATCTTCTGCCAAGCTCATGGCAATGTTAGGCCCAGTACCATCCACATGTATTTCATTTAGGCTCAAACATGATGTACAGCATCACCCTTCCTCTCTTTACCACTTTTCAGCATGGTCTCAGCCCTAAAGTTTGATTTTTGACCTTTAAACATATCATGTCATGCAACCTTTTACAGTACGACCTATGGTTCTCATCACTGACCCTCTCAGACTGCTAAAAAGGCAGGAAGTAACTGTGATCTTACCTGTGGTGGTCCTGTCAAAAGCAGCCTCCTGGGGTGAAAACTCCTGGCACCAGGCGCCTCACCCTGATTGCTGAAGTCTGCATGGTGCTGTCGGGCTGTCGTCCACTGCCTGTAGTACAGAGACTGCTCTTCACTGTTCATGTCCTTGTGAAGCAAAGGCCTCAGAGAGCTCAGCCAGGACACGTCAGCGTGAGGCAGGAGGGAAGAGCAAGAAGGCAAATTCCCGCTTTTCTGCGAGCTCAGGAGACAGTAGGCAGCTTTGGACAGGATGACAATACGTGGCAGGGCAACACGGAGTGCCTTGCTGTCTTTGGCTGAATGGGCAGGCCACTGAAATGTCTGTGAGACTGAAGACAGTGATGACAGTTTCGAAGTGGTGCTGCTTGCCATCTGGTTACCCAGGGAGTCGCATTCTTGTTTCAGGGTCTCTCCAGCTGTAAAACTGGAGTAAGTTCCCTCATCTACTGAGCTGTGTGCCACAGCCTGAAAGTTAAGAGACGGTGCCTGTTTCTGAGACTTGTCGGCAGCACTTGAGGAACTCACACCGTTGTCAGCCAGGGAACCTGGGAAAACAAAGAGCTGGCAGTGAAGAGATACTGACATAAGAAAACCATGAATTCGTTTCATCTGTGTGACAATGCTAATATACAAACACTTCTGTTCAATGAGTGCTGCTGTGGCTGAGGTCAGTGGTTCACCATGTAAAAAGATCGTCTACATCCATCTGTCACTCCTGGTGGAGAGGCAAAGCCCTGCTGCTACAGGGTTCAGAGTCCAAATGTTCAATCCTAAGCTCTGTATGTTAGTTATCAATTCCCATCTAGGATTTGGAATTTTGTAGAACAATCTTCTGAAAGGCAAGTTTAACAAACCACTGTATACTCAGATCAATGCCATCTTCCTTTCTATGAAGAATAGAGCATTTATTTCACTGCAACGTGTACATGAGCCAGGCTACTCTCCCTCCTCCGTACCAGTCAAGTTTAGTTAGTGTATGGGAAGATCTGGTGCATGACAAAGATCCAGTTCAGCTGTCTCAATACCTCAGACTCATAGGGAAACAAAGGGAAGGACCTAGAAGTGTCAGTGGAATGCAAAGAAGGGAAAGCTTGGTGGGAGGTAAGGCTTCACTGATGCCTGAAGAGGTAGGGCAGATATTCTGTTGGTCTTGGCAAGGAGGCAAATATCAATCCTGACCCATAGCTACTCCCACAGTTACAGACCATTTTCCTATTCTTAGAATTTTGTACTAGCCCGTTTTTACTCTGATTTTTATGATCTTTTCAGGATCTACTGGACAAAGCTAACAACAAATGTGAAATGTAAATTTAGAAACAAAAATCACAAGGGACCCTTAGCTGGGGCATACCATCCCTCCCAATGAGACACCATCTCTTTCTACCAGCAGATAGAAGACTGTTCACTGTGGGAAGAATCTGCAACTAACATATCATTGTCTAGCTTGCAGTGAGATACAGCTAAGCAACCGCATTTGAGTAAACACCTCAATGTTTGCATTCAACTTCCAATGACATGGGAATAACTGACCTGAGGTTCCAGTGACAGCACTGCTATTACTCTGGGGTCGGTCCAAGTCTATCAGCAACTCATCAGAGTCATTCTCGCTACCATTAGTCTTCTCCTGCTCCTTCTCACTAAGGTCAAGAGCTACAATAGGCCCTCGAATTGCCTCCTTTGAGACGTAGCAGCATGCCAAGCCTACTTCTTGTTCTAAGGCAGTACGAGTTAAGTAGCTTGAGTCAATTAGTCGAAGGTCACAGTATTTCAACGACCTAGAAAACCCAACGCAAGAAAAAAAATGCTGTTTTCTCTTACTTTGAAGAGTACTCCCTGTCTTTAATTTCTTACTAAACATGAACAATTTTACTAGCCCACAAATATAAAAATATTTTAAAATATTCAGCACATAAGTTATGCTCATTGGTGCATTGCACAGACACTTAGTGACACAGTATAGTAGCATTTCTTTTTACAAACTACACCTTCCAAAACTTTAAACAGTTCCCAAATAAAGTATTCAAAAATAAGCTTCTTTTGTAAAAAAAATCAACCAAACAATAAACCAGACAGATGGTGTCAAGCCACTTATCCACCTGCCATCTAAACATGTTAGAGAACAATCATGTTGAAAGAATAATAACAGCACCTGGGGAAGGTTTCTCCCAGAGGATCTTTGCCAGTTAGAATAACAATGCAAGGTAGACCTTCCAGATCCTGATAGGTGCGAGGAATCCAGTCATCCTGCTCATTGCCCCTCCATGCCTGTGAAAAGAGAAAATTCCAGTCACATCTAAATGACATCTTCTAAATCTTCATTTGTTTTCTTTTTCGTCAGTTCTTGTTTTTCCTTTGTGTACAGGGTTTGCTTACTCAATAGCCAACAGTAAGACCTTGGGTACAGGCATGCATTTGTTTTCTGGTAGCCAGCTGCTAGCCAAGCATTAAATGCAAAGCAAAAATACATGTAGCGTATGTTATTCAGTGCTTGAAACATACACCTGGTATATTAGCATGGTCTGTCAGAGAAAAATGCAGTTGATGCCTTCAGTTTCAAGCTGGCACAGACAAAAGTTCTTTGAAATCGATGTAAGGCTAAAGACTTTCAAGTGGAGTATGAAATTGGTTCAATGAATCTTGTTTAGTTATTCTATATGACAAAAGATTACATGAAAGAAAAGCATTTTATCTTTCACTGGAGGTAATACGACCTGAAAGGACTCCTCGCCTACAGTCTACCAAGGCCCAAGACCACAAAACTGCACCATTTTCCCTAAGCACTAGAAAGTTTGGTAGCATCAGTCCCATGTCCTTACACCCTTCAGTCTCCTTGGGTTAGCAGAGCATACTGAAAAAATTTATTTCTCCAATTACCCAGCAATATCTCCTGGCTCAGTAAAGCTGCCTCATCAGCAGAGAGACAATTTCTGGCTCAACAAGGTTAGTCCAGCTGTGTGTTACTCACCCTTCCTCTCCACTGACAGAAGTTTCTGTGAAAGTGCATGGCTAGAAATGGAAATAGGGGAAGATACAAAACTGATTTTCTTTTCCTAGCATAAGGACCTAAAAAAAAGCCTGAGTGCTTTGAGCCGTAAACTTGCATCTACAAGAAGATACATTTCTTGACCATCTTACTCAGGAAGGGCAGAGGTGCAGCCTTCACCTCTCCTCACTTACGAGGACAGTTTGAGTCTCGTTATGCTTAAAGGATATGCCATGACAGCATTCCTGGTCAGCAAAATAATTATTTAAATTGTTTTCCATCTCTTCTTTCATCTGGTACTTCTGGCTCTCTGATGGAGACGAATGATCTGTATGGCTGGCCAGTAGGCTTGTCTGGCTGAGAAGGGAGCAGTCCAACCACCAACATTGCACAGACACCCTTCCTGCCCTGCTCTGGCACCACACGCCTTGCTAATGCTCCCTTAGAGAGAGGCTAAATTAGCTCAAACTTTTCAACTGGGGTACACAGTTTTCCTCCCTGCTCCTGAAGAAGGTCACGATGAAGTCTCATCCCCCCAGAAATCAAGAGCGTGAATTGGTGAGACCAGCATTCTGAGCCTCATCCTCATCAGAAAGCAATCAGTAGCCTCGTATTGCTCTCTCCCTACATGCACCAAAAAAAGCGACTGGGTACTTGTAGTGAAAGCAAGGCAGCAACCACCTCCCCACTTGCTCTAGTCCTCCGGCTTCAGGACTCTGCCTAACATCAGAACAAATGCCAAGAAGCATGGAGACTAAATCAAAATTGTCTGCAATAAACTAGA
Source organism: Serilophus lunatus (assembly GCA_013399895.1). NCBI lineage: Eukaryota > Metazoa > Chordata > Aves > Passeriformes > Eurylaimidae > Serilophus > Serilophus lunatus. The sequence continues at coordinate 246,258 of VXBA01004822.1, read as the reverse complement.
CTCAGCTGATGAATTTTGTAACAGGAATCAGTTGTCCATGTTCACACCATTTCAGATATCCCAGGCACCAGAGTAGCAGGTATGGTAACAACACAAGACTCACAGGCCACCTTTATCATTCTGAAGTGCTACTGAGACACCCCACCTAAAAAGACACTACTGGTTTATATTTGGGTAACTCAATTCCTCTCTTCACTCCCTTCATATGCATGGTTTGGATTTGAGGGCTTTTTTTCTAAAAACCTGCAAGGAAATAAACAAGTCTAGAACCCTACAGCTTTTTTTAGTCCAAAAACACATCTCATGTTCTGGAGAGAGGAAAAAGAAGAATAATTTAGAAGGTTTTTCATTCTCTGCCTGATCAAATTCCTCTATTCCAGACCAATGTCTACATGGATATTCATCTGCAACAGCTCCACAGCCAAACCTAACCTGCTCTAAAGGGCTCACGGGCTGCTCCAGCATTGTGTAAGGGCTGCAACAAATTATGGCAAAGGACCACAAATAAGCCCTCACAGTACTCGTTCCAGACTAATTTAAGGTTGGAATTAATGCATACCCCAAAAAACCCACCAGAACACAGCTGCTATCTCACAAGTTTTTTCATTTATGACTAGTCGCTTCTTTTCCCTCTCCCACTGCAGATAAGGTTTGAGAAGCAGAGTTTTAGCTTCTTCAAAGAACATTTTATTTGCTTTTTACTATAAGCAAGCTCTTTAAGAAAGGCTTACAAAATTAGTTCCTCTTCTGTGTGGTTTTGAATACACTATATAACTTTTAGTAGAAACAATCTTTCTGTGAGACTTAGAGCAAGGATCAGGACAGATAGCCAGTACTACTTTCAAACTGATATCCATTTCTTTGTTTAATGTATAGTAATATTATTACATCTTTAATGTACACTAATATTACCATATAATAACTCATACTTTAATGTAGTGAGGTTAATTCAACAAGTGAGTTTGGCTAGTTAAACCATGCTCTTGTAAATCCATGCAGAAGTTTAGCCTGGTGCATACATATGCTGGGCAGAAGAGGCTTTCAGCATGCAGGAGTTTGAGAAAAGAAGTCTATGACAAACAGCATACTTTACCAGTTATCAGAAGAGCAGAAGATGGATGGACAGAGCAGACAACAGATACACTAGACAGACAGATAAGGTGATGGAAATAATTAGTTTGCCTACAGAGATCTGAACTCTGCTTTCAGAGATTAACCCTATCTAATGTATGTTGTCATTCAACTTTGAGATAACATCTGGTGTTTGACTCCATGGACTGGTAACCATTCAGGTTTGTTTCCAAGTTTCATTTATGCTCAAAAGCGCAGAAATAGATTCACAGAGACAGATACAAAACACATCCTTTTCCTATAGAATAATTAGCCCATAAACATGTGGGAATAAACCAAAAACAACAGTCAGATCACTACAACAAACAAATATTTAGTTTCTGCTAACCTTCAACCGTGTCACAAAGTGTTTCGCGACAGTAAGCTCAGAGGCAGGATTCCCAAGGAGGATCTCAAAACGATACTGCAGTCCTAACTTGTCTCTTACTTCTTGTAACCTCTCCTTGGCCAGCATAGCCAGCTGCACCGATGGCACCCTAATGACGAGCATGTGGCCACAGCCATTCTTATCCTTTCCTGGAGAAGTGATAAGGTCATCCATTATGCTGAGCGTTTCAGGTGTGCTGTGATCTCGTAGTGAGGCCATGGTGGTGAGAGCCATCAGAGCCTGGGAATACTGCTGAATGAGAAGGTAGCAGCGGATCACCATACTGTGCAGCCGGGGGTACCTTTGAGGAGACACAGTTCTGTGTTAGTATGTGCAAAATCACAGTAATGTCTGAAAATTAGCCAAAACCCAGGACTGCATGGTAAAGAAGTGTTGATTTTTTTAGCAGTGCTCAAAGAATGAAGCGTCTAATTTTTCTAGCAAGATTTTGCACAAAAATCTGTGTTTTAAGTACACAAATATAACACGGCTCTCTATCTCTTGCGTTTGGCCCAAGTCCTTTGCTCAAGGAACAGGAATTACAAACTTCTGGTCCAAAATTTCAGCTAAACATCTTTGACTTGATAGAGATAAGGATGAACTCAGATCCTGTTTATTCCAAGATGGGAATAAGTTGCTTTGCTTTCCACATGGTTTTACTTCTACAAACTTGGAGGATCATCAAATTTTCAAGTGGTTTGTGGAGAAATACTTCATAATTTCACATCTCTCAAATTCTCAACAGAAAGTTAGACTTATCAATAGAAGTTGCTGGCTCTGAGACAAATCTGAACTTCCATTTTGCCTTTTAACTTACAAAGCAAATATCATTCTCTTTCATTACAACTGTATGCAGTGACTACAGATATGAAGTAAAATGTTAAGAAAAAAACCCTAAAAACCTACCCAGGGAAAAAAAAAAATCACTCGATTTCTAGACATTTCCCATTTCATACAGAAAAACACTACACTATTACGCCTTGAGGGCCAGTCTTGTGCCACATAACTCCAAATAGCTAAAAAATCTAAAAGTTCCAAAGTTCTCTGGTCTCTTTCTTGAGTAATCTAATAGACAATATGGAATCCATTTGAAGAAACTTTTGTGTCTGTGTTTAATCAGTAGGTACAGTAGTTCACTCTGGATACCATAAGCCAGTCATGAAATCAATACATTTTTAAAACATTGTTTGCTCTTCCCACCATAAAAGCACTCACTGCACTTCTGCTATTAAAACAAATGAAGCCTTTCTTGAATTACAAAAATATCTGTAGTGTTTTCAGCTTGTAAGCTCACCCATCCAGGTAGAATAGCCCAGTTTCTGGAAAACAGAGACTGAATTGATAAACTGTGACACAAAAGCATATCCTGCCATCAATTTCTAGTCTCATTAGAGACTCATATCATTATTTGCACATATATAAATCCTCCTTCCTCCTTTTCATCAACCACATTTTCAGAACAGAGAGTCATAGTGACCCCTATCTATTCCACTGGATTTGATCAGAAGTACTAGGAGAAGCCTATTACTTATCATATTAATTACTTGCATATTTCTATATAATAATAAATATTAATAGTGTGCTTAATTATTCATTTATGTTTCTAATTTAACATATTTAATTTTGTATTCTACCCAATAAATATAGGTACATTTATAATAATTATGTTGACCTCATTAAAAAAATAGGAAAAATAGTACTGAAGGCAGAATAAACTTGATATAGTAAATACGGTGATATGAGAATTATAGATTGAAGTGCTGTAAGGCATCTGTCCTGCTGATACACAGAGCAGATTAATTCCACATTGCTGGAAATGACAGTATTCCCTTAATTCCTGTAATGTGCGCATTTAATTATTCCTTGGATATGTGCCATGAAAGTAGCTTGTTCAGGCATCTGTAGGGTACCAATAGGTTCTGAGCTGCAGGAAAATGAATCATAGCCAACTCATGAAATAACAATAATTACATTTTTGAAATGGTGTCCCTCACCTGGGGCATCACTGACAAGTGTGCTGGCAGTCCCAACAAGAGACACCAGAACTGATGAGTTATGAAAGTTCTGATGCACCTTCTTAGCTTAGTGGGGGCTGAGACAAAAGAAAAGAGTAGTACAGCTGAGCCCAGATTGCTTCTGAAAGGGCCTAATCTCTACTATAAACAAATAAAGTATATCCTCTCCTTCTTCAACAGCACTGAATTTATCCTCAAAAAAAAAATAAAATTAAAGAACAACATCAAAAGTCATCATGTCCGTTATGGGGTTCATAAAGATATCTAAGATCCCCACTAAGCAGAATCCCAAGCTCCCATGTTACTATTTACCTTTCTAAAAGTGTGTTGACCATTTTTTCAAAGGTTTCATCACATCTCAAAAGGGGACTTGTGACTCCCCATTGGAGGGATTTGCTGTATTCATTCAAACCAAAGTATAGCTTATCTTCGCTTGTCGCATCATCCTGTTCCATACAAAAACAGCAAAAAATATAAGGAAAACCAGAACCAATTTTAATTTCTTGTGTCACTTAAAAAAATAAATGGAAAGCAAATCCAACCCAAAGTGGTCTTTTTTATCCATTCTCCCTTAGTGATGTTCTTTATTTGTTTCAAAGAATACAATAAAACGTAAATTGTTTTATACTTATTATTTGTCTATGGCTAGGAAAGATAGGTGTAGGTCCTTGCAAATTTTTCAATATATCTTCTACCTATGACTGCAGGGGGTTTCTAGAATCCTGCTCATTATTTCCAGATTACCTATCTCAGGCTTTATATCTACTGACAACTGTCATCTCATTTCTATTTAAAGTAGAACCTTAAAATGGAAGTATTATTTCTTTCCAAAGTTGTCCTTGATTTTCAGATTCTACACACCTCTAATGGCAAACACAAACTAATTTTTTTTTCTGGAATGTAAATCAGCAAAGAGCTATCAGAAAGGCAGAATATTTGTGTCTCAAATTTCATGAGACCCTTGTTGGAGGCACAGCATGTACTCCAATGCATTTATATAAGCAGTAATCTCTGGGAATGATTAATCCCACACAGTCTCCCCGTTTTTCTGTGGGTTATATTTTTAATCAAAAGATTGAAAGTTGTTGATTTTTTACTTTTGGAAAAAAAAATTTTCTAGACCATTTTACAGTAAGTCACCACATGGCTTATGTTAACAATCAACCAAAAAGCAATTTTAAAATATTCATCCACTCCCTCATTTTACTTTCGCTGTTTTTTTTACAGCTACCACTGTATGTGTGAATACACTTTGCAGCAACCAATGATCCAATCAACACAGTAAAGTTAAAATTGATATAAATACATCAAACAAGAAATGGGAGAAAAAGCTGTTTGTAAGTAGATTTAGGCCAAAGCATTCTCAAAATTAGCTGACTGAAATGATGAAAAAAGTTAATGATGCAGAATATCCAACAGGCTTTCTCCTCTGCACAGTGACAACCCCTACTACACCAAAACTTGTTAACCTAGCATACAACTTTAATTAGGACCGCAAAGGTAATGAGCAGACTCGACAGGCTATAAGACACAGAACTTACAGGCAAAAGTCAGATTGCTTGAAAAGAGAAGGCCAGCTCCAGAGCTTTATGGCATGTCTGCATGGCTGACCAGAGCATAAAAGTAGTTTCTCACTGTACATATCTGGACAAAGAAAAATGTGTAGCTCCTCATTCTAAATATCAATTCTACCTCTACCAACAGCATCCCAGGGCTGTGCATTTGGAATCTGAGAAAATAAATTCCAGAAGCTAAAGAGCTGCCTCCTATCATACACATTTTCTAGATTCCGATAGGTGTGAAGACTACATTAAAATTCACAGTTTAAGTGAACAGTTAAACACTTACCACAGTGTCAGATTGTATCCAATGCACCTCATTGCTAGAGCTGATCCGGGACTGCTGCGTTTGCAAGGCATAAGGAAAAGAGCTGACCTGAAGAACAAGGAGGTTGAATGCTTCCAGCACCTCCCTGCAATTAATAACTCTATCAGCCAGACCATGATTAGGCTCACCATGTGACAGGGAACTTGAAATGGCACTGCAGAAATAAGAATACAAAGAATTGGCTTAACTGACATCTGGAAACTGAATAGATTACTTTCTTCCTGCCTAAAAATTTCCAAACAGCCATGGCACTTAAGAATTACAGCTCAAAAAAACTCTTTGGAAGGGCAAAAGATATCAAAAACCATTTGAGTGTTCTCTGTGGGTAGACAGAGAAAAAAAGCAAACCAACAACAAACACCTAAATAAAAGATAAAAATCTGCAGACAATGACAGGGTGGATTAGTGTGCCAATTTAAAAAAGCACCAGATGGATGAAACAAACAGCAAGCCAAAGTTGATGAAATCTCTCTCACTGAGAAACACAGTTCCTTGAGCTGGCCAAATTCAATACAGCTGCTTTTAAAAATCCTTTTCTTACAGTACCTATGGCATTTTCCATACGATAAAAGTAGTCAAATCTCTGGAAGCCTTCTCATATTACAAACAACGCTATCATCAAGGATAAAAGCATGAATTAAATCATGACCAACTTGTGAACATGAAAGACATTCAGATTTGAGTACAGAAAAAGGAAAGGAATAGGAAAAAAATATAAGAATAATGAAGCAAGTTGAAATATTCAACCCTTTCCCCCAGACTTCAGTACCTACAAACAGTCTTGCTAGGGATCCAGTAATCTGAAATTAGCCTTAGCTTCATCTGAATCAGAATTAGGTAACAAATACCATGGACAATCAAAAAAAGATTATTTCCAATTTTAAGGCACAAAATGCCTTAAAAATGCCTGGAGAAAGCATTGGGTGTCTAAAATGGCAAGTCTTTAGAAAAACCTAACTGAAAGATGCTGGGAGAGGATGGGTTTCCTTCAGTACATTGAAGCAGCTACCTTGTTAAATCCACATGGGCGTTGTCATGAACCAGCACAAAGAGTGTATAGGGATTCTGCTTCACTCGTCTCATGAAAACTTCGAATTTTGTTTGAATCTCATTGTCAAGCCGAACCACGTATTTTTCAGCTTTCTGATATGCCGTTCCATTGTCTTCTAGGCCCAAGTCCACAAGGACACCTGTCAAAAATAAGAATACAACAAATATCTTTTCCTTTGAGCGCATCCAAAAAATGAAGGGTCAGTGACATTGGTGCCATCGGTCTGCCAAACCACTGGTAAGCACACAGTAAGAAAACAGTTATCCAAATGCATCTTCTCTTGCTATGGAGGTTGAAATGTGCTTCTTGGCTTCTGGATTTCCTGAAGACCTTTAGAAACTTCTCACATTACCAAAAAAGTTGAAAAAAAAATCAGGCCTCCACAAAGATTTCCAGAGCAGTACTCAGTTGGCTAAGCTCCATGATCCCAGGCTAAGCTTGCCCACTTTTAGCTAATATATTAACACTGTTTGAATCAGAAAAAGTCATCCTGACCTTTCCTTTGCAAAAATCATAAATTTACACAAAACTGACTCTCACTAGTATCATATCATATTTTTCATGCTCTGTTTCAGCATTTGTGTCAGTGCAACTTTTCTTTAGCAGTCTTTGTAATGATATATTGCCATCATATTCTTAAAGTAGGCATGATATAATGTATACCTCTTTGAATAGCATTTGAATTAAAGTAGCAGCAACAAACTAGTCTGAAATGGGAGTAAGTTATGTATTTTCCAGGATCTTAATGATTAAAAAAAATTTAAAAAGTAAAATAAATTCTATTCATTTAAAGAAATAAAGTACATGTGAAACCCTGTTAATAGATATCAGGGATTCTCTGGGTTAGTGTGTAGCAGCAAATTAAGTAAAAACAATGTCTGAAGAAAGAAGGAATGTAACAAAAGGCGAAACACTTACACAGGTGGTTCCTAGTTTTGTTAGACAGTAATTTTCTTCACAGAGAAACTCTGATGCTTCTCTGGACACATGTGAGTCACTAACAGAGGGGATAACAGAGGTTATTCTTGAGAGGAACAAACCTGTCCTCTAAGGCTTTCTTTTTCCTCTTGAAACAGTTGGCACCAGCCATGGTCTGACACAGAAGCCCAGACAAGAAAAATCACCATCCAAACCAGGAGGGCAAATAATGTTTGCCAATGTGCATGTATCACTCAGGCATTTATCTAACTAATAAGAGAGCTTCCTGAGCATACATCAGTGCTAATACATGAGACTATATGCACAAATGTGTACCTAGAACAAACGGCACTAACAGCTCTAGGAGATAAAAGACCTGAACTGTGGCATTTGCTAATTGCCTCCCTGTTTTGGCATGTGAATGCCTCTCCAAGTCATACATTCCTTTGACATCCATGAATATAGCAATTTCTTTTGACACTTACATGGTACAGCTTGGGCCCAGTTTATGAAAGGACGATATTTAGAATTCATCAATTATACCAGCTAATGGACCTAATACTGGACATGCAAAATACACATTGGAGCAACTTAACTTCTCCATTTATACCAGCTATGATTTAATAGCATCACATACTTTAGCTTAACAGTCTCTTTCCCCTCCTCTCCCTTTTACCTGATTGTCGAATCCGTTGAAGGGTCTGCTGCACCAGGACCTCTGAACGGGGAACTATAACAATGAAGTCTACTTTGCTGAAGTGGCCCAGATCCAGGCTCTGATTGCCACTGTCTGCGATAGCACAAACCTGGGACAAGAGCTTTCTGGCAACTGTAAGCTGTGGCTGGTAAATTTGGAAGGTATCGACATCCAAATCTAGAGTGTGTTTGTTTGAAAAAAAAAAGAAACACAGCAAGAAAGATGATAAACATGACCCTCCAAACAGCCTACCCTTTATTATCAGAAAAAAAATAATCACTCTCCAGAATAAATCTCACAGCTCTGGAGATTTGGGTCCAGATCACAAATGTCAACTTTCTTTTTTTTTGATCAAAATGTGGTATTACATCAGATGACTTGAAGAACAGCCCATTTTTTAAAATGCCCTAATCGTTTTGAGGATTTTTAACAGTGCAACCCAAGGAAGCCTCAATGCCAACATAGTGAAATGCATTCCATTAAATGAACCAACACATACATTATACGCATGCACATATATGTTAAAAGATGTACATGTGTGGATATGCAAAATGCAGTGGAAGGGGGGGTGTGGGAGGGGTGGGGGCGGCTCTGATGTTCTCTTGAACTTGCAGTTCTCCTTCAGGAGCTTCCTTCCATCATTCCTGCTGGGAGAACCAGCTGTGGTTCTGTGGCTGCTCTGCTGTGAGCACAATGGGCTTGGAGCCACCACATCTATTAATTTGAGGAAAGTGAACCTATGCTGATGATCCTGCCAAAAAGACTCTAACAGGACAACAGGTCTGTTGTGAGTTCCTTTGAACATCATCTATGCTCTGAAGTACTGGGCCCCACTCTAAGCCATACTAAGATAGCCATATGTCTATGTACTAACTGGTAAGTCAGTTCCTGTGAAGGAAAAATTAGCAATACAATTAGGCAATAAATCTCAATTACTGGGGGCAGGGGGGGCATTTATTTCTTTGGAGGTTTTTAGACTTTTAACAAAATTTTATTCTCATATTTATTTAGACTTAATAAAGATCAATATAATACTAAGTGCAGAGAACTGAGGGACTGACCAGAGCACTCATATTTCCTCAAAATAAAAAGCATGTTCCATTTCAGTATTTCCATTAGGCAAATTCTATGCTCAACAGTCCACATTTCATTAACCACTGAATATTTTCAGCTTCCAGATTACCAAATTAAACCCTATAATGGTATTACGGTTTTTAAGTCATTTTTTCTACTATTTTAATTTTATATAGACACACATTTGTGTGTGGGCATGCATTTGCTTATCTCCTCCTCAGACCTGCCTCAGTGACTATGTCAGTAGATCAACGATGGGAGAAAGGTCCCCTTCACTGCATAGGAGACTTTTTTTCTTATTCAGGCAGATTCTCAGTAGCTTCAACCACTGTACAACCATATTCTAAAGACAAAACTAACTCAGAATATTTGAAAAAATATGAAGTTTTAAAAAAAAGTACAGAGCAAGAAGGAATTAAAAATAAACCAAATATAAAGACAATTCTCCCTTCAACTTAATCCTGTGAGGAAGCTCAAGACTTGTCCTTCCAGGGCTGCCAGAAAAAAAAAGTACCTGGCAGTCCTTCTAATTGGATCTCCTGATCCATGTGGAGACTATGAACCATTCTGCTTTCATTCAGCTCTAGCACTAAGTTCACAAATTTCAGCTAAGTAATATAAACCAAAAAATATGAAAAAAGCTTTACTGGAGGTTGAATTTGCTTAAGTACTAGACCTAAAAGAATCTCAGTGTTCACAACAGCTTAGTGTATCTTTTCCCATTGCTGTCATATAAAAAGGAAAGTATGGTTAAAACTTGAAATAATTAAATCATTCTGAAATGGGGAAATTATAATTAGCATTCTTAGACAGCAAATCCTAGCTCATCTTTTGACCATAAGCATCACATTATGCTGAATAAAACAGATTTCAGATCAAGAGATTATAGATTACACTTCACTAGCACTTTCAGTCCAAGATCTTAAAACACAATCCCCTAAAAGTTTTAGCCTCAAAGCACAAGTATGTAGTGCACATTACCATTTTATACGCAGAAAGTGAGGGGTATCAAAAGCTAAGAAGCAAGAGAACATCCGGGAGATCGGAATGAGAACACAGTTTCCCTCTGTCTTAAACTCAAGGTTACATTATTTTTCTGGATGCAAAAAGATGAGATGAAGCCACACTGCTAATGTTACAAAGAAACATCTTCTCTACTCTGCCTAATACCTAATGTTTTACCTTAAGAATTATAAAATGTATGGGGGAGGGAAAAAGTTGCTGAAGGTTATTACAGAGATTTTTTTTTCTCTCTGAGAGACTGCTATACTGCTACATTCAGCTGGCAGTATTAGTATTTTAAGCTCGGCACACTGGCTGCAACTGTGCCCTCAGATTCTTCTGAGGTGTTTGCATTTTGACATTTAACAAAGTACTCACTTATTTCACATCTTGTATGTAAAAAATTACCTGGTTCTTGTGTAGAAACCATGGCAATTGCCTCCTGAGATGACACACACTCACTAACATCTCCATTAAAAGGAATAATGACACTTTCCCCTCGCTGCTGTAGCATCTTCTCCAGAAGCTTGTCCAAATCATCACCTGGATCAGAATTAGCAACACCAAATTATCTGGAAGCTATTTCAGACAAACTACATAGAACATTACACACATAGCTGATGTTAAATCTATGGAAGGGCAAGGGACTAGAAATAGAGGGAAGAGAGAAGATATAAGGAAGAGAAGGAGGGAGAATATTTTTCTCTTTTATTTACTGATTTGCCAGTTTTATTAATTAAAAAAAAAAGGAATCATGACTGGATAATTTCAGCTCTCTGCTTTTGCAGCTGGTGACAATTTATGATTACAAAGAAATGCATGCTATAAAACAATATCTAAAATTCCTTGCTAAAAGAACAAACTAGAAAAAACTCATCTCATGTGCTTATGAGCATCCTGCCATCACATTCAATGACAGAAACAGAGTTAAAAATACGTTGCTAAAGGATTAGTAATTGGCATTACACAGGTGAATGAGACAAGCACTCCTTTTTACACAGGAAATGGAGAGTAAGAAAGAATGCCTCTGGATGGAGAGGGCAGAGCTGTATTCATGTACATTTTAGCTGATGAACAGGCAACACAACAACCCTAAAGACATGACCATCTTGGCTAGAAATTCTGTTTCTTAGAATCACCCACCTAAAGATGTATTTTTGAAATGCGATGCCAGAAAACTAACTTTCCCTGTGATGAGCTCATAACTGATCTCTTTTAAAAATTCACTGGTGGTAAGCATGCTTTCTGCAAGTGCCCGAGACTGATATTGACCTGGAGAAGGAAAGGAAAGAAAAGTGAAAGCAAATTTCAATACAGGGTACTGTCACTACAACCTTTTCATTCTAGAAGTATGGGGCACTCTGATCTTCAGTCATGGATCTCCACTGCCTTCACCCAGCAGACTGGGAGAGCAGTACCAAATGTACTTCACTAGTCACTGGAGAATTAGTTGATACAACTGAAGCTGGCATATTCTTTGCAAGCTATTGCCCATCATATTGTACAATTGTGTGACAAATTAGACGGTTCTGGTTAAATACAAAAAAGTAATTTTCCCTAATGTGGGAAAGTAAAAAAAAAAATTGTATTACTAATATATCTGCCTACAAAGGAAAGATAACTAGTCAAAGTTCACTTCCATCCAGGCACACTCATGCACATATAAACATCACAGCCAGTCAGCAATGCAGAATTTGAAAAAAAAAAATCAACATGCTAGAAAGGACAAGGTTCCATTTTATAGCAGTCTGCAGAAGACTCTGCCACGCAGAATATCACAGCTGTTACACAAACCAAAGGCAAACCAACTATTTTTTCACTGGGTCACTTTGAGATATCTTCTAAGGGAATCATACAATCAATAAAGTCCCAGGGCTCTCAAGGAGTAGTAATGACTAGCGTAAAGATATTTTTCTAGATGATCATGGACATCGGTACTCCAAGTCTTGATGGAAAAACAGCAAACTATCACATTGCAGTGTAACAATACAAACAAGGATAAAAAGAACAAAAGGGATTTAAAAACTGGATCCATAACTCAAGAAAATTAATTTGGCATTGCCAGTTGAAGCAATCTGCAAATATACTCACCTAGAACTACTACACAGAATTCATTTCCTCTTATCTTTGATGCACAAATGGCAACTACATAATCCGGTAGCTTCTGCTGATGTTTCATTTCATTGAGAGACCTCAAGGTCTCAGAGATGCCCTCTGCCAGGGAATTCTGGGTAACAACCACATGCACGAGGTCCCGGGACACACTAGCGATTAACCTAGCAAGCCAAGGGAGTTGACCTGGTGACACAGAGATACACTGTGCGCTCATTTGCAAGGATCGCTCTCTCAGAGTGAACTCCTGCATAGCTTTCAACATGATCTGCTCAAATTCTTCCCTCAGGGGTATCTGGTCAGGACCTACATTGAAAACAAATAAACAGAAGAACATCAAAATGTTATTGAACCAGGAATAATCACATGCCTATCCTGATCTGGGAAGCTCCTTCATCACATTTTTTGTATTTAAAAAAAACAAACCACAACACCCTCACTCACTACTCAGTGGATATTTACCCCCAAGTATTATTCCTGTTTTTTTGTTTCAGAAGCTGCTCTCTCCCACCATTGCTTTTTTTTTTTTTTTCTTTAACAATGAGGTACTGCATCTCACTCCTAGCTTTCCTACCTTCAGAAACTGGTGGGACAAACAAGGGAGTGGGAAAATATGTGCCTTTTGCCTGGAACAGAAGGATTAATCATGCAGCCATATGTTTTTACAGCAGAAAACCCAAATGCTTATCCTTGCAGCCTAATCACAGCCGTGCAGCATGACAAAGCCTGTCAAGTGGTCTTTGCTTTGCTTTTCCTCATCATGCATACTCATCAACTAAGCACGGACGCAAATAAACACATTCAACCTCTTCTTTTGTTAAATTCAATTCATTTAGCAGATCATCAAAATCTAATATAAAGAAGAATATACGTCTTTAGATCTACATTCCTCAGACATCATAAACTGTATTCTGAACATGAACTGGAAAACAGAAATTTAAGGAATCCATCTTAGCATTAGTCCTCCAACACAACTTCAATTAACAATTTGTTCAGTAAAATTGTCAAAGATACTCAGGAACAGATGAAAACATTCATGAATACAGAGTGAAAATTAACCATAGCTTAAATTGCTAAGATGTCATATCAGTGCCAAAGGTGGCAGCTTCACGCTTCAGCAGCTTGCTTTTCTATGACAAATCAGGGGGGCTTAAATACCAGAGATATGCGAAATGCTGGTTTTGGTTTTATGTTTTCTTTCAGGGGAGGAAACAGAAAGGTTGTGTGAGAAGCAGGATGTGAATAAATAAAAGAATCTGTAAAAAACTCCACCTGTTGTCATTTTGCCTTTTTGAGAAGTAACATATGTCACTATCCAATTACCATAGGATGGCAGATCAACTATAGACTTGTTTTTATTTTTGATGCAAACTGAAAAATTCTGATGAGCAAAATTTAACACAGCATGGGCATAATTCTCTCTTTAGAGATCTATTTAGGAAATGTATTCTCTTTTCCCTTCTAAGAAAATATCATGCCTTCTAGGTCTTTGAAGATCTCAAAATAGAAAAACATTAGCCATTTATTGGCAAAGAAAAATGTTCCTTGCTGGTAAGGAAATATTTTGAAATTAAATAAAGTGCTTAATACCACACTTAGATCACTGCAGTCTTTCTCTGCAACTATCCAGAGAAATAATGCAACTAATATCAGATAAGATGGAAGATAAAGTGATAGATATTGATTTTACTTGTGAACAGTTCCCTAAAAAAATATGTGTCAATGTTACAAAACATATCTGTCAAGGTTAAAGGAGAATATAGGAGCTCCTCTACAGAAATTAATATATAAATTATCATCTCGACTTCAGAAAACAAAACTGCAAAGGAAACAATACCATAAAATATCGATATCTGAGTTACATTCAGTCGGTGTTTTGCCACAGGTAATCCTCCCCAGGCTCAGTGTTTGGGCCAGTCTGTTTAATACCCATATTGATGATCTGGACAAGGGGATCAAGTGAGATTAGCTCAGTTGGTTAGAGCACAGTGCTAATAATGCCAAGGTAGCAAGTTCGATCCCTGTACAGGCCATTCACTTAAGAGCTGGACTCAATGTCCCCTGTGGATCCCTTCCAACTCTGAATATTCTGTGATGCTGTGTGAGTGCACTCCCAGGCAGTTTATGGATGACACCAAGTTGAGTGGGACTGTTGAACTGCTGGAGGGTAAGAAAGCTCAGCAGAAGGATTGGACAGGCTGGATCTACAGGCTGAGGCCAATTGTATGAGGTTCAACAAAGGGAAGTGCCAGGTCTTGCCTTTATGTCACAACAAGCCCATGAAATGCTACTGAATTGGGAGGAGTAACTGGAAAGCTGCCTAGCAAAAAAGGACCTGAAGGTGCTAGTCAACAGCCAGCAGAACAAGAGCCAGGACTGTGTCCAGGTGGCCAAGGTCAAAGGCATCCTGGCATGGACCATAAATAATGTGGCCAGCAGGACTAGGGCAGTGATTGTCTCCCCCCCAACTCAGCACTGGTGAGGCTGCACCTCAAAACCTGTGTCCAGTTTTGGGCACCGCACTTCAAGAAAGACATTGGTGTGATAAAGAGAGTCCAGAGAAGTCAATGGAGCTGGTGACAGGCCGGGAGCAAAAGTCTTATGAGGATTCTCCGCAGGTGCTGGAGTTGTTTAGGAGAAGAGAAGTCTGAGGGGAGACATTATGACTCTTTATAACTACCTGGAAGGGAGGTTGCAGAGAGGTGGGGGTTGTTGGTCTCTTCTCCCAAGTAACAAGCGGTAAAACTGGAGGAAATTGAAATGACCTCAAATTGCTTCAGAGGAGGTTTATGTTGGATATTAGGAAAAACTTCTTCACTGAAATGGTGGTCAGGCATTGGAACATGCTATTCAGGGAAGTGGTTGAGTCACTATACCTGGAGGTGTTTAAAAGAGACCTGGATGTGGCACTTGAGGACATGGTTTAGTGGTGAATTTGGCAGTGCTGAATGGTTGGACTCACTGATCTTAAAGGCTTTTCCAACCTAAATTATTCTATGCTGCTATGATTCTATACAGTTTAAGTCAACACATTCAAAAGTAATCTGTTTCTGGGTAGACTAACTTCACAGTGCATCACACAGAGACTACTCCTCCAACCACCTAAGACCAGGAGAATTGCTGGAATAAGCTCTTTTTTTGAGTGTCTGACTATCGTTTCCACTGAATACAGACTTGTTCTTGGCTTGAATATGCATGTGCATTTAGATATTAGAACTAAAAAACACCTCTAGATGTCACAGTATACAACATATATAGTCAAAGTGATTCAAATATACCACAAGAGAGAAGGGAGAATGATTTTATAATTCTACACAGGTGGTATAATAGAAGGTCCAGAAATTTCCTTCAGCTGAAAACCCAGAACACAGACCTTAGAACTGCATAGGACAACACTGTGTTTGTAGAAATGGTAGTGCAGTAGCAAAAAGCTGATTATTACAGATGATAGAATGTAACCCATACTGCAAATATAGACATTTTGACGAATATAAACAAAGCTTGAGAATACTTCACCATGAATACTGCCAAAGACAACAAATGTGAAATCCAAATAAGTCCAGGAGGCAGCCTAAGCAAACCACTAAAATCAAACACACATCTTTATCTTTTTTCACTTATTCCTTTATCACAGTCAGTGGAATTTATTTATAGCAATCCTACTGCTCACAATCACAGCTGTAACTGTGTATAGTCTTCATAGAAGGTTTCAAGCATCAGAAATGCATTTAATTTGTTTGGTTTGATTTGTAGTGTCATCATGTTTTGCTCAGCTGATTTCTGAAAACACCACATTATCCTACAATAAAGTTGTCATAATTTACAATAAAAATGTAAGGAATTCTTAGCAACCTTCTTTTTCAAAAAAGAAGTACTTTCATGAATAGTATACTTATGATCTGTGACCACAGTTATCTGCAAACATATTTTGTAGTAGTGAGATCTGAAGAAATTATTAATACTACCTCTCATTCTTTTGCCTGCTTTTTTATCTTTGCATTTATCTAATTCTTTTGCAATATACTCTGGAAAAAAAAGAATAACATTTTACTCTTACTTTCTCAAGAAAAAAAAAGAAGCTCACATGAATAAATTGTTAATTTATGTGTGTACTAGTCTCTTTTCCTTGTCAAAAACTTGAAACTGGCTGCCCACCAATTATCTTTAATCTGCTTTGATTTAACAGAATGGGACAAAAGTTACAGTTCAGTGTAGCTGTCACAATTCCAACAGTCTTAACTTTACAGCAATATTCAAACCAGCTACATGTTTTGATCCTCATGCTCTGCAGAATGTTTTTACTTTTCTCCTCATTAGGCTCTTTCATCTTACAGTGCTGGCACCCATTTCCACATAAGGTCAAATGAGAAACTATTGAGCTTTGCACAGCTAAGAACAAAAGCCAAACTAAACACCTGCTAATAGGGGAACTGCTTTACGCTGAAGGCACAGTGCTCACTAGACACAGTTCAGCTCCAGAAATCTTGCACGAAGCCTGCTCTAACTTGCAGCAAGTACAGACTCGCTGCATCCACCTAATGTTAGACTTGCTTACGGAGTGTGGTTCACTGACTCATAAGTTTCAATAAATAGTTCATTTTTAACTGGAAATGCTGTATCAGCTGGCTACACGCTCCTCTGAAGGAATTTTGCAAGCTGCCTCTATCAATCCCAAACTGTGCAAAGCAGCCAGTTTTAACATGCAGACTCTACAAACTTTTGAATAAAGATGAACACTTCAAATAATAAATTTAAGCCCACTGAGAGAAGGGCTTAAAGAAAAACATTCAGCATACAGAAAATAAAGAAACTCTCTATCAGTTCTAAAATGGCATTCACTGAACTATTGAGACAGAGAATGACAAATAAAGCTATCAGGTCACTTAGAGAGTATTACAACACAGAATTACAGAAGATGGCTTCCTTCCTGTCTATTGCAGTACTGCAGCAAAGCCTAAGAACCCATGGGTTAAACCTGCACAGAGCATTTTTGTTCCCCAAATTGTAAGCTTCTCACAAGTTGTGTTGTTTTTGAAACATCTGCATATTTCATACCATTAGCTATTACAGATGCAGTGTGCTCTTCACAAAAGTAATTTCACAGTCTCTGTGGTGAGTAGCATCTTTTCAAATACAAAAGTTAAGACTGGGACTGTGGTGGAAGTTTCTCAACACTTTTCTCCATTATTAATTTCTAAAATCTTACTGTTACCACTGCTCATTTTACTCTAAGGTAGGGGAAAATGTCTGGACCCGCAATAAGAGAAAGAACATGTGGTTTGCTCTCAAATTTGCAGAGTCCATTTCAAAAACATTTACAAGAATAAGATATTCACTGAATCGCTTGCCTTAGTCTGAATAACAAATGTGGTTTTCATGTAAACAGTGCTGTCACCAAAACAATGACAACCATCACACATCTGCCAGCATTTGTCACAAAACTGAATAAAACAGACTAAGTGTCCTTAGAAAGGGCTGTGATAACTGATGGTTTGATACCCTAAGCAAATGAGTTATCTGCATTGCAAATTCATTTCACAAAGGTGACCTGGTCAATCCCCATATGGAGACCAGAAGCAGTATCAGCCTTTAAATTCACTTCGCTTCTTCCGCCCGAGGAACAAAGTAGCTAAGTCACACACACTAGATGGAGCCACTTAACCTCTTCCAGCCACAAAAGTAGCCAGAAAATTTGCCTGAAAGGGACATAGAGTGTGGGGAAAAAAAGGACAATCACAAATAAAACCAAGTGCTTATGACAAATTGCTTACCTAACTGGACAAGATACTGAATAGTTAAAAGTATCATATTCTCCACACTTAGCAACTGGCTGCTGGACAAACCCAAGAGATCCAAATCCTTGTTTTCCAGCTGTGGAATCTTGTAGCAGTTCACCAGCAAAGGACTTACAACGATATCACCAACATTCCCATAGAAATAAGGTAAAGTGCCATAACCTACGAAAAAAGAAACAAAACCCCACCGAGAAATTCAAAACAATTTGCCATTACATGAAATCTTGCACAGTGATACATTTCCAAACTTCTTAATGTTGTCTAGCAAAATACACTGCATCAATGACTGTTCTTGGCATTACAATTGCTTACAAAATAAAAGAAGTAGGCCTGTGATTCTTTGCTGTGTTTTATAACAAGTGATCACACAGACTGCAAGAACTAACACTAACTGCATGCCAGCAGGATAATTATTATTACTGAATACAGATGAGTATATTATCTATTTGGGTCTTACCCTGACCTTTAAATACAGATTCTCCATAATATAGTGTAGTGAGAAGAAAAATCAATGAAAGAAAAAGTACATTGATCTTAACATTATAAAAGCAGCATAAGTCACATTAGCATTGATTCAGCCACTGTGGTATTGCTGTGATTGATCTCACTTTTTTGCCACCTCTCTGTTCTCTTTTCATAAACAGGCTAAATAAACATCAACAACTAAACATGCTGTTCTGTAAAGTAAAGCACACGAGTACAGGCTAACTCCTCTTTTCCTTCAAAATGTTTTTCGTTTTTAAAAAAAAAAATTCCACAGAGATTTTGCCAAATCCATCCATTTGGGTACATCTGGTTCTGTACTATTAATAGAACACTGTTCGTCAGGGCCACTAACATTTAGCCTAACCGAGGACTTACTGGCAGCTCTCCAAGAGCCTAAGGGCTGCATTCAATTTGCACTTAAGCTGATGGCTGTAGGCACCCTCATCTTTAATAAGGAAGTGTTTCTCTGAAAACGATTAGAGCACCATGCTAGAGGTTTAGAATCAGCTTCCAGAAAACAACACTAAGCAAAACAAACCAGAGGTGTAACCCTATCTTTGACAGATTTACTGGTGTAGATGGCCCTGTTAATTCTCCAGGAATTGTGCATATTAAAATTATCTGTGCAAGTGAGGACTTGGAATACTTCTCCACTTCTTCAGAACTGGTAAATTATTCCACGAACTGTATTAATAAGCATGTTCTGTTAACACTGAAGCTACTTTATAAAGCTATCTGTACTATACTGGACTTACAAGAAATTTAGAGAAAAAAAAAAATCACTTATCAAAATTCTGGCAGCACTAGTTGAGTTTTTTATATAGTATGCCTAAATAGCTCAGGTTGAAAGGAATATCAGCATTACAAATCATAATTTCGAAGTAAAAGCAGTGTCTTTCTGAGGGTTAAAAATGTACTTTATCTAGCTAAAGGATTTTAAAAGCCTGAAGTCTGATCTGTTATCTCAATTGCTTACAAAAAGTATGCACTATAAATGACAAAAAGTTAGTATGATTTATTTCTATTTAGTCAGTTCAAATCCATTTTTTGGTTCTCATGTAGAACCCTGGGGCTTCAAGTTCTGAACTATAAAATGCTGCAGGAAATATTTACTTGGTTTATAACTTACAGAACTACAGTTGTTTATACTGGAAAGCTATTTTCATTACTTAGAAATATTTCTATTCTTGGATTTTACAAAAAACTTATTTGTATAAAACCTTGATTTGGCCAGTGTTTCTGCATAAATTTGACCTAGTTGTGACCTGTTTGCAAATCAGGTTCTCCAGAAATTGCCTAACTCTCAGTTTTAAATGTTGAGTAACTAAATGAAATTATCTGTGACAAACTGACTTTGTATTGTACTGGATGCCAAAAACAACAAAAAGAAATAAAAAAGACCCTTTCTCCTAGGGAGTGTGTATTCATACAAAATGTAGCATTTGATCCTCAGTGTAAGGCTTACCTATCAGAATCACTGGTCTGACTCCCGAGTTATTCAGCAGGTTTTCAGGAACTATTACAGTCTCCCCTGCTGGGATGGGTTGAGGCTGTAAAATTCCAGTTAACATGGATTGAGGAACTGGGACTGACAAAAGAGGCTCTATAAAATAAAGAAAAGAGAAACTTCCATTACTAAAAGGCTCATACTGTGATTTGGCCGTATGAACAAATAAGAAAAAAATTACTGCAAATCACTAACTGTAATAAAATTCAAAAGGTCTCTGCATTTCCTGCTATAGTTTTAAGTAATTTAAATTAAGAGCCTATATCCTCCTATAGCCTCACCCCTAAAATAAAACTTTATCTGACCACTGTATTGTTGGCGAGAATGAGAGCAGTTTGAATATGCATCTTTGAACAAAGCCAAGTACTAAGCCAAAAGGCCACCTCTAAGATGCAGGCCACCCCTCAATACTGCCTCGCAATATAGGGGAAGAAACTGCTCTGACTTCCGATCTAGAATATATATATGGGTAAGAAAAGTAAAACCATGCCAAAATTTCAAAGCTTGCTTTCCATAGACAGTTGCTACAAGGATAAAAATCAGGCTTTACTCATGAAAGAGCAAGAGCAGCTTTGCTAAGTAAAAAGAAACAAAGCGCAAGAATTTTGTAATCTGTAATCAGGTTTCAGAGTAAGGCCTGCTTCACAAGTTTCTCAGGCTCCATTTGGTGGTTTTTTTCAAGCAATGCCATCAACAGGAAAGCATCAGAGGCAGGACAACTGAATGCATATGTTTTACCAGGGAAAACTGTTTATCCAACAGAAAAAAAATGCTACTAAAGACTCACAGAAAATGGGTTGCACAGCAGAGGTAGCAGATTAGTGGAGACAAACTCGATAAAAAGGGGGAGATTGCTTTATATCATGTATTTTAAGCAGGTTTCTGAAGGTAGAAACTGACAAAAGCTGTGATTTGAGGTGTTCAGGCAGACAGGCCTGCACTACCATGTAACCTTTCTTCCTGGATGAGTAACTCAAAACACTTCCAAAATATCTCAAAACCAAGCTCTCCAAAGCAGAGTTAAAAATACATTGTGCATTTTTTCATTCCTTGGATATTTATTGTGTCACTCTATAGAGGAACAAGCAACTGTTTATTCCCCTTTACAAAGTGTGCTGAATCTCACAACTAAAAAGTACTCAAATAATGAACAGTTTTATCAACAGATATGTATAAAGAGATACCTACATGGATATAGGTGAGTACTTGTAATTAATTCTATTTCATGACATGATGTTATACATCCCTCTTACAGCTTTTCCATGCACAACAAACATTTCGTCTCACTTTGTGCTTTTAACTGAAGATGATCTAGTGGACATCAGTGTCCTTTGTCAGGCCAAAATTATATAAAGCTGTTTTTCCTGTGCAGAAACAGAGTGTACAGTTTCTGTAGCATGCCACATCGGACTGAGACACAACGTTCAAGGTGAAGGTTAATAAAAGTCCTTGAAATGTATTCATATATCCATACACCTGCAGAGTTGTAGAACAACTGAGTGACATTTGGGGAACTTTGGATTCTTTTTTTAGCCTTGGATTTTTAATAATATTATTTGCATCTTCCTTTCCCCTCTCTCCTTCTTTCCCTGTGTCCCATCTTAGATTACAGCAACAAGGACCAGGCAATCATGACTGCTTTTCTGAGGCATCTGAAAATCTCTCCATGGTGTCCTTAACTACTTCAACAAGATCAGTTACATTTGCTGTGTAACACCAGAGATGCAGCACAGTGTTACTGGTCTGGCTGCAAATACACCTTAACAATTGATGTCTCAGTATTATTCAAGTTTTACCTGTTCTTGTTGAAGGCCGAATTGTAGGAACAGGTACTGCTAAACCAGGGGGTGGGACTGGGGACCCAGGAGACCATCCCCGGTGACGTTTCTTTGGTGGTCCAGAACTGGACATTGATGCTGGAAGGAAAGCAAGAACTTGTTCTAAATCCCATCCTCCCAAATGACCAAGTTCCAGCACATATTTCCATTTCATATTGGTGTTGAGCTGATATCACATCACAGAGCACCAGAGGTGCATACATAGATACACAAAAAGCCAGACTACGATGTGAAAAACATTGTTACCCGTGTTAAAAATTTCAGCACTACCACTAATGGTCGTGCCAAAAACCAAATGGATCTGTAAAGACTGAATGGTAGGAACAGCTAATGATGGGACAAAGAACAAAATCACAAATTTCAGGCTCAACACCCAATGCAGCTTAGAATAAAAGAACAGAGAGGTTTTCTTTACCTTGGTCCCCAGTTGCACAGCCAGGACTTGGAGATGTTGAGTGAGGCATTGGCCGAGAGACTGTGGAACTCAATACGTTATTTCTTCCTCCATTAGCGTTTCCATTAGCAACATCAGTGGCACGCAGTGAAAGAGGAGCTGAGTATAATAAAATGCAGAGAGTGCATGGCTTGAGACAGTTTTGAAAACAAACAAACAAAATAGTACAGCTACACACAGACACAAAAGAACAGGGCAAGATGCATGACTGAAAGAAACATACTCCAGGGAAAGCATGAAGTGTACTTGGCAGAGAAACATTTGGGTGCAAGTTGGGAAATCCTGACCCTGGAAAGGGTGTCCAGATTTCACAGTGAGGAGAACAAGTGGGAAAAAAAATCCAAAACAAATCCCACCAAAATTAAATAGGAAATTACACACAGAAAAAAATATTGGGAATTTTGTGACACCTTTTTTTTATACACTTTAGACACAGTTTGTAAAGACTTTTTAAGCCACTTTGGTGCATCTATGTGTTTTTCCCTTGTCATCCACACGGCAGTGTGTCACGTAACAGCACTCTTGTCTGAAGCTTTAGCAAAAGAGAGTGTGCAGGGAAGACAGGGAAGTTTGCTGTAAAAGTATACACAGTCTGAGCATAACTGAGGCAAACCATGCTTAATTTGCTACCTCTTCCTAAAATGATCCTCCAGTCCCAGCAAGAACTGGCAAGACCCTCTATATCCAGGCCTTGAAATAAAACTATAAAAATGGGAGTTACCTTCACTCATCTGAGCTCCTTCTCATCCTTTCTCAGAACCTAGTTTTTGCAGAAATAAAAAAACCGGAATAAACTGCATATAGCAATGGCAGACCAGTGGGGACTACAACTCCTTGCTGTTATCTGCTGGCTTTAGCTCCCAGGATTAAGGATTTAGCTCCCAGGAACATATTCGAGGAGCAACACCAGGAGATGGTACAGCAGCTTGCTGATGCCAGCTGCAATAGGAAGTGTAAGATTTGTGGGTACTTGTCTTGAAACAATGCCATATGGAACTCTCCAGCTGCAAATATCCAAATAAATTCAGATACAAGATTCTCACGTTGCCAATTACAAAACATGAATAGCCTCACTTGCTCGTTGTAGCTCCTCATTTTGTACTCCAAGTCAACAATTTGGTATGGACAGATATGGCAGATATGGGTCAGTTACAGAAGTGGTTGAAATGGTGGGAAGAAATTTCAGTGCAAAATAAATTCACTTACACAACTGTGGAGGGGGAAAGGGTATTTTTACACAAAGAATGATTCATTAGATACAAGATAATAATATTATGTAGCATAACAACATATATTAAATAGCAGATGGAATACATCATGTTTAAAATGTAATGCTCATGTGCATATATAAACCACATAAATTGACATATTTCCTTATTCAAGAACACTGTCCTATAATAAGTGTGATAACCTTTTTTCTTTCATTGCTTACAGGACTAATCAGCTAAAGTAAAAAACCATCAGAATATCACAACAATGTCAGTGAGGGATCTAGAATGCCACAGTTGATGGTTCTAATTTATTAAACAAACAACACAGAAATAAGTAATTAAAGTAGCGGAGATACTAAAACTCCTTTAAATGAGACTAAATTCCAGTAAACATATGTTGAGGAACTATAACTGTTGGAATAACAGAACTACACACAACACTCAATTACTCGGCCAAGAATCAGTGCACTATTGAGATGTGACATTCATGCTCTCTTACATGTCTTAGGAAATGCAAAGAGGGGTATCACACCCACTCTTACTGGAACATCAAATCCGAAAGCCAAGCTGTGGCTCAAGTTTAGGGGGGAGAAATAACTGCAACAATGTCTGCGCTGAAGACTGCAAGAATACAAGAGTTCTGGAGAATGCTAGTGAATGTTTGCCTTTCTCTTTTCCATCAAAAGATGACACACTCTACTTTCTTGGCTGTTAAGCTGATAATTCCCTTGGCTCTTACCTGCTTTGGAAAGCAAAGCCATACCTGCAGCAAATGTCTTTCCTACAAGTTGTACTGACAGAGCCAGAGGTTTCACAATGTTCTTGTTCCGGGATTGGTCTTGTGTTCCACTTAAGTTAACAGCAGAAGATGATTTTGCCGGACTGAATACTGAAGAATCTAAGAATAGAAGTTGTTTAACTAAAGATTAAAAATTATAAATATATATATAAGTTTTATTATATACACATGAACAGTCATATACTTACCTAAACTCATCTTTGTATATAATAAAAACAACTTTTTTACACTCCTAAGAAATTGCCATGAAATGGTATCTTCTAGGAGTTGTGACAAACATTTAACTGTGCATTTCTATAGAATCCTATAATACACTGAATCCATGATTGATCTCTTCCACAATATTATGGATTCACTTGCACTCAAAAAATATTTTAAACTGCGGAAAGGGCTATCTGCTCCTCAAAATAGCCTCGTGGATAAGCAAGTAAACACAGTTATCCCATGTTCATAAGAGAAAGCTAAGGCAAAGAGCTTATGTAACTTGCCACCAGTAAGCATAAGGAATAAGTACTGCAATAAGTTGCCTAAAGAGGATATGAACTCTCCAACACCTGTGATTTTCAAGAACAAGCTACTGAATTTCCCTCAGACACAGCTGAGATTGACTCAGGGCAGGAAAAATATCAGATCCAAAAACATAGCCATAACCTTATTTTATAGAAGCATAAACTGCAAAGCAAACAACTTTTAATACTTGCCCAGTATAAAACCATATATCACAACTGACTCCAAACCTCTCAACATGTAGGCTACTCTAACATCAGGCATCATATCTGCGATTTACTTCAGGAAAAAATTGACATTCAGATGGCAATACAGTGACAAACCCAAATCCTTATAACTGCAGTGAAAGAATATTAATTCAGCATCTGTCCAGAAAGTAGTTTGCAACCAGTAGGTACTGTAGGCTAAGTTCACCTGCAGATGTCCAGCCAGCTACCAAAAACAGAACACAAAGAACCAACTTGATCTGTCAAATACATTCACTCTCAGGCCACACACCATTTGGTGAAGGAGGGTGGGAAGGAAGGCCTGCTTTGTCAGACAGAGTAACTGAGATGAGGAACAAACACAGAAGCCTCTGCTGCTGCTGTTCCACCAGACAATCTTGTCCATGTTCACAGGAAATACACTGAACGGCTAACAAAATAGACCACCAGGTCAGGGGCTTTGGAAGGAAACATTAGTCTGTCATTAAATATGATGTAGCGAATATCTAGTGTTAAAGCTTTCTCAAAAGTAACGTGTCTAGAAGCTCTGATTTGGTTTTTTTCCTATCTTTAGTTCTAATACATTTTCTTGAAATTTTATCTCTGATTGTGGATGTGATTGGAATATCTTTAAACACCATACTGGTCCCTGAACAGGATTTGTAGTACTATCAGTTATCAAAATTCTTCATCTTTCTGTTGTAAAGCCTTGCTTCTAGTTGCTTAACACCCTTTTAATGCCTGAATTGAAGCTTTCCCTCTTGTGTGTCTGCATAAAACTGAATTTTTGATACAGTGTGCTCATAACTGTCTACCTGCAGGTATCATCTAGAACTCAGAGATTGGCCTGTTTACCTACAATGGCAGAAACCACAAATATCTACAAAACGTTTTAGGGAAAAAAATGGATATGAGTTGACGGTGAACTGAAAACGACTTCAGAAAACAACCTACTAATAAGTAGTTCTGGTTTAAAACATCTAAGAAGCAAACTCAACTACAAACAGCTATGCAGAGCCTAGCAGAGAAAAAGTCAGATCTCCTTCATCATACGTGATACACCAGAATTCATGCCACTGAAAAAAACGTGCTCTTCCCCCTTCTCCCGGACACAGGGGGTTCATGTGGATGTATGTGGCATTATCTTCACTAGAAGATAACAGTAGAAGGAGATGAAAAGGTTTTGACAAGCATGACCTAAGAATACAAATAGTGACACACAGAAACACCAAGCGGGCTGAAAATCACAGGGAGTGATAAGGAGAAAGCAGTATGTAAAAGGTGTACCTATTAACTTGGCAGGTACAATAGACAACAAAGCTATGTAAATATTAGTTTACTTGCTGTTTCAAATAAATAGGTTCTCATGCATCTGCACAGTTCTCATGCCAGGATCTGGAAGCCAAGGGATCATGCAATGACATGCAGATGTGTTTGAACAACACTCTCATTTAATTTTAACCAAAGCCTAGAGCATATAGCTTCCTAAACAGAGACAGGGGTGACCACCTGGGGTAAGTGCCTCCGAACATACTAATCAGTGATTACAATTCCGTAAGAATGCCTTCGTTCAGCTTTTGTTTTTCTTCCTTTTAACATACTTTCTAAGGGGAAAAAGTACTTTAATACCCTTGTTTTGTATCTGCATTTCATACTCCTTCTGGGACATATATATCAATTAATTACAATAATTAACAGAAAGCTCTTTCCTGTTTCTAATTTTTCAAGAAATAGCACAAACAGATACGTACAACAGCATAGATGAAGCTGCAATAAAGCAGTGAGGAAAAAAAAAAGCTCAAACTAAAGCACATTGACTATTCACAATAAATAGATAAATAAATAAATGAAATTAAGATGCTGCTTCTTCGTCTGTCAAAGTCTGGGAATGTTCATTTTAAAGCATCTCCTTGTTTAAGTATATAATGAATAGCTTTTCAGACAAGTTATGAGGCACGTTAGCTCATGCAATACATGTGTATAGGGAAATTTCTCTTGTAAGTACACCTTGGTGTGCAATAAAATTTAAATAATGAAATAAGCCAGCAAATAAACTAAAATCTGCTCTCCTAATCCCAAAGGGAGATTATTTTCCATTTCAAAAGTAATAGCCTAGTCTATATACTAAGTAAACACTTTCCTATAAATGTATAATTCAAGGGTTTTTGGGATCAAAAAAAAATTAATGAAAAAAGCACAGGGAGGCACAAATTAATCAAAAGATAATTTAATACTTTTAAACCAACCATTGTTATGAGCAGTAAGCTAACCTTCAGCCTCACCCGAGTCTTAATCTTTCCAAAGCAAATTTTGAAAGGCATCCCCCCCCCACCGTAATCTATATACGGCTTGAGGTAAACACCCAGTTGTTTACAGCATCACTGAACCACCAATATCTGAGGTAACTTACCACCCCCAATGGTTATCTTTACAGCACCTTCAGCTCCTACCTGTCTGAGTGAACCCTGATTTGTATCCATTAGCTGATCCACCCTCTGGGGTCGCGGACGGTGACACCGAAGAATTTGGTTTAGCAGAGAGGCTAGCAGCAGATGATTGCCTGCTTCTACATTCTGCAAATGAAGCAGCTACAGTACATATTAACAAGGCCTGCCTTCCAGTAGCAAAGTTCAGCAACACGGTGGAGAAAGGTGACAAACTGTTAAAAGCATACATACGGCACGCACAACAAACAGCGGCAAATGGCAGCATTCAACGAAAATATGGGTCTCGCAGCTTAGCGAACTTTGTCTTCTAATTAAGAAAACTTCCCTGGGGGCCACTCAGAGGGCCAGGCAAACACAGACCAGATGCTGCAAAATGGCAAGAGCCTTCATTTTGCAGCTTCCAAGAGATTTGGAGGTATTGGAGAAGTCCCAGGAAACACTCAGTGACTTCTGTGGCACAACCCGTGTATACAAACCATCGTATGTTGCCCTTTGAAAGGGGAAATTGTGCTGAAACCCAGATTCTTAGCAGGCCTCCATAAACCTTCGAGGAGATCTTAGTGCTGTGAGTGTTTGTCTGGATGAAAACTGAGTTGGGGGAAGAGAAAGTCACCTTGAAAATCACTCATTAATCCATTTTTAAAGCTGAGATCTAATCAGGTCTTGTTTGAAGAGAAGGGGGTGTTTAAAAGCATTTCTCTTCTTCTAATTAGGCCTGTAGCGTAAGTAACGGATGAAAGGTTACCAGATGGGTGGTAGCAATGTGGGGATAGAAGCTATCAAAATAATGCCCATGAGGTTGACTTTTGGTTGATTTTCTAAACTTTCATGGGTCCTCAGAACATTTGCAATTAACATATAAC
The DNA here is from genome assembly GCA_013399895.1 of Serilophus lunatus. NCBI lineage: Eukaryota > Metazoa > Chordata > Aves > Passeriformes > Eurylaimidae > Serilophus > Serilophus lunatus. Next base: position 217,891 of record VXBA01004822.1, on the reverse strand, counting down.
CAAAAGCGAAACTGGTATCTGCTTCTTCCATACGTGCATTACACTCCTGACTGCATTTACCAGGACACACACCAACCTCAATTGCAGAAGTAAAATAAGGGAACTTCGCTACCAAATTAAATATTTGTGTAATTTTTGTGAAAAATGCTGTTGCAAAACCATATCCCCTCTAAAGCAGTAGTTAATTATACTTGTAACAGAGAAAAGAAGCTGAAGGCGGGATGCCTTTGAACCAGTAACTGATGCAAACTATAATCACTCATAGAGCTTGGTGATAACCATCTCTTTTTGGTGTCATGCTGTTATTCACATGAGGATGTGACTTGTAAGATGTTTGTCAGTCCTCCTGTGGAACTTCTCCTCTCCTCACGTCAACCCTTTTGGAACTCCGTCTTTACTGAGTGAGACTACAGCTGAGAAAGTCAGGAGTCTGTATATAAATCAGCTTAGCAGATGAGTAGGCAAACCATTCTCTCCTTGAGTCTTCACATGGTTCTAGCTCCAAATATCTGCATCTTCCAGTAAGACACCCCGTGGTTACCTTCCCTTGGGGTCACAAATGTAATCTCTTCGGCACATAAAAATATTGCACAGGCTGCTCTGGTAGAGGGTAAGCCCAAATTTAAAACACTGTAAATGGCAGAAGCATGCAAGTCTTTTCTTTCCCTGAGATCAGTGACCTGAACTTTCTTAATCTTACGGCATGTAGCTATCCTCAGGCATTGGACAGATAGAATTGCACCTGCTAAGATGAATATCAGTGGAAAACCAATGCTGCAGCCCTGGCTTTGAGTCACCTTGCTTCAGGCACATAAAAGAATCATCAGACTGAATAACCTTATTTATTCTACCAAGATGACTACACATCCTAAAATGAGCAAATGTAGGGCTCCTATTGAAAGTATGGGGAGATGGAAGAAGAAAACAATTGCAAGGCTGTTATTAAGACTTAAATAAATCTCTTTGGCAAAATCCAGACTTCAGTGAAATCAGCAAGAATTTTTCCTTCAAGTATTTGCTTTTGAATGCATGCATTTTCAACACCAACTTTGAATTTCTCATTCAAAATCCCACCAATGACATAAAAACCCCCTAATTGAATGGACACCTTTATTACCTTTCCAGCAAATAAGGGGTCCCTTTGACAGTACACCCTGGGAGCTTCTTACTAGGTAGTACTTTAAGTGCTTCTGCTTCTTTGGCTGAGTAGTTAATTTCAGGTTGATATGATTGGAAAACTCTGTGAAGTACCGAAATCCTCTTTCTCCACAGCCTATACAATTCCCAGAAAATCCTGGAAGAGTAAGGCAGAAGACACACATACAGATTAAACGCCTTGTACTATCTCCTAGGAATAAGGCCATTTTAACCTACCTGCACATCCAGTTCAAAGTGACTGGAGGTCTTTAGTCAGGCAGCTTCTGTAGACACTCTGCACAGCACGTGTGTCAGGAAGAGGCCAAAGACAGGCAGATTTAAGTCTTAGTTTTTCTGAAACGCCTCCATCTTTCTAGGGCATAGAAACTTAAGCAAAAATCCTACCACAAATTTTATGTTCCATACAGTGCAAAGAAGAATAACTACTTGGCAAGGGGAGAGCTTTTATGACAGTCTAGGAAATTTCCATAAGGAAAAAAAAACAGCCATTTTCTCTGCATTAATAAACCATGGATTCCAAACTGCATACATCTCTCTCAAACCAGTGGCTAATGCATAGTAGCGACTATATGTGACTGAAACTAACATCTAATAAATTTTAATAAATTTTAACTGAGACTCCTTATACAAAGCGCTTTCCAAGAAAGCTGGACCTTATATCTTATAAAACCCCTCAAAGTATACATTAAAATCTTGACATCAAATGTTTGGAGTTGAGAGTGCTTCAGAATAGTTTTAAAAACCTATGACCTCTCATGAAAGTAACAAATCTAGCAACAAAGGCGGAAAACTGCTTTTCTGTGATGTTTCCGACATGGTATCCCAGAAGGGGGAAAAATTTTGAGTTGAGGTCTGGAAGGTAAGATCCAGGCTAAGGATTATAAACACCCTTGATTTTCAGTGCCATTCACAGCTATGTTAATGGGAATGTTGCATACAGATGGCACCAGTCTAACATTTCATACAGCAAAGCACTGGGCAGGTTCTGAAATGGGTCTATCTTAAAATCTGTGCTATTTGAATCAGCCCTCTATTATCTAAGGCTGAACAATTAAACGCCTCTGGCTTATTTGCCATTCTACTCACCTCTGAATTGCTTTCAACCCTTAATGAAGAAATACTTTTTCTCTCTGGATAATCAGTAATGATTTAAAATAGTACTAGCAGATTACATTCCCTAGTGGAAATTCTTTATTTTTGTTTGATTGTTTTACAAAAAAAGATAAACAGTGTTTTTGACAAAATGCATTTTCCATAAAACTCTTATTAATTAGGCCATTGTATTTAGCCTTACTGAAAATTATCATCCTAGATGAGGATGGCAAGAAGCAGATTTCTTCATTCTACTTCTCCTGGGACCGAATTATTTTTTCCCTTCTCCCTTGCAAACCACAGGAACTAGTGGTACATCTCCCTAGTTGTCAGAAATAGTCATCAGGGTCTCACAGAGCTACTGAGTCAGTTCTTTGCTCACAGGTACCAGTTACAAAAGCCTAGAGGCATTTAAATACATCACATCAGCAATGCCAGAGATGTAAGTCACTAGGCTCATTATCCAATGATACCAGAGATGATAGATGGATACGAAGCTAGGGCAGGGGGAAGGCTTACCAACCAAGACAAGTGGTACCACATTTAATCAGACTAAACACCATCTACCCATCTATTGGATACTTCTTATTGATCAACTGCTGACACTTCCCCGGCTTAGCAGAGGAGAAACTCCTCTAAACCCTGGAAGCATACACTAGAGTACCCCATGATCTCACATCCCCAGCTGTACCCAGTGAGGGAATATCACACCACAGCTCCTATCTAACACAGGCCAATAGGATTTCTGCCTTAGGTCCAGAGGTTTACAGTGTGTAGTAGCATATTAAATGGGTTTAACCGAGAAATAACATTAAAGCATCAAACCCAAAGTGTTTTCTATAGTTATACAAAGTATTGCAGGTCTGGACCAGAATTTGAGCAGCGCAGTTAAATCAGGGTAGTTAGCTTTTGCTGCAATTTCTTTCTTGTTGAAAGGTCTTTCTGAATATATTCTAGGCAGCACAATGACCGGAGGGAGAAATGGGAGAGTAAATTCAAAACAGGCTAACAGAGCCAAAATACATTACTAGCCTATTAAAATATGCACCAGTTGTGACCTAGGCAGGAAATCTAGGTGCACATATACATGTCTTCAATCACCAAGAAACATTCTGGTATTGAAATTTTAAAGCTCATAAATGTAACTGATTATGGCATAATTGATGGGGGTTTTTTTCTCCCTATGTATTGCCTTCAAATTGCCTTCAGAGCTCCTACCAAGAATACTGTCCCTAGTGAAGCCAAAGGCAGAATTCACCTCTTAATTCACGGGAAAACAGACAGTTCATCTTCAATACTTGCATAAGCATATTTCTTCTTAAATGAAAATGCTATAAGCTTCAGTAGAGAGAGAGTATGTGGTTAGTTCACATCTGAAATGCCAGGGCTGCAATTGACTTCTGCCCAAACAGAAATCATTGAGATTCAATTGTGGTTAATTGTGGAATCAGAGGCTTATTTTAAAATGGGCTTTTAAGGCAGGCAGCTTTAATTTAATTATATCAATCCTTCCTTCAACTCTCTACACCAGAAGGTTATCAGCTGAAATAATCTTAGACAACTCTGAACTGACATTTTTTCTCTGAATTATTACAGCAGAAAGGACAAACATCTCTTACCTAAAAGTGCATTTTTTCCATGATCATCTGGCAAAAACCGTTTGTCAACAGCACAAACTAGAATGTGCTCGGGAAGGTTGGGAGATTTGGCTCCTACTAACAGGAAGCCCGCTGGGATATCAATTTGCTCCGTACACAGAGATACCAATCGTAAATCCTTGCCTGCTTGACAAAAACCTGTAAAACAAAGTAAAAAAAGTGGCAACTCTTCAAAATATTTAATTGCATTTTATTCTTTTTAACAGTGAAAAAATCAAGTGGGGCTTCACAATTTGATGCTCTAACAGATTTTAACATATGCTTTTCAAGAGAAATAGAAGAAACTGAGATAGCAACTCATCAGACCCACTAGTTCAGAATTTCAGAGGCAATAGACGGCATTATTTTAAAGAGATCTTGAACACATATAGGCACAGAAGATATTTAAATGTCAAAACATCAGATACAAAAGGGCTCAGAAACTCAATTTTTCAAAAACATTCAGAGTAAGAGGATAAGTTTGTGATTTAATGATAAAAAACAGCTCTTAAAACATGTGAAAGAATATTTTTCCTTGCCAAACTTTAGTTTACATTTTTTTTAAGAGAAACACTTTAGTCCTTGTTGCTTGTAACAGGCTGGCATCAATACACAAACACCATTAAGTAACACAGAGAAATGATAAAAATTGATGAAATTCCAGAAAATAAAAGATTAATTCACTGGTTTTAGAGATGTACACCCTGCTTTCTTAGTTTCCAACTGAAGTCTCCACTGAAGTCTCAGTGGACTGTATGACTTCCAAGTCTCCAAATAAGACTCTTCCCCAGACAAATCCATATACGCACACAAAATAGGGACATAACATTGGTTCTTGTGCTTGTAGTCAATGCAGGGCTAAAGCCAGCAACAGACATGGGCAAAACTGGGGACCTGAGCGAGCTTCTGCAGTTCCACGTCCTGCAATGAGCAGGTTACCAGGCTGAGACACACAAAAAGCACAGCAAGGAAGCCCAGAGTAGTGTCCAGCACTACAGTGGAGCCCATGAGATCTTTGGACTCAGAGTGAGCTGAGCAAGTTCAGTGGGAAAACTTAGCTCAATAGCAGGAATTGTGGAGGTCCAGCTGGTCCAACCTTTTCCTCAAACCAAAGTCAACTTCAAACTTGGATTCTTTTGACTAAGTAGTTCAAAATAACATTCAAAGATTCTCCCATTAGCTTCAACTCTGCATAAACAAGGAACAAAATCTCCTTTCACTTTTTCTGAACAGTTCCATCATATTATGTTTATTGAGTAATTTCTATTTTTCAAGAAAGGAAAGGACAAGTGTGAGTGAAAGCAACACCCATGTGGCTTTCTTCACAGGAATGCCTATGATTACACTAGGCCTTCTAATTTCCCTTAGACAAGTCAGTGAAAGCACTACCAAGTTTTATGAAGAACCAGATTCTTATGTTGTGTTCCTCCCTAATTCACACTTCAGCTTCAAGATCAGTGCTACAGTCTGGTCTCACATCTCTCTCAGCAGGAGCTGGCAGAAACTCCCCCTATTTCAGGAGATCCAAAGACATCACACATTTATCCACTCACCACCCTTCTTTTGCTACAACCATAGAAATATCATAACATAGACAACACATGATGGCATCTGCATGTATCAGTACTTCAAAATTAAGAATATCATAATTGCAATAATCAGTATTACTGTGAAAAACAAATACATTGAACTAAATTTGAAGTTACTGTAATAAAACTACAGTTATCAACATATATTACTTACACTTAATTTAAAATATGATTCATGTAATCCTCAGCTGTCACAGAAATTTTAAAGAAAAAAGAAAACACTGGGGAAAGATGCCATCTAACCATCTGGTAACATAATGTGATCACAGCTTCACCAACAGCCACCTCAACCATTATTAATATGTACGTCTACACTGCTCCTGTGCTAAAATCTATAGTTTAAAACCTCACCAAAAATTATGAAAGTTAATGTTTTTTTTGTTTTATCTTGAAACTGTACCAGGCACAGAGCATGTGCAAAGTGGAATGCACAGAGTCAGCTAGCATAAATTTCCTGGCAAGCAGCAGCTTGCTGAAAACAGGGTCCAATACAGGTTCTGTCTTGTGCCTACACCCACAGTCTGCTGAACCAGTTCTTGGCTGAATAGTTTCTTCAGTTCTTCAATCAGCTCAGCTCCAGCAGCAGCTCATTTCAGCTGAAAGCTATCTTGGATTCACCCCTCATATATGCCTTTTCCCAGCCAATGAATTAAAATTAAATGCTTAAAGTTCTCATGTATGAATCAACAGATTATAACAATAATTTACTAATAAGAAGTTATACATTTTTAGTGGAAAAGTATTAAGACAGTATATTTAATGCAAAATTTCTTCTTTTCTGATCTGATTTTTGTACGTTAAATTCTTTTTAAGGTGTGTTCTTTAAAAACATATTAATCCTAACCAAATAGAAGGCTAGGTACCAAGCTATTTATTGTCTAGACATTAAAATGTAGTTTAGAAAGAAACAGTTGCAGGTAAATTTAGGAAAAAAAATCCCTTACATTCAAAATAAAATTTGCTTGTTCAAATGTTTATGCCATTTGGGTATTATGCTCAGAACTTTAAAAACAGACCTGAAATTTTTGGGTATTCAGCGAAATCTGAGTAGTTGACATGCTTAGAAAATACCCCTCTGCATCTAGATCTAAAATAGAAAAACTACCCACTGCTGAAAATGTAGGCAAACAGGAAATCTGTAGATAAGGATTATGAAACTGCAAGTGCAATAGGATTTCAAGACAGACTGAAACCTGTGCTTTTACACAAATAGTTTCTAGCCCTGTCTCCACTTAAAGATCTTCAAGAAATGCCTGGAAGCACAAATGGTGACCTATAAGAGGCTTTTCAATGAACTGTTAGCAATAGGAATACTACAACATCAAAGAAACTAGGATTTTAATTGTTAGTGTTGTTATTTGTCAACACAGACTCGCTTTCAGAGGGAACACACAAAACTGAGAAGGCTGAATATCATATGAGAACTTAGAGCCTCTTTGGGTGCTTGAGGGTTTTGATGTCCCAGTGAAGTGATGCAGTGCTCCACATCTGAGACAGAAGCAAAGGCTCAGCTATTATCCAACTTAGAAGCAAAACAACTTCAGCTACACTTGAGCAGCTGCACATCAACATTCTGCATGAGTCTCCAGGGGAGAAGCTACAGGAAAACCCTAAGAAATGTAACCACAACATCTTACCAAGTTTACAAGCACTACTCACTAACACCTTAGCAGCACCCACTGAAACAAACTGATGTATCTCAGTCTGCTATCATGGCAACAGCAGCCTCTTACCTGAGAGGCTATAGATCTGAATATATTTAACATTTCCCACCATTTAGGATATGCGGGCCTGTACTGTACAAATGTTGCATCCTACCAAAGCTGCAAATAATACCTACGATTTACCCTTATATCGTCTTACTTTACCCAAAGTGCTCTCAGACCCCTTCCATGCTCCCCTTCCTCCTTGCACGATCTCCTTTGGCATCCTCCTCTGCTTTCCTTGGCGACATCTCTGGATCAGAGGTATGCATGTGCAGACTGGTTGGCCAGCACATGCCTCTGTAATGTTCAGGCTGTCTGAAAGCTGTAATTACTTTTCTGCCCCAGGGGGCTTAAGTCTGAGGACACGGATGTCATACAAGCAGCTCCTGAACTTCGCAGACCTTTAGGATCTCTACCTCTCTGCCAGCAGCGGCGGAAAGCAGCTACCAGCCCAAAGCTCATGAGTGGCTGCCAAAACGTTGCTCTCTGAGGGAGCTTGACGAGAAGCAGGGCTGGTACTAAAGGGTTTCCTCTGGTTCCCCTTCTGCAGAAAGAAAGGGATCTCAACGGGTGAGCAGCAAGAGAGACAGCATAGACCCCCAGTGAGCTCACCTCTTGTTTAGTCAACAGCTGCCACAAGAGAAGCAGAGTACCTCTCCGTACCTGCAGAGTTTGGCCAGGTACAGCTGGGGCTTACTTCCAGCAGAAGATACAGAGAGGATGCAAATCTGCTTCTGTGTAATATAAGTCCTGAATTTTCCTTCAAAGACATGCAGATGGTATACTTCAAGAACCCTTCATTACCCATCCTTCCCTTGGCTTCTAGGGCTCAAAAGCACTCTCAAGTTTCTACTGCTTTTTGACACTGGTTGAGGAAATTCCACTCAAAACGCATTGATTTGGAAGCAAGTAATTGACCGTAAGGAGAGAAAGGGGGGGGATTAACCCATCACACTTTGTTACACTGTCTTTTTCTAACTACCAAGCAACACTGAGACCCCAAACTTATTTTCTGTTGCATGATTTAGCACTGATAGTTAACTATCTCTTAGAAATAAACATTTCCACGTTAGCAAAGACAAGACAGTGTCTCGGTACTAGCAGAACTTGCACTCTCCATGTTTAACACAACATGCAAAATCCATTTATATTTCATAATCATTTATAATTGGGCTGGCACCTAAATTTGTATGTCAAACAGCACTAACACATATCACTCTTAAGAAGAATGGCATCCTAGTGTTACATTTACTTGTGTACCCTTTATGGGTATTTTTCATCAACATGTAATTCCAAAAAGCAAGAACCCAAAGCTGAGCTGCTCCATTAAAAAAAAAAAAGAAAAAAAATAATAAAAAAAAACACCCAAAAAATAATCTTCTCACAGGATCTCAGCTTTGTTTCAAATAAAGAATAGGCACTTCTATTCTGATTAAAGATTTGCAAATACCAAGAGCAGTCACTAAAAAATCCCCAAGATTAATAGCTTCTATGGGCATTATCTGCACTTCTTTGAAGGAAAATTCGCTAATTTTTGCTTCCAAGAAGCACATTTGCATTCTATAATGTCACTTCATTTGAAGCACTCCAGTCCCACCTTCCTGAAAATGACAAGGTATTCCCATATCTGTCTACATCCAGAAGGGTGGAGTCTTCTTAAAAATGAAATTTGTATATAACCTTCCTTCCCCAGCATAACTAGAAGTTTACATGTGGGGTACCAGCTCTTGTTGCACTGCAATAGAGTATTTGCATGAGGAATTAGCTTCCAATAATTACATATGAATTGCAGGTCACTGTCACCTGCTATTGTAACCTCACAGTAACTGATCAGGTGTTAAGTACCCGCTTATCTAATTGTTTCTGAAACTATCTTGGCATCAGGTAAATTGGGGATTTACTAACAAAAGAAAGGTGATACTATTGTGTTTCCCACAGCTTGCATAAAATGTTATTCCACGAATTAGAAACAGGCTTTTTTAAAGCTACAGCAAGCAAGTGGTTCAGAAGAGTTTCTTGTATTATTTTGTTGCCTATTTGAGGTACCTGCATGAAAATGAATAATTATTTTTCTTGAAACCCTATTTTGAGGGAAAGTGTAAATTAGTTACAACAGTTTGGGCTCTGCAGGAAAAAAGAAGTCCCGAAAATAAGTGAATTCTTTTTTGTGACTAAATGTAAGGCAAATGCGTTTGCCCTTTCCAATGGGCTACAGCAAGAGTTAAGGGATCTAGTATTACCACCAACTGAAAAAGAACCTCCAACAAACTGTCACTTGTGAGGCACTAATTTTCTTAACCCATGAATAAAGGCATTAAAATCTATTTTCTGCACCCACGAGACTGACAAGGCCATTTGAATAAAACAACAAGTCATCACAGAAAATAATATGATGGTTATGGTATACATCCTGAGCTCAGAAAAAGCAAACGACAGAAACATCTTAAAGGGAAAAAGATTTCACCCCATCTGAGGCAAAAGATGGGATACAGGTTTTACAGCAAACAGAGCTATGAACTGCAGTTACAGTACCAACATTTTGCTATTGGATACACAATTAAATACATGCTTATTTTAAAATATCCAAGCACAATAAGTTCAATTAGTCTATCCGTACTCTTTAACATTTTCATCATATTATTTATCTTTCTAATTAAATAACTGAGATAAGGGATGTAAACAATGGCAGTGATCCTGTCTCACATCTCTGGAAGGGCGTATTTGTGAGATGGAAGATGAGCTATCAGATGAATATCTTGCTGAGATATTGGCTGGAGTGTGAATGTTTGAGAACTTAGGTATTTAAAACACTTACGTAAAACTGTCTTAACAGATTACTAGCAGTATTTGAAAAAAAAAAGTATTTTCATTTCCTTTTGTAGATATAAAAACACTGCTTTCTTAAATCAGCTCCTTCACAATACTGTAAATTCAGAATTAATCTTAACGATGAGTAATGAACAATCCTAAAATTCTGCACATGTAACACAGGAAACTTTCTTTTAGAGTGCTTTGATCATAAAAGACTGGGTAGATAAAAATCAAAACACAGAATTGCCCTTGGAAGATCAAATTTTCCCAAGACGTACTAACAAGCTTAATACTACATATATATATATATATATTATATATATATATGTATATATGGAGAGAGAGAGAGAGAGAGAGAGAGAGAGAGAGAGAGAGAGAGAGATGCGCACGCATTACGTAACTGGGCATAACATCATGATGTGAAATATGCAGCTGCAGCAGAGAGGTTTGCACTGCAGTGAGCCCTCGAGAACTAAGTATCTCCTTGCAGTGCCACATAAGGAAGGGCAGCCATACAAGACAATCCTGAACAGAGGTGGTAAAGGCAGTGGTCCTGCTCTCCACAGGGGGTTTTGTAGACTTTATCGATACTTGTCCTCAATTGAGGACACCTTCCTAGGAACACATCATTTTATACTTTCACCTTCTCTCCTCCTACCAATTTACAAACCTTCAAAGAATAGAAAACAAACACAATAACAAATTCTCCCGACAATATCTTCCAGCTTCTTATAGTAGCCAGCCATTCTGGCAGAACACTGTTATGCCATTTAAGCTGCATTTGGAAGTGGAAAGGCAAAACCAACATGTGCCACTAACTAACTCCCCTAAAAATGTCAACGAATTACCAGTGATGAATATTTACTTCTATCACTGCACAGAACCATACATTTCAGCAAGACACAAAACCATTTTACAAATTACAACTTGCACTCTGCACACGATTCCATGATTCAGGAGTATATTGAATAAAATGCCATGAAGGGGTTTTGGACCTGGTGGGAACAGTTGCTTATTTTCAAGTGTCTGAAGGGGGCAGGGAGATGTTCTTTTGAGAAGCAAATGTAATAAATATGAATAGATCTTCTTTCTAAAAGGAAGTTAAACCTTCAGAGTATAACAACTATAGGATAAGATAAACCAATTACATCATTTTTAGTTTGTCCAAGTAGGTATATACATAATGATCCGGCCCTTTCTTTAACACATTTAAAACCAAACAAATAGAGTACTGTCAACAATTTTGCTCACCTTGAGGAACAATCAGAACAGCTCAGGTTAAGAAAGAAAAGCATGTGCCATTAGGCACATGAGGAAGACAAACCACGTAAGTTTCCACTATCCACCCTCTTATCACCACAGCAACAGAAAGCACACCAAATCTCATCTCCACCATCTTTCTCCAAACACTTCCTTCTGCCCATAGAAGTAACTAAATGCAGCTTTGCCAATGTTTCTGAGAATACTTTAGGGATAGATTGAGAACCAGCGATACTGATGTCAACTAAGATAACTTCTTTGAGGACAGTTAAACAACAATAACCACAAACAATAAGGAGTCACTCTTAGGCACTGCTTTCAAATAACACATTACAATTTATGTCCTGAAACAAGTACTCTTAATCCATATTTTGTCAGATTTAAGGCTTGGACTATAAACTGCATTTTCAGACTTTCTAGCTCAAGGGTTTCTAACTGTAGAGAGTGCAAATTGTAATTAGAATTAGTTGTGAAGATCATACAGTAAAAGCAGATACCAACCATCAGTAGTGCAAGACCCTTCCGGGGCAGGTTTTTGTGAGTATGGGATTGGTGGACTACTGGAATCTGACATGTCTTCATCCTCTTCCTCATCTTCCATTTCATTAACAGTTTGGTTGGTAGAGAAGTCCAGGTTTCCATTTTGTGAATAGCGATGTACTAACTCTTTATCCAACTCTTCTACCTTTGGCTTCACATCTTAAGAAGAAAAATAATAATAAAAAAAAGAATAAAAGCTAGAAAAAAATAAAAACAACTTAAAAAATTAAACTTTTCAACAGTAGTTGGATCTATCTCCTTTTAAAATAACCAGCATGCCACTTTTTCTTCCTAATGATGCCCAAGACCCAGATTTTCTGTCACACCCTGAAGTTCTGTGCAGCTTCTGCCTTGTTTTTAATGAGACACATCCCACCCTTTTCACACACAGAGAAACAACTGAAATGTGCCATACTTTCAGGGTTACCTTCCGGCAAGAAAGGAGGCTGGTCAGGATCCAGATACAGCTGGGAGAAGATGGGCCGTGGGACAACGCTGCTACATCGCAGAGAAGCTTCTATAGAGTTATGAAGAGCTTCTTCAAAACGGGCAGATTTTAGTTGCCCTGCATATGAATTCCCCATGATCTAAAAACACAAAGCAAACAGCAGATAAGGGATGGGAAAGTGCACATACAGACAAATTTACAAATGAGTAGTGAGGTTTTACTATTGTCCATCATGAAAGCGATATAAATTTTGCAAGAAAATATGCTATAAAAACAATGCCTCTAACTAGTACTACATGTCCATATTTCTCTCTCAATCTGGCAGACTGTATCCTTGTGTTCCAATAAGCTTTTAGCAGATTTCCAACACACTGCTCTGTGTCTTCTGTATACATGGCCTCTCAACAGCCACAGGAACCTGCCTTATATAAAAATTAATAGAGGGCAGATAAAATCATTATTATTAGGGTTTTTTTAAGGATATTCAGAGTAGGATACAATGAGGTACATAATACAAAAAAAACAAAAATTAAAATCAATTTGGGCTTCACCACTTGTTGTCAAATAGCGTGCTTACATGATTTTACTTGTCAGTATGCCATCATTTGGAGAGAAGCAATACACGGATACATCCAACAACTTGAATTTTTGCTCTTGCTAATAGTAACTGAAATTATATGGTAGGTGAGCCTCTGTCTTTTCAGAGTCTTCACCTCTTGCCTTCAGTGTAACACTATGATTTGCATGTAGATTTACATTTACACAATGGACATACATCAAAGGACCCTACAAAAAAAGATGTAAACATAAAAAGAGAAATAAATTTCTTCTAAACCATGTGCAGCAAACACTGAGGAATGTCCCTTTTCTTCAATTATCCAGTAAACTAGTATAGTGATAACAATCTCCTAAGTATCTGCTTAATGATTAGTCTTTCTATTTATACCAATAATGAATTTATGAACTTCATGAAATATTCAAACACAAACAGACCTGTTGATCGTTTCTTCTCCTTGGATGACATTACACAGCCCTTTGACTGCTCTATTTGTGCACCCAGCACTAGGATGCAGACTCATAAATGTAAAGCATTTAGTGACAGGATGGCCATGGAAAGGTTTAAAATGAGCTAAAAGAAACTCACTGAAACCTAAAATTTTCCACTTTACTAGATCATTATACCATATGACATTTGTTCCAAAGAAACGGCAATCTAACATTTTCCAATATTCTGAATGCAAGATTGTACTTTCAGAGAAATTTATTTCAACAGAGAAAAGGGTTCCCCAGTTAAATCAATAGAGAGAAATGTACGAAGCCTTACAACATCATCTTTGTATTTCCCTTCACTAGATATCACTTAGCCCTATGACGAGAAAGAGATCTTGGCCAAGAAGGTAAGTTGGCATTTTGAAAACCCACAGTTATACTTCTGCTTCATCACTCAGTTGGCTCAACGTCCTCAGGGCCATCTGTAAAAGGGCAATATTTATGACAGCCACTTCCAACAGCATTTGAAGTCTGCTGGTACAGACAAATATCTAATAGCTAAATATTACTAGATTACTGGATATATAGCTATGAAATTAATCTAATTACCTCTAACCTGGGAGAGAGGTTCAGTTTCCTGTTCAGTCAGAGACTTGATGAAACTTCGGGAAAATAACTCCCCATCTCTAACTTAGACTGGCTTCTAATAAATGCACTTCCCTAACCCAACCAGAGACAACACAAGACAAACGCATTTTGCTATTTCAGCAATAAAGTACTTAAGACATGTAGATGCTCTTTTTTCTTCAGTAAGTTTTTATTAAATTTGGAAATGGAAGGAGTGTGTACAAATGCATGCTGACAAAGTGAGTTAGGAAAAAGTTACTCTGAAGCAGTACACTAAAGCCTGCCAGGTGCCTTTGAACAAAGAATTGATAAAACACAGCTGACTGAAATCCTGACTTTACTGAAATCAGCAACAGCACTTCCATAAGCATCAGTGAAATCATGGCAAACTATTATATCAATAAATTTCATGCCCTAAGATATTATTTCTGTGCTATTTATGTCAGTTATCATGTGTCTAAGTTAAGATTTCAGGAATATATTCAAATGAAAGACTTTAGTTAAAGTACTATAATAAAAATTAAGCAATCTTTAAGAATTAGAATTCCCACAGCACATTATCTGCCTGCAATCTGTTCATCTTGTGTTTTCTACCACCTACATGTTGTATGCAATCTATGACAACTATTTTCATTTTGATGGGAAAACATTAATAAAATGTAGTTTGCACCGAGCACAAAGGCTGGTGAGCCAAGGCTATTTAATTTGCCTTCCTGGCAACTACACAAGGAGTCCTGCCTGTGGATGGCGATTGTCGCAGATTTACCCAAGGAAGCTAGTTAGTATCACCAGAGGAAGTTTCTAGCTTGCCAAAAGAAAACAGGATTGCAGGTGGAAACGCCAAGTAAAAGATAGCTCCAGGCCCAGAACTTTTGTGAGCACTTGTCCCTGCGGCACGGAAGCGGAGCAGGAGGAAGGCTTGTCGGGGATGTGCTCGCGCAAGACAGGGCGGGCAGAGGTACCGCTGGGCTGCGGCCGAGGGAGCCGGGAGCCCTGGAGAACAGCATGGGGCAGCTGATTTCCTAACACCGCCTGAGGCCATTAGGGCAGCTGGGCCTCATTTGGAGTTCAAGGGAGCTGGGGGCGGAGGAAGGCAGGAGGATTTCTTTCTGCAGGGGACAGGAGGTGGCAAGACCCTCCAATGGTGAGCTACTGCCTGGTTTAGGTTGTTCCACCCTCATCCAGCCTCCCCCAAAGCCAGGAGCACCAACTCAAGGTAGTAACGCCTTAGTGTTTCTGCTTTCGATTCCAGCCCCAAACGCCTGATGCAATTAGGAAGCGCTTCGGTTTCCGCCTCCCAGCGCAAACAGCTGCCAGTGGGGACACATCAGGGGCGGCAAAGGAGGCGGCAGAGCAGAGTGTGCTTTAGACGTGCTGAAGTGTGCTGAGGGGGCTTGGGGAGGCAGCGGAGGAAAAATAAATTGGTGCAATATTAAGGGAGGGGAAATAAAGAGAAAAAGATCCATTTCTGTTATTATAACAAGTATTTGCCATATCTGCACTTAAATGTGAGAAAAACCAAGTATTTAACATAATTAAATTTATCCTTTTTTTTTTTTAAAAAAAAAGTTACCCAATAATATATGTCTATCTGACATTCTTATATAAGGTCATTTGGTAAAAATCAAACAAACAAACCAAGCTTTCTAGAGTGAAATTAAGAAAAACTTTTCTTAAAATTCTGCACATCTGATGCATCAGCGAGCTTGGGAAAGACATTCCATGGTTGATTGCAGTTGAGACAGTCTGACATAGTGTCTGAGCGAAAATGGAGCTGGACTTGACTCAGAAGCTCATCTCTGATCTCACACACCTGTTGTTATGCTGTCGGCATTGACACATGGATGCTGACCCTCATGTCCACTGTCCCATACCTAGCAATACAGCTCTGAACTATGCTAGAGCCTATCTTCGTGCACTGAGAGATTTCTAATGGGCAGGAGGTTTGATTTGAGGGTAAATAATTTTTTCCGTATCTACATGTGCACCAAGTACAGCTAGTTCAGCACAGAGCTCATTAGATTCCCAGCAATCTGCACATCTGTTATATGGTATTCCAACTCTCACTTTTCTTCACCTGCACCACTGGATGGATACCAGCCTAATTCTTAAGTTGCCTACTTCTCTTGGAAAACTTTTGAGGTCTGTGTTGGATTGAACTCTACACAATGTTAGTATGTGCAAAGTACATAGGGTATTTAGCTGCTCTACCTTCTCCTTCTCCACCACCCTAACAAGGAAGGAGGTTCAATTTGGCAACAGCCACTCTCAGGCTTCCCCTCTACCTCACCAACTTTGCCACTCTTCACAGACAATTTTTATTTCCTTTCCTTAAAACTTATTATGGAGATTAGAAGACATAATTAAAATGGAATAATTTAAAAATTTAATCTACAGCAAAACATTAAATAATTAGGAGAATTTCCTAACATGTATATCACTTGCAGGCTCTATCATACTCAGGATACTTCTCTGCAAAGATGCAGATACAAAGGCATCCACATTACTACTTATCTCCACTGCTGCTATGGTTCTCCAAATCAAGTTTCCTAAACGCACTTCAAGCCTTCTTTGCAGTGGCCCATCACTGAACTAGAGGATTAACTGTGAGATTTGCTGGAGTGAGAGCTGTCTTACAACAGAGCTGGAAGGCAGCCCTCACACCTCAGTCTGGCTCCCTACAAAGACACGTGAACAAGGCAATCACGAAATTCCTCTAACCTGACCACCAGTCAAGAAGTATCACTGCTATAGCTTTTATTAAAAAAACTAATACGGCATTCACTATGGAAAGTAAAATTACAATTACCACGATCTTACATCAAAGTAGACAGATATGGAAGTAACCAAAGTGAAATTTTAGAGAGGTCTGATTTTAACACTGGATCACTTAACTGTGTAATGAAGGACCCAGGAACATTCTAATCACTCTTTGAAACTCAGAAGCTGAACTTACAAGAAAACCTTGTCAATTAAAACAAATGATCTTGTTCCATGCAGTCATCCAGGTTTCAAAAGATCTATGCAAAAACATGACACAAGGTACTCAAGAAGAACCAGAGCCAGGTCTAGGAGACTTGTAGTGTGCAAGCACATTAACACTACCTACTTAATTTCACATACCAAAAAAAAAAAAAAAAAAAAGGAACCTGTGAAAAGTGGATTGTTACTCAATAACTCTTGGGAGCCAGAACTGCACATTGAGTTGAAGACTCTGCTAGTAAAAATATAATCAGATCATTCAGTACACCAGATACCACATATTTGGCCTCCAGGTGGGTCATGACCCCAGAGACTTTAAAGGAGAGGAACTAAACTGGAGGATGAGGGAGTGAGTGAGTGTTGTTGTTATGGCTTAAAGCAATTTCACAATTACCTGATAGTGAATGATGAATCTGATGCAAACACCCTCCATTAAGTCAGCTCTATCAAGTCCTTACTTTGTGTTTAACCTAATAATGTAATTGTGTTTTACAAAACACATAATCAGGCTTCTGATCTGGCCTAACCCCACAGGAAAGTTTCTCTTCAAAGGAAAAGAAAGCAAGTTCCTTCACAAAGGCACTGCCAGGCCCAGCACAGCTTCCGTATCTCAAAGGGTTATCTCAGGCAAAGAGAGAGCAGGCATCTCTTTACACTGTAGAATTGTTTGGGAACTGGTTGTTTCAGGTACAACTAGCATTTTTTATTATTTAAGTCATTCTCATTCATGTTCTGGGAATATTATTTTTTCTCATTAGAGCATCACTAGGATGTGTCATGAACATGCATAAAGCAGAAAGGATATCAGTCACTAACAACTAATGTAGACTTCAAAGTTAGAATGTACTGCATTAACTGTAGCATTCAGTGGGGAAGAGTTATGTGTGAGTCAATACAAGACTGCAAGGCAGAGCAGTCTTGTTAACAGATCCATTGTCTCATAACCTTTGTTACATCCCTTTCTCCCTCACAGCCCCTTCAAGATCCTGAGATTCTCACCCTGCTTTTGTCTTAGTTAGGGATGTTTAAACTTAACTCTAAAAGGGCTTACCATCTTATGTTGCAAGTGACAGATACCTCATTCATAATGTCTTTCAAGAAAAATAAATTATTGGTCTGTTTTGCCTCTATGTACAGTGCAGTTTCCTTTCACTTTTTTTTTAAATTTTATTTTGGAGACAATATTGTTAGCAATTAATTAATAGCATTTGGAATCTCCTCTTTCAGTCTCACGTTACCATCATTATGGCAGAGGAATGGGAAACATCAAAAACACCTATTTTTTCTGACGGTTCCTCCTCTTAATTGCTCAATTAATAGTATCTATACTTGGAGTATTCCATCAGATTACCTGGGATTTGGACAATTCCTTGGACAGAGACAGATAAATGCATACACAACAGAGTCACACGCAAGATGTTGGAGCAGAGCAGCTGCTTTCTCACAACATGAAACAGAAAGCAAATCACAAGTGGTGTTAATATGGAGCCTGCTATGCCCTTACTGCTCTGTCCCTTCCACCCTAAGATTATCCCCAGTTTTCAAGCACAGCTCACAAAACAATAAACATAGTAGAGGTAAAATTAACACCTGAATGCAGGATGGTGCTATTAAACTGAACTTGTATGCACAAGGCTAACAACTTCAAATCACCTCCAAATAATGTGAAAATTAAGTCTGGATTTCATTTTTAAAAATTCAATGATCCAGGAGTTTTCAGTTTTGTAGAATAAACCAGCAGTGATGTAACACTGAGGCGGAAGAGGAAAACCAACAAGAAATAGAAACTGAAAGGTAATCTTTTTTTTTTACCTTGAGTTTGAAATGTTTCTTTAGTTCTTTTTAACCATGTTACTTGCTAAGCAGTGCATACAACAAGCAGGAGCTTATAACTGCAATCAAAGAATATATTGAGAGGTGCAATGGTACAAAAGTCACTGCAAGTCAAGTTTTACAAAATGGCAGCTCAGTAGTTCTAAGTTACAAGTTCAGCACCTGAGGTTATTGCCTAACATAGTGTATATTCCTTCATCTTTCAAATGTTCTGATAACACTCGCCCAGAATCTTTAGCTGCAATCTTTTCCTAAGCCTGAAGTTTTGAAACGCTATTATAGAGTTAAGTCTGTGTAGTTCAAATCAAACTATGTAAACCCAAAAAACATCAATTCTTATCCCCAAACTGGAGCTTGAAGTAATTCTGAAAGATTTTTGCACTTGAGGCTTTGTCACAAGTACTGTAAAGATCTTGCAGTGGCTTTACTTTTCTCCAGGTTATGGCTCTCACTCAGAAAAAAGTGCTGCATTCCAGGTATGTTGAGCTCTTACGGCTCAGTGAGAGGAAAACTGGCACAGTCAATGCACTGGGAATGCTCAACACATTCCTCAGGTGAGGACCGAGATGATTTAAGATTAAGCATGTGCCAAACATCATTTGATGCCATTTCCTCAGAAAACAGATGCAACAAGCAGATGAAAGAAAACATGTGACCTCATTAGTTCATGTATGCAAACTCACCTACAGTGACTATACAACACTCAAAAATTATAAAGAACTAGTTTCTGTGAATAATTAATGATAGAAGCATTTAAAGCAACATAAGCCTGCCTGGGTACGGCAAACTTCACGCAAAAAAAGTGCGATAAAGAGACTGGAACTTTAATGGAGTGAAACTGTAGTTGATACCATTTGCTGCAGTACTTGGAATCAAAGAGAGTCTTCTGATGACTATTTTAAATGCATGTCTCATTTTCATGGGCAAAGGCCGTCTTTTGTAAGTGAACATTTGTGTGAAAATAGGTACTATATGTTCTGTTACTAGTTTAACAAACTCCTATTTTTAATGTCTCTTTTACACCCTGATTCACTCACCCACATCTGTTCACACAATCCTCCTCTCCACCCCAGGGTTTTGTGAATATAACATTTCTCTGCCTTCCTACTGAGGAAAAAGGAAGTAATAAACCTTATTTTGTGCTTATAATATTTAAAAAATATATATACTTCTTAAGTTTTCTCCCATTGCATCCCCTGGTGTATTACTGAAATGTCAATGACATAGGATTGTAGACAATGACAAGAAGTCAGATGACAACAAGCTTGACCATAAAGGCTATACAAGTGTAGAAGAGTTAATAAAAATTCAATTTACAGTAAAAAAAAAAGAAATGCTGGTTAGCATATATAGTGGAGTACAAACCTTACATGTATAGCTCTATATCCTTCATGATATAAAAGCTTTCAGGAGTTCATTATGTGGATCTAGCCTAATCTGACTGCACAAAAAAATCACTAAGGAACACTTCTGAAAATCTCAGCCTTCATTAAAACGCGCATGCTCATACATAGCTTACTCCACTTATATTCTCTGCCCTAAATTAATACGAGTATTAACCACATTATTACTAGCAGTGCAATACAACCAAACCAGTAACGGTGCTTAATCCCAGCTGTAGGAGCAAGGCACAACTTTGCTGTGCAATCTTGACTTTGCAATTAGTTGCAGACATGAACTGCAATTTATTCTTCTAACAACTTCACGTGTTAGCACAGTCAGGTAGTCATGCATTGGAATCATATCTATGCCCAGCAGGATCATGGAGCAGATCCTCCTGGAAACTATGCAAAGGCACATGGAAAATAAGCAGGTGACTGATGACAGCCAACATAGCTTCACTAAGGGCAAATCACGCCTGAAGACTTGGTGGTCTTGTACAATGGGGTTACCACAGTGGGAAGGAATGCCATCCAGAGGGACCTCAGCAGGCTTGAGGGGTGCTTCCAGGCAAATCACTTGAAGATCAACAAGGCCAAGTATAAATTCTTCCACATGGATTGGTGCAATCCCAGGCATAAACACAGACTGGGTGAAGAACGGATTGAGAGCAGGTACAAGGAGAAGCATCTGGGGATTGATTTCAGTTGACAAGAAGCTCAACATGACCCAGCCATGTGCGCTTGCAGCCTAGAAAGAGCATGGTCTGCAGGTCAAGGGAGGTAATTCTGCCCTTCTCCTTTACCCTTGTGAGACTCCACCTGGAGTACTGTTTCCAGCTCTGGAGCCCTCAACATAGGAAAGACATGGACCTGATGGATCAAATCCAGAGGAGGTCTATGAAAACGATCAGAAGCCTGGAGCACTTCCACTATTAAAAAAAAGACTAAGACAGTTGAGGCTTTTCAGCCTGGAGAAGAAAAGGCTCCAGGCAGACCCTGAATACCCTGAAGGGGGCTGGAAGAAGGCCGGAGAGGTACTTTTGGCAAGGGCATGGAGTGACAAAACAAGAGTGAATGGCTTTAAACTGGGAACATATTTAGATTAGACATTAGGAAGAAATTCTTCCCTGTGAGGGCTGATGGAACAGGTTGCTCAGAGAAGCTGTGGATGCTCCAACTCTGGCAGTGTTCAAGGCCAGGCAGGATGCAGCTCTGAGCAACCTGGTCTAGTGGCATCTCTGCCCTGGCAGGGGAGGTTGGAACGAGATGAGCATTAAGGTCCAGCCCAACCCATTCTATGATTCTATAAATTCATTCCGCTATCACCCTTAATAACACAAAAGAAAATTAATTAATGTGGTATATAAGCAATTAATGTAATAACATAAGCCAAAGTTTTTTCCCAAATAATGTATTAAAAATTAGTAACTGTTTCCAAACCCAGCGTATTTTTCTGGAAACTTTGTTATTTTTATAAACTTTTCATACATAAGCGTACAGTCATTCACTGGCAGTATATATTCTGTTAATACACAGATCTTACTGTAAGTTATTATGTTTATTAATTACCAATTAAAATAAATTATTCAGAAGTATTAGAGACAAAATCTGTTTATGTAGTTTATAATAATCTCTAAAGAAAACTGTATCTTCTCAGATGCATCAGTTAATTCAAAGCTTTGTTTTTAGTAAAGACAATGTTTATTTCAATGAAGCACTGTCTAGTATTACACCATTTTAAAAAAATTAACTTTCATTACTGGGAAGCTCAGTGAACAGTCTTTATCTTTCTAAATATGAGACACAAGTCCATATTTGTCAACAATTTTAATGCTAGTAATTATCACTAATTGCTGTTATGAATTATGGTTTGGGGTTTTTCTTTGTTTCCTAAGGGCATGTTTCTATCCTGACAAAGTGAAAGTGTTTCAAAAGAGCCATATACTGTCATAAAAAGGAGCATTAATAACGGCATCTCAAATAGCAATGCTTGTAAAAAAGAAAGGGCTGATCTACAAAGCGTATGTTGTTTGGAGATGTAGAAGATGAGTACTGCACCCACAATCCCAAGCATATTTTGAATGCTTTATCAATTAAGTTTGTGACCAAATCTTCAATACAACTGGACTATGAGGACCGCTATAAGAAGCTAATGATATTAAAATAATTTCCAACCACTGAGTTTGTTCAACTTCTTTATGTTTCATTTTTTTCCCCCCTGCAAATTCTCTCTACACTACTTGTCCTTGATCTACCTTCAGCGCTCAGTACTGTAAGTACATATTCACCTGCTGGATGTCATCTTCACTAGGACAGTGGAGTTAGACTGTGCATTATGGCTTAGCAAATTATGTATGTAAATTGCTGTATATCCCTAGGTAACTGGCTGCAAAAATTTAAGTTTTAAACATCCTACTTTATGCTGTTTATTTATTGTAGGCACAAGCTGCCATTCATATAGGAATTCATGCTTGACATGTTTAAAGATTGCTAACCAAGATGACACTATTTGATAGGAAAGCAGCAAAAAAAAAAATCACAACTAAGATACAGAAAGTAGGAGCTAAAATGTTGAAATGTATCAGACTGGATTACATCAGATTGTAAGGTAAAGCATTAACAAGAACATCTTCAAGAATGATCATTCTGGCTATCTATGTCTGCAGTAAAGGTTTTTTTCCCAGTACGTTCTTTTGTTTCTTTTTTAAAAAAAGTTTTGTCATGTAAAAGTGCTATTAAGGGAGGCAAAGAAATTTTTATTGCAAGCAATATAAAGAAATTGCTCTTCACTTTGCAGAGAGGTTACTTGTTCTGAAAATTCTCAACTCTAAAAACATGTACTAATTGACACTAATAAAAATAAATCTTTCTGAATAATACACATAATAGTAACACAGATGACACTGGCTCTTAAAACTTTCCAAACAGAGATGACCCAATTCTTCAAGAACATCCATTTAGTATTTTCTATTTCCACGGTATTCATCTTATCTGGTTCGTGTTCTTCTTTTTGACATCTATAAAAGGCTAAAAATGAAGCAGTGGAGTAAAACTTTGTTAACTTCAACCTTTCCTTTGCTGCAAGTAATCTTGTCCCCTGCCTCTGAAGCTGGCAGAGTTGGAGATGTATCATGGCAGTTCTTCAAATATGCAACGTTAAAGTAATTTCAGGGCTACCAATTCAAAAAAGAAATGGTCTCTGCAGCCAGAGTGTGTCTGTGCCTCTACAGAGGATAACATCCTGCATGCAAATGACTCACATGTGGTATTTCCCTCATCTCTTTCATCTATAAAGTGCATAATTGTGCCAAAAGCACTATCAAATTTTCTTTCGCCCCCTCTCCAGAAAGATTATTAAACATATCCCTAACACAGATTTCCAGATTTAATTATATTTTTTTAATCAAGGAGAAGTCAGTCTTAAGTAATCAAAGTAGACTTCCCTAATGCACTTGGATAGAAAGTCAGGCAAGTTGTTCGTTCCTCACATACTCTGAAAAAGGACTGTTTTCCTTCCTGAAGTCCTGTCTGAAAACAAAGCAAGCCTGAAAGTGCTCTCCTTGGTTTTTACAAGGCTAAGAAACCATTCTCTCTAAAAAGGAACCAGCAAAAGTGGAAACAAGCCCCTCTTCTTTTGCAGAGGGTTGTGTCCAAACGTTTATTCAGTCCTACTTGGAGCACATTCCTGCATAGCTCTTCAAAAAACAGCACTTTCATATAAGTCAGATGATCATGTTTCTGGCTCTTTTGAATTCTAAACATATTTTAGAGAGGAACCGATATTTCCTTATCTGAAGCTCCCATGTAGTCTCTAGATAGAGAGGCATGTCTAACATTGTCTTTCTGCAGCCTATGATGCAGAGACAAGAAAAAACTAAGACAGCAAAGCCAGCTGCTTTCATGGCCATTTCTGTGCAAAATGCAATGCAATGAACAGACAAGAAAACCCTGCACAGATCAAAACTGTAACAATCAGCTTAAACCCACAAGCAGTATCTATTTAATACCATTTGGACGCTGGAAAAGAGTGTCCAAATTTCTCATAAAATTTCTCCTTGAAAAACTAGTCAATTTCTCACATATCATTTTAGTGGAAATGAACTTCAAAGTACAGAATGCTTTGCAGAGTTCTTCCTTTTCCGCAACATGTGTTTGTCATGTGTCAAAGCTGACTCTACTTTCTCCCCTCCCCAGAATACCACAAATTCTTCCGTAAAATAAACAAAGCTCTGTCCAGAATCTCAGAAATTACCAGAGGCAACCCTGTTTGAGATCAAAGATGCACATCACCTCTGGGCCTTCTGCAACATCCCAGGTTTTAGTTGAGATGAAGTTTGCAAGAAACGGGAAATTGACAGAATAAAATTTAATCATCATACCCAGGGATATATCTAAAAAGAAGAGCTTTGACAAGCAAGCTACTTTTTCTAGATACTTAGGAATCTCAAAAGGCATTTGTGGGATAAATGCCCACAAATGGCATTTTTATAATGCCATTTAGGTCCAGAAAAAAAACCAACAAACACCACCACCTTCATCTTTACTCAAAACAGAAACAAAAAAAATTCAAAATTGCATACTATTGACAATTAATAGGAGAAGAAAATAATTTTCTACTTCTAATGCTTATATTCTTCTGTGATACAACCCATCAGCCACTATGATAAATTGTGTAGGGGCGTTTTATATCTTCCAAGAAGAACAAGTGATAATAAACTACTTGAGTTGTTGTAGACATTAGAGGTGCTTCTCTGCTTTCTTTTTTCCCCAAAAGTCTTAATGAAGCTTACAGGCTGCACTTAATTTATCTGCAACATAAACATGCTAGCAGAGGCATTCTTGATTCTCAAAGCTGATATTGTGATTCAATGAGTCAGCAACATGGAAAATTCACAGGTTCTATGCATCCTTGACAGCATGCATATAAAACTTCCTGACACTCAAGAAATTAGTGCTCAAAATATTTACCTGTGATTGTTACCACAGAAAAGTATAAATATTATGCATAAAAATATCACTGTGGACTCAAATCCACTCAAAGCCCAAACACTGGGTCAATAAACGCTTTATAGATACAGACCCATTTTCTCCAGTAGATGAGAAAAAAATATTAATAGCCCATATAAATTCATTTTACATACTTTGAGTAATTAAATTCTGGAGTTACAAATAAAATTAAGCATTGCAGTTCCACCATGCACTGGTGTAAACAGTTTTATTATATAGTTCATTTTATATACCCCTTAATTCTATATAGATATTAAAATTATGATATATAGATATATATAAAATATGATAGTCATTGTCTATAGGGAGAAAGCTAAAAATAGATTTAAACAGACATCTGATTGAATTCCTACAGCAAAAGCCAGTTCAATCCCTTTGACAAATAAATCACCTTAATCCTTTCTTCATTTGTTATTGCCTTATTGCAAAGTATGAAGCTGAAGCCTAGAAAGTCAAAGTTATGGCCTGACCTTCCATCCCTGTCCTATCTGGCTGCTCCCTTGTGTATCCCTCAAACACACATGCTATCATTTCCTGATGAGTTTAGAAGGGGTTATCAGGAGAATTTCAAGACATGTGTCAATTTTGTAGTAACCTGAATGCTGTACAAACATCTTCTGTGTTTAATAGGTGATTTGTATTTTAGTAGGTTTATCCATTCCTAACTTTATTTGTTTAAAGGTGCCTTAACCTTGACATAAATCAATGGTAAGCATTTGTATAGAGTACTTCTAAAGAGTTTAAAAGTTAAGCTCTACAAAGAAATGTATTTTGCAAGCCGATTTCTTTTAAACTTGTCAACTTCTTTGCTCATTTTCCCCCACTCCTTGAAAATGATGCAATTTTTTTCTTTTTCACTCTTCTTCCAGAATTCTTGTAAAGATCACGATGAAACACCAGGTTAGTCCCTACAAAAACACCACCGCCACTGGCTCCCAAGGACCTTTTTCTTCCTAATACAACAGTGAGTGTTTGCGTAAGACAGTAGGGCCGAGGAGTCGGAGGTCCCGAGTCGTGCCTTGCAGCAACCCCTCCCTTCCAAAGGAAAACAAAAGGCACTGAACCTTCTCTGCCACATGCCCAGTCCTTCCCCCACCGCCTCGCTGGTGAAGACAGCCATTATTACATTTCCTTTCGGGTTATTTACAAGGTCTTGGCTCTGACATTGATTTCTTATCTGTTTCTATGACAAATGTTAAGTGTTAATAAGCTGTCCTTTTAAAGAGAGATAATGCTAAACAAATTATAGGAATTCATTACCCCAAATCTTTTTTTTTTTTTTGTGAGCACTTAAATAAAACCAGCAAAAATTACTCAAAAATGACCATACTTTTTTTTCCGGACAATTCATGTTAGCGAATTAAAAAAAAATTACAGTTTAAGAAAGGCGATACCTTGAAAATGCAAAGCAAATTTGTAAGGCTATATAGAATAACCAGGCAAGCACAGACCCCTAAGGAACAGCTTTTTAAATTATAAGTGAAGATTTTACTTCTTACTTTTTCTTTTTTCAAATATTTTGAAATGGTATAAATTTTAGGATGAAAGGTAAAAAATCAGAAATCTTTAAAACGATAAGGATTTGAGATCCCAAAGTACACTTCTACTCTAACTGTCCTTTCAGACCCGCATTGACAGCACTATAATAGCTGCCAACATTTGGTAAGGATTAGC
Source organism: Serilophus lunatus (assembly GCA_013399895.1). NCBI lineage: Eukaryota > Metazoa > Chordata > Aves > Passeriformes > Eurylaimidae > Serilophus > Serilophus lunatus. The sequence goes on along the minus strand of VXBA01004822.1, from coordinate 191,155 downwards.
CTTTCATTTAGACAAAAGCAAGCATTCCTTAGCTAAATCAGCACTTTTTGCCATCAGACTCATAAAACCTTTTCACAACACAGATTTTCAAGAGAATCCTTTAGGGTTTTAGGATGCTGCTCCTTTTACTAAGTAACAAAATACACCCCAGGGTGTCTCATTGACCGCACTCAGCTGTCCTTTGACCTCTGCAATTGTTTAGCCTAACTTCAGGGCCACAGAATCTGCCTCCCCCCATCAAAAAGGCTAATGTTGCTTCCTCCTAGCACCTGGCGAAGCAAAACCCTAGAGGTTCCTCCCTCTTCCAGACTTACACCATATTCCAGATGTTGTCAAGCAAAATATTCCTGCAAGCAGGTTTTGGGAACCCACAAGCACCACTCCGAACCTGGGCTGTGGCCATGACCCCCTTGCTTCACTCAGGGCTGCCCTTGCCCCAGGGATACAACAGGTCATAAAGCAGGAATAGATCTTCAGCCTTCTGGGTACACTGGCTATTTAAATGCAACAAGAAACTATGTGAGCCCAATATTGTGTACTGAGACAAGCCTCTGCCCCACCCCTTTTAGAAGTCAGAAAAAAAAAAAAAGGATGTGTGAGAATCTCAGTTGGAAGCACAAATCTATCCCAATCATTACAAAGATCTGCATTCTTCTTCCCATTTGTTTTAAGCCCTTTGAGAGGACAAATAAACAAACATTCACCCTCCAAGTGCATAAAACATACATTTAGCTAGTTGCTTAGGTATTTGTAAAGGCTCTAAGTAAAACAGCAGAAGAAAATTGTCACAGCTTCAAAAGAACTGTCATTAAATAATGAAATTGACCTCATTGTGGATACATAAAAAAACACGGAACCAGCACAAACCAGCCCTCTCTGGTGAAGGCTGTTTAATTATACAGACTGGATATCAAGTCTTTTTAAGAGCTTGGATATTTTATGTGCTTGAAACAAAAATAAAATCATTATTTACAGCCCATACTGTTCCTAAAATGTAGTCAATGGAAATGAAAGCACAGATGCTGAACAGAAACGTACAACATATTATCAATTAGGAAAGCCAAATACAGTACCTTCTCAGATTCCTTTTAACCTATTGGAAATGCAGTCATGATTAAAGGATGCAGTTAAGAGTTTGTGAAGCCTTGTTTAAAACTCCTGAACACCTGAAAAATAAAAAGGAAGAAAAAATTAGAATGACTCATGTCAGCGTACATATTTGGCTTTGTAACAAGCCAAAAAACCTGCTTGTGGAAACCTTGTGGTCTAGGGTGAAAACTGAACTGGGGTTGGGAAAGGAGGGCAAATCACTTAAAAAACATCTTTATCTTTAGAGGAATACTTGGTTGAAAGTGCTTGGTTGCTTCTCTATATTCTACCAGAAGTACAAGCTTGTCATAGAATTTACACATTTTTGGCACTGAAGTCACTACATGAAAAATTAGGAATTTAGCACATTAATGTAAGAAAATTCACCGTTGCAGAAACACTAAAAAACCCCACAATAAAGTAGAAGTAATTGTTTTAGTATTAGTTTTAAAACAAACAAACTAAATGCATGAACAGTTATCTACCCTGGAGATTAATATTCAACATGAAATCTGAATTAGGTGATTGCTCTCCTATCTGACTTTCCATAAAGGTACTGAAGTGAAAACATGTCTAATAGAAATTGCAGTTTATAAAAGAAAATACACCTGAAATACCCCAATGAATGGCAAAAATTGTGTAGCAAGCAGAAGAGTGACTCCTAAATTACTAAAGGCTGTAAGGAACAGTAATTAACATCAGAAAAAGCTTTAAATTAAGTTATCATTGACTGGACTTTGATAAGACTTTCTTAGGCAGACAAACTGGCTTGGTTTCTCAATAGAAAGAGACCATATTTCGGCGAAAGATTTAAAGGAATTCTCCCTGTTGCTCACAAATGCAAATGTAAGGGTTTAATGCTGGGACTACAGCCACAGGCCTGCTGTCAAACCTGTACACCTAGCATTCAAACTCCAGGTTTTAAAATTAAAGGTCTTTAAGCTTCCTGCCTCTCATCTCATTTTTAAAAGTCAGTCTATTTAGGAGAGCAGCTACAACCCTCACCTCTCACCCAGGAAAGACTTCGGGTAGGATTGCTGAGTTCTGAAGAAAGACATGAAACAGCTCTATTGCCAGGGACCACCGATGCTGCCCCGCACTGTGCGTTCCCGCCACGCTAACGGCGAACCCATCGCAGATGGCCAACAAGGTTAACACACACACAGATCCCGACCAAACTGTAGGGCTCTGCAGAGACTTCAATGATTGCAAAATGTCAGTAATCCAATTCCAGCAGCTCCTGGCTCTGAAATTGCTATTTTTCAGACACGTGCTGAACATTTCACCTGCTAGTAATGACATTTTTGTATTTTCTTCTAATTACACTCAAAGCTAAGACCTTTGGCCCTAGGCCACAGACCTCTATTCAGGCTGCACACATTCTCCTAAAGGCCCTGATCCTTTGTTGTCACTCTCAGTCTTTCATCTATTATTTACATCCATTGAGAAGAGAGATACTCTACCATTTGTGAAGCTTTAAAGCTTCTAATCATCTTAATTTCTTCGCCTTTCAAGCAGTGCTTCCCCTTATGGACCAATGCCAACAGTGTGACAAAATAATTTTTCAAGCCAAGATCCTCCTGGACCCTTCCCAAACCTTGACACACACTGAGCAGTAAGTGCCTTTTGTCCTTTGCCGGCTGCTTTTGCAAGCACAGACCTTTGCTCAGCTTGGGGGTGGGGGGTACGGACCTGCTCGTCAGTGGAGTCGAGGGAGTTTTCTTAGGGTTTATGTGCGGGGCTTTTTTCCACCACCTTCCTTTTGGTAAAAAGTCTAACTCAATTAGCCCAGTTAAATCAGAGATGCTGTAGTGAATCATGCCTCCTTTAAAAACATTAAGTACTTTCTGAAATACCAACAGCTACAAAATTTACTTTTTTTTTCCCCCCCAAAAGCTAAACTGCTGATACGCTGTTTTGGTTTTAAGCTGTTACATGGCTGCTCAGAACTGACAGATTATTGCACAATACTCAAATCACACAAAATATCACCGTCCCTTTTCCTAATTATTGGCAGCATTAATTTGTCCTAACCTTACAATACAATGTGACAAAACCAATTTCTTCATGCAGTGTTTAGATAATCTCCTTCTGATCCTCCTTTATTTGCAAACGAAGTAAGAAACAAATTCACACCATTTTTGTCAAGATGCAGAAGCTCTCTTCCAAATTCATCAGTCACTGATCTTCATTTCCTAGACCTGTGGGATCTGCTAACGTGTGATCCATCTTGGCACGTTCTTCCACTACCGTCTGGCTTACTTTTGATTTTTAAAAGTGTTTCCTTGTTGTCTGTCCCCTCTGAAGACCCCCAACCCCCTTGTCTTTTCTTATTTTCACCATTTGCTTCAACTAGCAGTTCACTTGAGACTCATCCATCTTACAGTGCCTAAAGTGACAGATGCTCCCAGGAATGACCATACTGTTGAGTGAACAAAAGATAACATCACCTCTCGGGAGAAATACAACTTCAACCCTAAGACACAGTTATCCTGGCAGACACAGCACCATAAACCTCTCTCAAGTGAAATAAAAAAAAAAACTAAACCAAAAACGAACAACTGTGGAGAAAAGGAATCTGACACAATTAAAGGCCAAAAAGAGTATCCTTTCTTTCCTAAGCCATACTTAAGTGGTGTTGGTGGCCTTTTTATTTTTCAGTTTTTTTCCTAATAACCCATGGAAGAATTTTGTAGAATTTACCTGTGATAAAACCAAGAGGCTCAGAGAGAATAGGGAAATTTTACACAAAAACTGTTTCAGGATCCTTGAACGGAGGAAGAAGGCACTTTGGAGCAGTTTCAACAGAAGATCACACAAGTCCTTCAACAAAACACAGACATTACCTTGTCAAAATCTACACATCCTACAGACCAGCTGTTGCTCAGTTAAATTCCACAGGAATTCAGAATCATCATGCAAGTCTGTGCCCTTGACAAATGCACAGTGTAACCAGAGTAAGATTACTTTAATGTCATAGCTGCTTGATTAATCTGTAATCTGCAAGTAACAGCCCCTCAGTGTTTTGACATTTGAGAACACATCACTTAGAAAAAAATTACATTACAATGTTAGATTTTCCAGCCAACACCCACGTATCCATCTACTGAATGAAGTCTGTTTCTAAATTAAAATCTTCCCTCCATGAGATAAGATATCCATAAGACTGAACTAAAAACTGCTGACTTGAAATACGCTCAAAATTCTCTATCCAGTCGATGGAACAGGACTTGTTGAAGTGAGAAGAGCCCTGAGTGGTGCTAGAATACTCTTACTTAGGAAAGGTCAAATTAACTTCTCTTAGTGACATAAAAGTGACACCACAAATGCCGAGAATCCCTTTTCTGCAGCGAGATGCAGAGAATTCCCTTGTCTCTCAGTAAAGCTTTAAGCAGCATCCCATGTTCAGTTTTCAAACACTACAGGAAATAACCATCATTGTAGTACACGAGACTGGCAGCATGTGGGTTTAATGAACATAAACGTTAGAGTTGTAAAATGAAGACCAAGATAGGGAGCCTGTTAACCAAACATCATCTGTTCACTGTAAAGTCAGGGGAAAATCACCACATGGACTTCTTAAGCCTTATTTATTGATTGTACTTAGCTGCATTTATTAATTTGTGATGTGTTATGATTTTAGGTCCCTATTCTTATGTAGATTATTTCTGTTGTGCTCTCATAGCACAGACATCAAATCACCAGACTAAATACAGAAGCAAAGTATAAATACACCATTTTTAAATATAGGCAATTTTGCCATAGTATGTCATGCAGTACCATTTTGGACAGCCAATAGAAGAAAATTAAACTAACAACCACTTAGGTCCTTCCTGAAGAGGATTACAACTCTGGACCTCACACCAACTTTGTAGTTCCTCTCGCATTCTGAGCCACCGAGTGTTCTAACACTGAAATCTTTGATAAAATCCCATTCAATAGGGGAAAACTCAAATAAGAGACTCTTCAGAAAACCATTACTGGCATGATTGAAAGCATTGTATGCAAGACTCTGCTTTCCACCTCACATCCCAGCCTGCTCAGTTCACACCACTCTGGAATTCCAGAAGTGACAAATGGCAGGGTCCAAGGCATACTGCAACTACCAAGAAGAAAAACGATGAGGAAACCAAGTTTGGGAGGTGTACGGGCACATTCTGCCGTGGTATCTGAATACAATTTTTGCCGCTGACTACTGTACTGTCACCATGTCCAGAACAACTTTCTCAAGCTCCTTCCAACTCAAACAAATCAAAGAAGGAAATAATAAAGTCTGCACATCACATCCTCACAGGAAAAAGTCTTGAAAAGACATATGCCTTCATCCAAAATCCTTGAAGATTTTGACATGAGACATGGATAGAAAAAGTCGTAAACTGTACTCTGCCTTATAAAATCTGTACTCTGCACTCAAATAGGCTTCTTATCATACATCCAGCCTTTACACATTGTATTTCCAAATATTTATCACAGTAGAGAGAACTGTTTATAGTTAATATGCAATCCATCTTCTGCATGCTGCTGCTTTTAAACAAGACAAAATGTGAGGTAAAAGGTCAAAACTACTAGAAAGAATCCTGAATAAAAACTCTTGACATTACCGTTTTGCTAGAAGAGACAAGGTGTAAAATAGTTTATTGCAGTCAAACTCCCTGTGGAATAGGGCAAGCCAAGGGTACTGATCCAAACAGCAGCGAATAGTAACACAACTGTTGGTGTTAATGTGTTTAGTAACTACAGACTGCTTTGAAAATCTCTCACTTAATGAGAGTAACATTTTTAATTGAACCAGAACATTTTTACATGCATGTCTATAAAATCAGTTCTCATTCAAAACAATTTTAACATGGAATAACTGAAATATTGATATTAAACTTACAGGTAACTTCTGGCATTACCATTAAGTTATTGACACTGAAACATGACCTTGAAATGACAGCTTCATTAATGCACGTTTTACCAGGGAAGGTTTCAAAAAGCCCCTATTAAATTAACTACTTTTAAACACAATAGGATCAATATGTATGCAGAGAATGTACACCCCCATGGCAAGTTCTGCTTGCTTGATTGACCAAAAACAAAAAAAATCCTGTGGCTTTCCAGATCTCAGCTGGTGCCAGAAATCCACACAGAAAAAAAAAAAATCCATCTAAATGAAACTCTGAAAAGGTTTACCCTTCACCAGTCTATTTGCACTTCAAAAACTCTTTAAGTCCTTCAGCTAAACCCCAGGGTTGAACCATTTCAAAAATGAGAGGGGGATGGCCATGATTTATCTTCCTTCTGTGCTCTGGACAGAGCTGTAAAATCTGCCTGCTGGTGTGCCTGCGTGCTACAGGCTTCTTTTCAGGAACATTCGATATTTATTGTTTTTAGAAATAACTTTGCTCAATTCCCTACTACTCTTTATCTTCTTCAATCAGATGCAAGTGCCACCTATAAAACAAAATTTTTATTTTTGTGTACTGGCATGCAAGCTCATGAAACTGAATCAGCAAAATGGCCAAGCATCTGAAATCAGCATTTTAAAGGAAAATATAGCAGGTCTTATTCATACCTATAAGGATCAGGTGTTGCCTTAGGGAATTTGTGCTGAGGGAACATTTGTTTAACAATCTAATTAAAGCTTGTCCCTTATATTTACTGGTATCAAACACATTTTTAGCAATAAGCCCCAAATAATTTTCGATTTTTAGATAATCAATGTTAGGTCACTCAGGATGCATTTTCCAGTTCTCTGTACTTCAAGATACATTACCAACAGAAGGAAAATGGAGATTTCATGGGTCACAAACTTCTAGGTCACAAGGACCTTCAGTGCTGCTGTCAGCTTGTAAAACTCAATCAATATACTCTTGCTTTATACGTCCACTATTAAAACCCCTGCACCTGAATTTCTACATGATTTTTTCTGAAGTAAAACAAAAAAAATTAAACAACTTTACTGACACTCTTTGAACAGAATTTAACACTCTGATATTCAGTTAACACGTTAAAAACATGAACACACATATATAAATGAAACACATGCCTCCTCTAAACATCACAGAAATATCCTACAGCACCACCATCACAGAACAGCACAACGCGAGAGCACCGAAACATGTCAATGTACTTCAGTTTTTCTAGTCTTAAGACCCAACCCTATAAACTACGTATCAGCGGCACAACTCTTATCAGTCTAAATTCTTCAGACTTGGGTAAACAGGCTTGCTCTCAAGGTAAATAACAATAGATTAAATGTTATCTATTTTTGCATGGAAAGGGCCCGTTTATTTCCAAGTTCCTACTATTAAGATTTTGCTTTTATCACATATGTGGTATCTTCCATTCTAAAACAACAAAAATGGATGAAAAATATTTTATGAAAATATAAAAATATGGACATCCTTCCACTGTAGGTCGAGTCTTAACTAGACTAGTTTGAAGCATGAAAAATACTGACATTGTGCTTGTTTTTGTGCAAGACAAATACTGGCCCTAGCAAAACTGCAGGACTGATCTGAAAAAAAAAAAAATCCCCAATCACTCTATTAATCCCCACTCAAATCCACAAGGATACTTCAGTAAGAGGTTGTGGGTATAAGGAGGAATGGCATCTTATTCAGCATCTGACATGGTACTGAACTCCTCAGAGTCTGAAACTCTCCTCTGCTTCAAAAAACAAGTAGATGTTTTGAGTATATATCCTCTTTTGTGTATACCATTTGCATAATAAAAACACCTTCCAGTATAACTTCTATTACAGTTTTTGCAAAAGAGTATTTATTTGACTATGTCCTTCACTGGCTTGAATTTATAAGACTGAGCTGGGGGTGTTAATAAACTTGCATCTACTCCTGGTGTAGCCGCAAAAATTTACAATTTCAACTGCAGTCTCATTAGCAAAACACTTCAACTTCCCTACATATTTCAACATTTGCTATTTTAATAGTAAGAATTTTCATGAAGGTGGAGAATTGCCCTTTTTTACCATATCCCCTATTGCCAAGAACAAGCTTTGCATATCATTTATTGTAATAAATAAGTTATGAGTGCTTGTGTAGCCATCTATTTTTTCCACATTTATTTAAAAATCCTGAGAATCTCAAACCCCAAACGGACACTCTGGTCAATAGGTTTTGGTACTTCTATTTAAAGTAAAATGAATATCACCACACCACAGCCAGGTAAACTGACTTTAGAAACTGAAGTCCAAGCAGAGAGGAGAAAAATTACATCAAACAAATAAACAAACAAAAAATAATCTGGAAAAGCAAAACACAAACAAGAAATACCCTGTGGATTCATTAGCAACCAGGGTGGCAGGCTTTCCTCTAATTCCCTTTAAAAGCCCATGGCTACCTGCAGAGCCTGGGAGTGCAAATCACATTAGTGGAGCCACCAGATGACCAAAGAAAGCACTGGAGGCCTGGTGAAACCAGTAAACAAAAGGCAGCATTCCAGCTGAATGCCACTGCTAGAGTCAGCATTGTAAGATGCTTAGATCTGATAACCCAAAAACCAGATTAGCTGCAGGCAACAAAAGAGTAAAATGAGAAACAAAGGGGTCATTTTGACACATGGAGAAATCATTTCCATTAAACCATCTTGAGTTTACTGTGTAGTTATAAAAACTGCTCCTACTTGAAGTGACATTTAAAGCAATGAAGCTGCTGTGACAGTGCAGTGTCTTGGAAAAGCTCCTGAAATAACACAACTCTAAATGCAATATAATTTAAAGAAGCAATCTGGACTCTTTGTCTTTGGATCTTTATGACATTTTAAAGGTCTAATAACGATTTTTGAATCTGCTCTAGAGATTTCAGTTAGAAGACTAAACACATACTCGTAGGTTTGACATAAAGAAGACTCATTAGTTCTATCTGTATTTAAAAGTCTCCTGCAGAGAACACACATGCCATAATCTTCTCATACAATTACAAGAAAAGGTTGCCTTCTCTCCCCGGCCCCCATCTCCTCCTGTGCATGTCTCAGTCTCAACATAGGAAAGAATCACATTATATTCCTTATCAGAAGCTTAAAACAGGATTTTTATCCTGAAACAAGTCTAGGCATACCATAATCACGAGGATCAAACTGCAAAACTCAGACACAACGTCCTTCAGAATACGTAGACACTAGCGAGAGAGAAGTCAAAAACTTTCCAGGCTAAAACTAGAAAATTTGCTACAATTTTGTCTTATACAATTAAGAATTCTATATACTCAAGGCCAAACTAGGTCTTTTTTTTCCTCCACAAGGCAGAAAATTGTCCTGCTATGACATATCTATGAGCTAGAAAAAATTTGAGGAACACTGTGACACCCTGAGAACGTTTTGGCTTTCTAGTTGTGCTCTCCCTGCATCTCCTTTTGCTAGCACACAACACAAACCTGACACATGCTGAGGAAAAGGGCCTTCCGTAACACAACATTTCTTAACTGATTTCGCACACATGGAGCAACTAAATCCGTTAGCTTCAGTAAGGATGGGATTTTACATATTATGCATACGCATTCAGAGCTGATTTTTCTCAGTGACAAGTGCAGAGAAAACATACCCAGAAAAACAGCTCAGCAGAGTCTGAGGAGGACAGCATAAAAGGAAAACCTACAGCTGTGTCCAAAATATAAACATACGGTATGCAATCACCTGGAAAGCCTGCTATTGAGGCTCAATGAAAGGCTTGTCACAAAAAGTTTGGCAAACACCTTCTTCTACTGGTGATTTCTTCAAAACACAAAGCCATTAAATATATAGAATATGGACATCTCTGAGCACAACTGTACCAACTTAAGTCAGAGCCCAAAAGTTCAATGGTATAGAGTAGATATCGTGCACATGTTTCTGCTGATTCCAAATCATTCTGCCCGGGAGTACAACTATGGTATCCACACTGCTCCTGGTATTCTTGCTGCATACATGACCCAGGAAACTAAGGTGGATGGAGAGAAGATAGACAGAGGAGAAGCCTCGGTTCTATTGCTGTTCTTTTAAAGATAACTTCTTATCCAAAATAGCATTCAGACATAAAGATGCCTTCATAAATTCACAGGAGGGAAATGCAATGAAAGCTGTGATGAACAGAATCAAGAGGGAAGGAGATTTAAAAAAAAAAAAAGACTTAAGGCAAAATGTGCATATAGCTATGCTATGTAAGTCTACATGGAAGGGAAACGAGATACTGTTGAACACCAGGCTCATTAGAATCCCTATACTGAGGAGATACAGGCTACCACCACTCAGAGAAACTCGTGTTTGTATTTATAGCAATCACTCAGCCTGAATAAAAAGACGGATGCAGCTAGTAATCACATAAAATGATCCACTCCAATGCAGTTGGCCTTTATAGTGCAAACAACATGCTTGGCAGTCACGAACAGATTATGGCTAGCAATTTTTCACAGTATCTTTCGAATGAAAATGTCAGAACACTCTAAATAAAGAAGATCGGTTTAGAACACTAAAACAATCTTTAACTACTTAATCCAAGCAGACCCATTTTTTAATTACAAAGGGTATTTTCAAGCAAGGCTATTTCCAGTTGTGTTGCCTGGGTTCCCTCATCACTAAGGCATTCCAGCAAAACAGGGACTCTGTCAGGACTCCCTGCTTAACTGCTGCTGCTGCTTGTGTAGAAACACACAGTGTGGCCAGACTTCCCTAAAATTGCTTTTCTCTCTTTGAGGAATTCTAGTTATTTTTACATAGGGGCAAGCACCTGACTCACAAGTCTTCCCTCAGCTGAGACTGTCATGGACCTGGTTCTGTGAACACCTGGGAGGTGGAGGAAACGGGTTTCTTGCTCCTAAGACCATTCAGCAGAGCTGACAGAAGGACCCTAGAAAGAAGTCCCTCACATACACTGGAAAATTATGGGCTCCTTATAGACTTGATAGGAAAACCACAAACAGATCCAGGCATCTTCACTATTCATGCTGCTCTATATCCTCTATGCTTGCAGTTTGGGCCCACATCTTACATCAAAACCGCTTTTGTAAAAAAACTCTCTATATCAAGACTTTCACAATGCCCACGGGTTCCCTGCAGCAATGTACTTGAGCAAAATTTTGGATCACAAATATTGGACAATAGAATAATTATCCCAGTAGAGTAGAAACCATTCATACAGAAATTCTGCCTAATCCAGACATCATTTGGCATGCTAGAAGTACAGGAATATTTATGAAGGTAGATATTGAAGCATTTAATCTAAGGGCTGGTGAAGAAACCAGCCTGCTTTATGAACAATTAAAAAGAAATCTAGCACAGAGAAAGAGACATGGGACTAGGGAAGAATACTGCTCAGGATTCACAAGGATAAGACAGTTGCTACTAAGTGCTTTTACTCAGTTCTTCCACATCTCCAGTGCTCTGGCATGAAGAAAAAGAAAAAAAAGTAAAAATGGTCAAGGAAGGAAAAGACCTCTCAAAAATAAGAATTTAATAAGAAAGGTAAATAGAAAGAGAACACCATGTCCTCTCTCTCACACACACTAAAGTAGAAAGATCTCATGAAGACTCAGGAATAAGGAAAAAATCATTCTACTCTTGAAATAGGGAAGGGGACAACCAATGGGAATGCTGACAAGGAGTTCTCTCTGCTTGTGATTACAAACCCAAGAGACTCTGGTACAGGTGGACTAAGGAGGATAATGGCATTTTCTTCTCAGAACATCATAACCAACTTATACTGAGCTACTCCAAACAGAGTTGACTTTCCTATAAACTGATACAGGCTTCTGTATTTGTCAGGGCTTCTTCAGAAACTGTGACAAAATGCATAAACTGCAAAACCCACACAGAAAGATTCTAAAAAAAAATATTTACATTCCCAGCAGCTGATGACAGTGCAACAATCAGGAGCGTATACAAAAAACATGTATTAAAATAATACGGATCTATTAAGTCTGATGAGCTCTGAACTGGAAGTCCCACATCTGCCTCCCTCCTCTTTCAAGGGAAAAGTTTCCATTTCTGCTAATTGCCTCAATTTTCAAGGCCATACCCATACACTGATCTATAAAGAAGACCACATGCTTTGATGGAGTAAGAATCTTTCCACAGAATTCAGGAGGAAGGCAATTTTTTGTTCCTAATTTAAGTATATTGCTATTGTATAGGCATTTTCAGAGGGCAGCTTGTGTGAAAACTAAATAGGCAGAAAAAATACTGGCTTCAATGTTTGTAATGTGACAACAAGCAGTACTCACCATACGCTACATGCTTCTGGTGCCTTCTAGAAAGCTTTTTTATCTCATACTGAGAACAGACTCCTGCTGCAGATCTGAATGCTGAGGACTGAAAGTACTGCACAAATGAGAGATGGATTTGGGGAAAATGAGTGGCTGAGTATAGAAAGAAACAGGAAATCAATTCTCAGAGATGCTATCTTTGCTTCAGTGCTTCTGTTTCGCCTTCTCCTCCCACACTTGCTCTCTATCCCTTCACTAGCCTCCTATTGTACCAGCTCTTTTCCTAGCTATGCACTAGGGAAGGAAGGAAAATTTACCAAGGTCATCTTTACTCTGCTGGTGCAGTACATCTCTGTCTTAAGAATATTGTCTGGTTTAGCCTGGACTAGGTTTGGCTGTTACCTAAAAACACAGCATTTTTTTCTTCCAGCCTTTTTTGCTTCCCCAAGTATCGATTCAAATCCCATCTAATGACAGGGTTTGAGAAAAAACCCCACATTTTTCTCAAAGAAACTCTGAAAGCAAAAGAAAGATGAAAATTACAGTGGATGAAGAATAAACAGACATATTTTAAAAAGCAGGGGCCAGCTGGATAACAATTCCAGATAAGATTTAAGTAAACATATGTGGGAGGTAGCAGGAAAGGCAGTTGGTTCCTCATGCTCAGACACACACAGGTAATGACCTCTGTCTCTTGCTCTCCCAAAGCTAACAATGCTGGTTATTGCTCTCCTCCAGAGAGCTCTGGAAAGGATCCAGTGCACTACTGATTACATTTCATCCACAGTTAGTTTAACCTTTGAAACATGACAGTCAGTGGCAGGGAACAGGCCAGCACATAAGGTCAGCTCAACCTTGTTGGTCCCAGCATTCTCCCAGTGTTTGCACAGAAAACAACCTGGTGATCAAGGATTCCTTCCCGTTAATACAAAAGACCAACAGGGACAGTGCCAAAATGCTGACTTTTATTGCAAGGTGTCATTCACAGCCATTAATCTGTCAAGACAGAAAAATACGGGTTCTCTTTTTTCAAAAAAAGAAACAAAATAATATTAGACAGAAATAGGCTCATTTAGGAAGGCAGAGATGTGACTGATCTACTGTCAGGAATGAGGTAACTGCTGCACTTTACTCCTCCAAGAATACAGAAAGAAAAAAAAATACCAAAGAGAAAATAAGTACATTCTGAAATAACAGTGAGACAACTAAGTCAGCAAGTGTAGCTAGAACACTTTGTGCTAAAAGGAAATCTAAAAAAAATTCCTGTTAAGTTGCCCATTTTTCTCAAGTTATTTCCTTTCCAGAACAACCTCTTTTAAAGCTCATATTTATCTGTTTTACATCCAATTTTAAAATGAAAAAATAGCATCTTCAATTACTCTCAATTTCTACACAAAAGTACAGGACTTGGCAAGACCACGGAACTTATCTCTTTCTAAATATTATTTTTAAGTTTTAACAAAGCCCTTTGTCCCAGGAGGGAATAAAACGTACGCAAAACATATGCAAAAGGAGAACAACAAAGATATTCTTGGCTTTAAAAAGCTTCTAATTAGTTATTTAGAACTTATCACATTTTCCTTATGGGCAGATTAAAAGCATTTTGAAGTCATTAAAATGGAAAAAAAACCCCAATTTTCCTTAGGAACTACTGTCCTCTAACATAATAGTAGTGATGAGAATCTTTCTAGAGATGTTTAGCTACCCATTGGAGCATATGCACTTGGATTTTTTATTATTTGTGTAAGTGTTTGTGTGGATGGCTCAGGGAGCACAGGTTTTTTCAAAAGCCAGTAAGAGGTGAAAAAAAGGCCACTTCAGCAGAATTAATTTTGTCTTAAATTATCAGACAAATGCTGCTACAAAGTGGTAAAAACAAACCCATTACATTTTCCTCTCAGTATTAGCATTTCTTAAGGTTCTCTCAGTCATAATGCAGCAATACCTTTGGTTATACCCTAACAACTTTTTTTGTCCTCCTCTAAAATGAATTTTAACACAAATGCTGGCAATGGACCTATTAAGAGCAGGAGCTGGACTAGACCTCCAGACTCCTCTCCCAACAGCACTTCAGCACTGCTATGAGCCATCTGTTCAACCACAAGCTGCATCGGCTGCTGTTCTGGAGGGAAGGCCTCCCTTTGCTTCCATTCACTGCAAATTCCCACTATTAGGCATAAACTGGAAACCTTGTCCCTGGATTTTCCTGGAGGCAAACCCAGGGTCCTTCAAAGTAGATGGAAAGCAGTGTGGGCTTGCATAAAGAAACCACTGTGCATCAAGACTTACTGTGCTGAAGTTAATTCTTGTATTTAGAGTGGAAAGCAGATGCTGCTTTAAAAGCTTATGAACACAACAGAACCTTTGGAAAATCCAGAGTCTTCTCTCTCTGAACCCACTCAACTCTTCACACCTCTCCACCCCTGGCCAGGTGTCTAAAATGGTCAAATACCTGCACCAGAGCATGTATGTAAAGTACAATATACTTTTTTTAATGGTTTTTTAATAGTTTGCATTACCTTGAAGTTGGCAGTATATATACCACGAAAGACAATACCCTGACTTACAGATTGGCTCCTTTCCAAAGTATCCACACGAGACAACATGCTGCATAAGGGAGTACAGTTACCCACCTGTACACACACAAGGTACACAGACAGATGCTGGAATACAGGGACTAACAGAAAAATCCAGCTCTGGAGAGTGGGACCACAGAGCAGAGATGTTTAAGCGGCTCTCCCTGAAAGCAGCAAGGTCAGGTCAGAGCCAGGGTGGAAAAAAAAGTTCACCCAGAGCAGCGCTGGTGCCTTCACAGCAACTGGCCACCTCTGGCTTGGAGAAGGCTCATCTACCCTGGTTTGAGAGCTGGCTCCGTGCCGCCACACGTCCACCCCTACAGACAAAATGCCTCAGCAAATGCAAGAGCACCATGTAAGTGGGACTGAACCAGGGAGCTGGGACCCAGCAAGGCTCACAGGCTCTGGGCTGGCCCGACATCAAGGGCAGCTGCATCTGGCCCATTAGGCATCGTGGGATGAGTGGATCTTGGGGCTGACGTCTCAATAACAAGGGAACACATGGGGCAGATAAAGGAGAGAAACAACTCCCAGGGGTTTTTTGGAAGGAAAGAAAAGATAAGGAACTTAGGTCCAATGCTACAAAGGAAACTGGCAGAGGAATGCAAAAAGAAAGGTAACACAATCAAGGTGACAGGCTCAGAAAACAATTTTCACACAGAGCAGGCATGAGTTTACCCTGTCCAGCAAGCACAGTCCTGATGTAATGAAAATGGAAGGTGAAAACTTAGACAGTGGTATTTCACTCTCCAAATGAAATGGTAATATTGTTAGGTCAGAGACCTTACAGGGGATACAGCCCTGGCCTGGGCAGGTGCATGGGCACAGGAACAGGTTTAGGTGATGGGGTGGCCCAGGCACAGTGGCAGAGAAAGGACACAGGAAGGAGGACCAGGAGGTAAATATCCCAGAGGAGATGCCAAGGAGAGAGGCCAAGATATCAGCTCCAGCCCAGGGAGACTGATGATTCACTTTATGGCCTGCAAGCACTTCCCACCAAAGTTCACACAGGAAGATAATGTCCCCTTCAAATGAATTTATGCAGACAGCAGTTCATTTGTCAGAGGATAAAGAGACGCACTTTCATTTTAAAATGAGAACACTTGAGATTCTCAACAGATAGAAACAAGAAAAAAGCCAGCATCTATATGTGAGCAATTTCTGCTCACGCTTGTCTGATTTCAGTGGGAGTTTATACCACCCAAGTTACACAGGTCTGCTGGTTCAAAAAGCACATGATTATATCCCACTAAATCCATACCAACTCCATATTTCTCAAAAGATTCAAATGAAAAAAACCCCCCATAGTTTGTGCAGGCACATGTCCCTGCAATATAACTTCTGAATTGAAAACATACACAGCACAGTACCAAGTGTTCTCCAAAATGTAAAATTGCTAAAATAATGTGAACATGGATACTTCAAGAAAAAAGTATTTGGAGGAAAATAACACTTTTAATCTTGATTTAAATTAAAGCCCATCTTTACTGATGCTAAGCCTCAGTAAGATTAAAAAAAAAAGATTCAGAAAATATCCCCTGCCTACTCCGTTAATCAGCTTCCTATGCCTTTCTCACATGAACTTGTAATCCTTGTTAAGGTTTATACATGAGAAAATCAAGTTTTAAGCTCAAAATCACCATTGCCTCTACACTCAAACACTGTATCATGTCAGGCATTTGATACAGTAGACAAAGCAGAATGGTAGAATGATGCAAAAGAAAACATTTCACTACCACTTAAATAAGGTACTGAAACTGGCTCATTGATTTTCTTTCATTAAAAAATAAATGATTGTAAAAGAAGTGTTGCTTGGCAGGATCAAAGCCTATCCTACAGGAAACACACACACAAAGCATTTGGAAATGAGGGTTAATTTGGCATGCAATTTAACAGCATTAGCTTTTATCAGCAGCATTTCAAGGTCAGGCACATTCATGTTTAAAATGTTTGGTTTCTACTACAGCGTTCTAGAGTTCAACAAATCTTAAAGCGATACTAATCTCAAGGAAGGCTGCACAGAAACAACAAAAAAATCCCAACCTCAAAACTACTGTTCATAGTTTAGCACTGCAAACATTAAAACCAGAAAAAACTATTCCAAAGAAACCAAGCTAATAAAGTGACATGGCTCTTTAACGCTCTCTTTTATTAACTCAAAATGTGATCCTTTCAAGAAAAAAAATTATATCAAATTAGCAGATTACAAAAAAAAAATAAAAAATGCTGTCTTTCACCTGAGCATGGGATTAAGTAAGAAAGATCAGGCCAGACAGGAGTACTTTTAGTGATAGTTTGTTCAAGGTTTAAAAAGCTTTTGATGATAGTGAGTGACTTAGTCAAAATAGCTTCATATTTG
Organism: Serilophus lunatus; assembly: GCA_013399895.1. NCBI lineage: Eukaryota > Metazoa > Chordata > Aves > Passeriformes > Eurylaimidae > Serilophus > Serilophus lunatus. The sequence continues at coordinate 173,954 of VXBA01004822.1, read as the reverse complement.
AAATAGTGTTTCTCAAAGTCTGATTTGTATTTTTTCTATTAAAAACTCACTTTTTTACCTAAACCTAATCCGCCCAGAGTTGAAGTTAGCACTTTTTATTTATTCCCCTCAAAATTAAAAATGTAAGATCATTAATTTTTTATTGTACTTCACACTTAATTTATTAAAAAACTTACCGAAGGATAAATTATAAAAGAAAACAGAGTAAATCTGCTCAGCTCCAATATATAATACTCCTAACACTTACTGGAGATTTTCCCTTTTATTGATTTATAAACTTCAAAAACTAGTGAGCGGTTACATGTTTTCACATTCACGGTTGTGCTGTGGAAAGGTTTCCTGCATCTCTCCTCACTGAAACCTTGTTCTATATAAAGAGCCCTAACCTACCCACAATGCAGAGAGATTTTAGCAGTGTTTGGCACCAAATGTTTCATGAGATCAAGTCCATACTGCACTTGAAACAAACACTTTGATCAATCAATTACTGGCAGAACTTCACAGTACCATGGATGTATGCCTAAGAGCTTTACAAACGCTTACAGGACAGTGATGTTAGGGGATTGAAATCTCTTAAGCCTCTTTCTTTGCAATTCTCTGCCACAGTTCAGAAGAATGCCACTCCATTACGCCAAAATGGGACGGGGGGGGTCGAGGTGGGAAAAACAGTCTCTCTCGCCTCTTGCACGAGCATAATTAATCTCCTGACACATTGACAAAGCAGCTCGTTGATAGTCAAAGGAAAGATTTTTCCGATTTCCTCCCAAGACAGGAGATGGTCTTTATCCATCATCCCTTCTTCCTGATCTCTTCTTCCAGAGTCCCCACATCAGCAGAACTGCCTATCAGAGCAGACAGCAGGAGGGAAAGGTCTGGCTGATTGATAGGGCACCAGTGCTCACCAGTGCTATTTAAGCGTAGGAACCTATTGTTAGAATCTTACTTTACAGCAGTTAAACAAATATAATGGCAACCAATTCAACCATTGTCCCACTAGAGTCAGCTCAAGCTAATAAGTAAAGTTAGCTAATTACACTGATCTTATTTAAAATCTAGACAAATTGTAGAGACATTCAGCATTATTGTGCACTGAAAGAGTAAAATTTTAAAGGAAAAAAGTGTTGCACATGTTACACTTTTTGAATGGAATTATGGCTGCTTCTCACGCTCCGTTGTGAGCAGGATCAGAGACTTTCCTTAGTTCTCAAACATGGGCTCGCTAGGTACTCCTAATTAATCAAAATAAAAACATTTTTGTTATAATGCATTTGAAATTTCCTCTTCTTCCCTTACACCCCCCAAGTTCTAACATATTTGTTAAGATTGTGAGGAATTTCAGTTTCTAAGGGGAAAACATCATAAATTGGCTTCTAAATAGAGGATATTACATACTACAAAACACAAACTCCACGCTAGTAACAAACACATCTCTGAGGATACTGATTTGGCATAACCAAAGTACAAGTGTCCCTACGTAAAGAAGGTTCTGCACGCTTCTTACAAACAGATACTTAACATACAAATTGCTGGTTTTGCATACATAGTTACATCCTTTTTTTTATATACACATTATATATATTTACCAACTATTTTGTAGTTCCTCTCCACTCATCTCCCTCACCTTCCCAAAAAGAGATTAGCAAAATATTTGGGCATAATTATAAATGCACTCAACTATTTTCTGCACTCCCAGAGAGGGTTGCAACTGTGTTAATCACTCTTTCTAAAGGTCTAATTCTTTGATAACTGCTGGTCATGGAGGAAACCAGTCCAGGTCAGAGAGGACCAGGGCATGGCACTCTGCAAACTGCTGCCAGTCAGGGCAAGTCTGATTCAGCTCTTGGTCATCTATTTCAAATGTAAATCAGACCACAATCTGTACAGGCCTCTGCCTCACCAGTTTAACAACCAAGGCAAAGATGTACAAGAGCCAGTGTTCTCTTACTGAAGTTGCCAAGAAAAACACCTTCATCCAAGTCACAGGAACCTGGTAACTCCTGGGTTTAGCTACACCACTCCGACCTTGATTGTTCCGTCCAGGACTTAACCTCTCCATAAAAATAATTGCCCATGCTATCTGGCCCAGACCAGTTATCCAAGCAGTCTTCTTTCGTTCAGTTACACCACAAAAATTATCAGTATTTACCTCGTTGAGTAAAATAAGCCATTCCAAAAGTGAACATGGTGTTCTTGCCATAAACTACACAAAATGTCAAGGGATACCAAATAGGCTGGAGCTGGAGTTAAATATTGTTTATGTCAGAGCAAATATAAAAGTCTATGTGTTCTTTCTGTCAAGAAGACTGGAGACCACAACCCAGAGAAAGATGTCCCTATCTCTTTACTGGCATTTTATGCTTGCAGATGTTAAGGGAGCAATAGGAACAGACACCTGCAGACTCCTACTTTTCCTTATCTGGCTGCAGGAAACAACAGAACTCTTGGTCCTTGTGGCCAACATGATAGATGAAGCAGAGATCAGGAACACAAGCCTAGGTGAACAGACCATCCAAATCCAAAGACCTGTGATTAAATGCAGAGACAATGCTGGCTGGGAGCCAAAGGGTTACAGGTGGGAGAAGCAAAGGGGCCTCTGCTGCATGTTGCTAAAGAGGAAAGGGGGCTTTCTAAACTGGAATGTTGGGATTGATGAGACATGGGTCAGCAAGGCTAGGCAATCCGAGTCTGAGGAAAGGTAAGCATGAACAAAGGGCTCTGAAACAAGGCTATAGGGAAAAAAAGGAATATGGTGACATCAGGGTGCAAAATTTGAGGTTGTTCTCTAATCCAAATATCAAGCATCATTCAAGCATACCTTTTTCTAAAGGATGTGAAAATAAATGTAAGACTTTCTTCTTTCTTTCCTTCTCTCCGAGTACAAGGTACCAAGAAAGCTGCCTTCCTTCATACCCAAGCCATCTTTTTGCTCTCAGAAATAATGCGCCTTCCTGTGAATTGCAGTTCCATACATTTTCTTAAGACTGGAAATGCTGAGTCAAAACTAGAGGAGGGGGGAGAAATGTGGGTCGATAAAGGGTAAGTTGCAGCCTTGCAAATGCCAGGCCAGCCGAAGCTTAATTCCCCAGAGTAGAGGAAATCATAGAGCTTTCTGTCCATGAAAGCTCTCTACTCCTAAACTGAACACTCCTTCTCTGTCGTCAGGTCAGAGGCAAAAAATTATCAAGTGTTTAATGCCACAATATAGACTATTACTGGATCGCAGGAACTGTACAAGGGCACTAAAGTTCATCAGAGGACTGCAAAGATTATTTTCAACGACACTTCAGCTATGCAAGAATTGTTAGCACTGTTCATCTAACAGGTCTGTATTCCCCTCTTATTTGCAAAAAAGCAAGAGCAAGCTAGAGGTCTGACAGTCAGAGGTGAAGTTTAACAATAAATATAACAATTCCAGTATCTGACTGATGAATTTTGCATTATATGCCTGGATGCAAAAAAGTAGTTCCCCCTCAGTGGTAGAATGGTAGAACATTGAAGGAGCTGCTGCAGGTCCCAAAGATAAGACGTGCCTTCCAATCTGTTTCTTTTGTTAACATAGCATGCAGCTGACTACAACCCAAACTAGGCTGTACCTTCCGAGCATGTGCAGAGCAAAGATACATAGAGAGAGAAGGCAGTTTAGGAACCAGAAAGAGCCCAGCCCAGATGCAGGCAGCTTTGTGGGGCAACATGTTCAGAGCAGTGGACTGGATAGCTCACATGGAGCTCCTGCTATCTTGGATCAGTGTCTATCAAAGTCCAATCTGTCTCTAAACAGTCAGGGTTAGGTACCCTCACAGTGCACTGCAGAAAGCAAGCACATGAAGAAATACCCTGTTCATGGGCGTTTTTGTTTGAGGGTAGAATTGATCAGGACATTTACATATTGTAAATTCCTTACAGCAAACTGCTACTTTAAAGAACACAGTCCATTTGTTATTGATGCATTCTCCCCACTGTATATATTAAATAAAAGATTGCTAGTACATGCACATACATTTAAAGCAAATTCATGAAGCAGAGATGTTGATTTTTTTTGTTGGGAATAAGTCACAACAGCGAGTCCATGTTGAATGCCTCTTGAGCACCTAGGCATCAGTTAGAGTTTGGGTGAAAGGTATTTTGCACTAGAAATACAGAATTTCTTTGGAAAGATGAGGCCCATTTGGCTTATAAACAGATGCCATGATATGTGATACAAGAATAATTTCAGTGCCATACTAGGGATTTAAGTGGAATAGTTAACCTCTGGTGCTGATAGAAAAATATTCTGTAGTGAACAGAATTATTATTTGCTAATCCGATCCTTCTGCTAGAAAATATCTAAGATGCTTAATGCCAGCGATCCCAATATACACCAGCTCAGCAGCAGTCAAGCTTCTCCAGTACAAGTTCATCCAAGGTATAACCTAATTTTTAATCAGCGGAAGCATTTAGGTATGGAATGAGGTATGATTCTACCCCATGGCAGAGTGCTGAATGAATGATAGCTGCTATCAGCTGGAGGTGGCTACAAGGTACAGTCCAGCAAAACAGCAATAACCACTGTGGCAGTGCCCCACAATCTCTCAGACCAGCAAAAGTAAGGAGCTCCAGAAGAAAACCTCTCTAACAGCTGTACAACTGTCTGCAGGGTCAGTCTGGCCAGGGCCAGAGTATCTCCATATAACACAGTGAGATGAACTCTACATATATTATAGCATGCAAGGAGACCAAAAGGCAGAGTTGGGCAATGACATCATTCCAGTGAAGAAAAAGCTATGGACAGAAACTTCACTTCACTCATTACTAATGCCTCTGTTAGAATCTTAAGCAAGACAGAATGTACTAAGTCATGATTTCAAGCATCATGACAAGTTTTAACCAGATCAAGTGCTTCTTCCCATCCTGATGTCTGAATTGCAGATAGATGAAAGTGTAGTCCTATTAACACCACAAGTGGTATGTCAGTCTCTGGAAGAGCAATAAAAGGAAAGCTGACTCCAGCAGAGAAGCTCCATCCTGCAGGCAAATGATTCCTCAAAGTACTGAAAAAGAGAATTTTGACTGGCATCTTCCCCACACTGACCCTCTGAGGGGGATTTCACGAGTCATCTTTTTAGGCTGCTACCAGTTGTCTCCCTTCACAGAGAAAAGGGACATGAGTTTCCATCCCTTATGCTGGTGGATGAGAAGCTGCTATCAACTTTACCCAAGTGGAGAATGTTATAGAGTTTATGATTACAGTTCTGACACACAAAAATAAAAGTCATGTCTCTGAGCACTAAACACACAATACCTGTTAGTTTACATTTTTGGAAACAGCATGTATTTCTGTACTAAAGGTGAGTGACAGTGATGAAATTTAAAGACAGGTAGTGCAACTTTTTTTCTTTGCCAACTGGTTCAGATGCCAGGAGTTGGGATTTTTCACCAAAAAATAGTTAGGAAACTACAAGTTACTAAACAACAAACAGCTAAGACTTGTTTCAGATACAGCAGAAAACAACACAGAAACAAAATACAAATCATAGAATAAACAGACAAAAGCCCAACACATAACAGCTTTACTCGGTATTTATTTAACAGCATTAAGTAGCAAGGAACAAACTGCAAGGTATCACTATCTAACGCAGTTCCTCTGACATTTTGCTTAAAGCTACAGCTGCACCTTCTGGCAGTGTAGAACCTGGCATCTGATAAAGTAAGCCCAGCGGAGTGCTCTTCTGTGGTACAAAGCTAGCACCGACTAAATGAGATCTGCCCTTTTGGAACTCAAAGCAACAAGCAATTCTCATTTACAACAGAATCTTCTGTTCAAACATTCAGCTTCAATGAAAAACAAAACTCAAAGCTTTTCAGACTACAATAAAATGAGACTTTCAACCATGACCAGTAGTGAAGTATAATTGTTTTTAGAGATAACATAGCCCTGTTAAACACCCATTTAATTTGTCTCCCCATAAAAAAAACCCACAGTAGAATTTCTGATGAAAACATGATTCCTCTCAATTACAAGAGTCTCTCTCACCTATCCTCTAAAAGACAAACAGCAAAACAGTACGAATATTTTCAAAGTTCTTTAAAAATTATAGATTTATAATTTAAGATGTTGAGTTTAAATTACCTGAATAAAGAAAATCCAAATCATATCTAAAGCTTTCATAAGACTACTCTTAGTCACACATGATTTTGATAATTCAGGCAAATATTTTTCAGTGAGGTTTACATTTCCAAGTAACTCCATCAAAGTTTCCTGCAAAGGTAGTGAAAGAATTGGGTAGCATTGCTAAAATACTTCATGAACCTACATCATATCTTTTGTCATAAGTTTAGCATTCACATATTAACAATGGGAAGCCGAAAATAAAAAGGTAGAAATACAAGTTAAATAGATTTGAACACCTTTAGCCATCATAACTTTATTAAAATTCTGTCAAAGTTTTATTGCATTGCATTTTTTTTGAAATTTCTTGATAGATCTTCCAGCAACATGCACTATTCAAAACCAGCATTGTTCCGACCTTACAAATGTACCCATTTCAGCTCTGTGACTATCAGGATTCAAATCCTCTTGTCTGGCTGCACTGAAGTGTCAGGATCTCCAGACAGGAGATTTTCAGTGCAGGCCATGCCACCAGCAACAGCAAAAACCAAGACTGTAAACATAGATGTTTATCATTGTCAGAGACAAAGCTGGTTTTCGCTGGAAATGGTTCATCCCACAATACTGTAAAACTCAGATTTGGGCCAGTCAATTAGAAATTTGCCATCAACAGCTGTTAGATGTACAATAAGAACATAAAAGCAAAAACATAAATAAGAACTGGCTTTAGGGAAAAAAAAGGTTCCATATATTTTTAGATTATTACTTCAGTCCAGTTTTAAGTCAAATTCAACATGCGAAATCTAAAGAGGTGTCTGAATGATTTGTGCTTGTTCAGTGCATGTTTTTCTCATCATCAACATTTAGAACATTTTTGCCTTCAAAAAGTACATTTTGTTCTCTGTCACTCAAGCATACACACCAAACACTAAGTTACAAAGAAAAGCAGATATGTTGAAATGAATTATAGCTGTTCATTGAGATGAAATACAGTACAGAAAAACCAACTATTTTTTTCCTTCCCTTTCTCCATCCTTATCCTTATTTTTACCTTTACCCAAGGTATTCCTTGCCTTCTACCAACTCAGATAAAATTTTTATGTTTCAAACATATGGTTCCAATTACCTTTTAAGTTGCAATATTACACAGACCTCAAGTGGCATCTATTCTTCACACAATCACACATTACTCAGTGTCCAACCAATTAACATCCACTTCCAAAGGGAGAACAAATTAATCACTAACTGTGATGGCTCCACTTGACACTACAGGAATTGAGGCAACCCTTTGTAGGACAACTTTTAGCCCAGAACATGGTAACAAATAGGCAGTGTGAAGAAAACCTCTACTCAGAGTAAGCCTCTCACTCTCCTTACCAAAGAACAGGCAAGTAAGCTAATACAGCATAACCAAAAGTAGGTTTAGAAGGTTTAGAGACCAAAATCTTAAGAGCAGTGTAAAGAACTGACTTCATTTCTTTGGCTCCTCTACTACAGCAAATGCTATATTGCCACAAATTCACACTGTAGTGAAAAGATGACATCTTCAAAATCAACTTCACGTTTAAATGCTGTTCTTCCTGCTCTGTCATTTCTGGTGATAAATACTAGGAAATCAATGAGGAAACATCATTTGAAGTGAGCCATTCATCATGTACCAAAAAGGGTAAGTACCCCATAAATTGCAGTGATCCGTTTCCTATTAGAATGGCACAACAGAAGGCAACAGTGTTTCTATTAGCAATTTTTATGACCTCTGTAGGTAGAGGATAAGGCTAGGAAATGGCTTATTTTTGTCAGCTATAAAGCAGTTGCTGGGTGGGGAAGGAAGAAAATTTTCAAGATAATCAGAGTTATTAGTAAATCAAAGGGGAGGGGGGAAAAGAGGGAGAGATACAACAAATAACAGCTCCACTAACTACATGTCTTCATACTTAAGAAATCTGCCACTTAGGATTGGCAGTTCTCCTAAGTAATACTTAAATTTTAGTAAATTTTATTGTCATTGGAACCTTATTATACTGCATGGGGTTGTAGGCTCAAAAATATATCTGTCATTGCCTGTGACTGTTGCCCAGTAAACACCACTTTTTTTACAACCTAAGAAATGGATTCTCTTTTACTTTTTTCAAATGTTCCTCTAAGACCAGTGTTATACAAAACACGAAATAAAAATTCAGGCTTCAAAAACGAAAAAAAACAACTATGAAAGATTATGAAATCAAGTGCTACATTTTCCCTTAGCCCTGTTTACCTTCCCCATCCCATCCTGTGCAACCTTCTATGCTCTCTCCATCAAAACCATGCAGGACAAACACACTGGGTAAGAAAAAGTAATAAAAATCATGGGTTCTGATGTGCCTCCTCACAACTGACAATATGAGTAAATACAGTCCTGAAAGAAGAATGAAGCTTTATACGTGAACAGGCTTTCCCTAGAGTGCTAGGAGTGGGCTTGGGAGGAAAAGAAGATACACCTTTATTTTCAAATACCCCATCAATGAATTTTACTCTCCGATTCTATTTGACATACCAGCAAGAGATTACATTTTTAAGACAATCTTAGCCTAAACTCTTAACATTTTGAAGTCCATACAACAAAACACTTTGTTTCGCAAAACCAGATCATGTAAGAAAGCAACTTTTCTATGCCTCAAAATGAAAGAAAACAGGCAAACAAACACCCAATGATAATAATTAGGGGATGGAAACCCAAATTAAATCAAGTAAAATGATTATGCATCTCCTGTGACCCAAGGTCTAGTGTGAAAACCACTGTGAAAATCCTCTGACCTGTGTTACACATTGAGACAATCTTAAAGGAACATCAAGTCCCTTCTGTTCCCGGTTCCTCCCCTTCCACACACAGAGCACTGAATTAGCACTGAATATCTCAACAGAATTCCCCACAGCTCAAAACCTGTAAATCACTATTTATTTATACAAGCGTTTTGGCTTAGTTCTGCCTGAGTTACCACCTTACAGAAGGAACTGCAAGCCACTTGATTTGTTACAGCCAAAGTCCCATGGAAATTCTAAATCCTACACTGCCTCCACCACGACTAAACCAGAGCCAGAGGCGAGTCTACTAGCCAGGACTCTGGTCCACTGACTGTGCTAGTGGTGGTAAAAATTCAACAGCCTAGATAACTAGGCATCTATTTTTCCCTCAGCAATAGCTGGTATTACCTCACATGCCACCCACAAAGGAGCCCATCCCACACTAATTGTCAAGATACTTTCTGTTGCCAGCAGCCAGGATCAAATGAATGTTATTACAGTCATGGAAGTGAGGGGCTAGTTAGCCTTTGTAAGTGAGATTGGTTTCACCTACATGAAAACATGCTAATTACTCTTTTTTTCCTTTTAACATTTCAGACTAGCTTTCACACACACCTCTTCTTTTTCTCAATGAAATTTTAAGAATTCCAATTTTCTGAAATAGTTGAGTACATAATCATAGTCATTTAGAGCTTCAGCTGTTTCTCAGACAACTGATTTTACTTTCCTAGCAGTGCTCTCAGGATCTTCTTCATTAAACTCTATAAAATCAGAGCTCAGAATGTGACTTCAGTGTATTTTTCTTCCCTCTTAGCCAGTATACCTGCCATACCCAGGAAAATCCAAGGGTATCACCACACACTACAAACACATTTGTAGCACAGTCCCCTTACAGAGTAAAACTATCTGTAATAAGTTAGGAAAAAACACTAACAGTTATCGTTATCTCTGCTTATACAACTATGCTTTGAGTCAACCTTTTTTTTTTTCTTTCTACACATGACTGAAAGGAGTCCCCCATTGTGCTGCCCCACCTAGCAGCAGCCCCAAATTCAGTCATATTACCAAAAAGTGGTATATATATGTCTTCACAGAAAGTTTTCTGTGACTTTGCCAATTTTCCTAAAACCATGTTATGGTGCAGTTTCTACCTTCAGTTCCCTGATTCTTGGGGGGACCTGTTCCCAAATACCCTGCTTCACCAGACTCCTTTTCCAGCATTCCCACGTTCTGGTGCGGAGCCTAAGGCCAGCCTCTGCATTAGCTCAGACCATGGACTTCAATACTTACTCTGGCACATCAGCACTTCCCACGTTTCACATCACCGCCTGGCATTCACACCCCTGCCTTGTCCTCAAAATTAATGTGTTTGCAATTCTTTGGTCTCTGACCTTGGGTTTTCGTGCCCCTGACCATGACCTGCTTCTATCCCAGCAGCCTGACCCAACCACTAAGCCAAATCCACAGATGTCCTGGCCACAGCGATATGCGATCACATTGTTGTGAGTATTTGTGGGGATAATTAAGCCCAAGATAGGGGGAGGAGGTGGGAATTGATGAAGACATCAGAAGTTAAGCAGCACCGTCAGTATTCCTATATATCAGTGAAAACACTGTGGTGCTCACCTCTCCACATCTGCTTTGCAAGTGAGAGTGGCAAAGGTCTTCGGAGTTCTTCCCCTCAAGTCATGGTGCTCCATGCTGATCACCAGGCAAGACCCTGTCACTCAAATGATCTACGATATTTACTGACAGTATGCATTTGGTTTGTGTGGAAAGTTTTTGGTGATGGAAGGGTACATGAGTGACTTCTGTGAGAAGCTGCTAGAAGCCTTCCCTGCATCCAACAGAGCCAAATGCCAGCCTACTCCAAGCAAACCAACCAGTGACCAAGGCACAGCCCATCAGTGACTGTGGTAGTGTCTCCGGGACAATATAGATAAGAAAGGGAAAAAGTTGCTGTGAAACAGCAACTTCAGTTGGAGAGAGGTGTGAGAATATGTGGAAGAACTCTGCAGACACCAAGCTCCAGGCTCCAGAGCAAAGATTGCCCTGCAGCCTGCGGTGAAGACCATGGTGAGGCAGGCTGTGCCCCTGCAGCTCATGGACATCCACAGATGAGCAGATATCCACCTGCAGCTCATGGAGGATTCAACACAGGAGCAAGTGGATGCCTAAAGGAGGCTGTGACCACACGAGAAGCCCAAACTGGAGCAAGACTCTGTCTGGTAGGACCTGTGGACCCATGGAGAGAGGAGCCCTAGCTGAAGCAGGTCTGGCAGGACTTGTGATCCCGTAAGGGGCCAGTACTGGCGCAGCCTGTTCTTGAAGCAGTGCACTCTGTGAGAAGGATCCCACGGTGGAGCAGGTGAAGAGTGTGAAAAGTCCTCCCCTTGAGGAGGAAGGGATGGCAGAGACAATGAGTGATGAGCTGATAGTGCTGCTGGGACAGAGAGGAAGGGAAGAAGTCGAGCCCAGGAAGAAGGGAGGGGTGCAGTTTTAAGATTTAGGTGGTTTTTTGTTATTACTCTCATTTGATTGGTAATAAATTAAAACTAAGTTCCCCAAATCAAATCTGTTTTGCCCGTGACAGTAACAGATGAGCGATCTCTCCCTGTCCTTATCTCTACCCACAAGCCTTTTGCTGTATTTTCTCTCTCCTGTCCAGCTGAGGAGGGAAGTGAGAGAGTGGTTTCATTGGGCATCTGGTATCCATCCAGGGTCAACCAAACACACAGCAGAGAAGAAACCATGTCAAATAACCCTTTGATTCTGTTTTAGGCACTACAATGACTAAACTTCTGGGGAAACATATTATTCTGATCTAACCCCACTGTTTCCTTTCCCAAATGGTTTGTCCAGCTCCAGACTAGTCCCTTTCTCTAATCTGAGTCATGTTATTAGATCGCATTGGGCTAGTTCTCATCATCCCACAGGATTCTTATCCCACTCCTAAAATTTTATTCCAACACAGCAACTCTCTCCCATCATCCAAAGATTCCTGATAAACCAGATCCTAAATATGAATTTGCCAGAAACATATGGTTTCATCACATCTTTTTCCCTTACCTCAGCAGTTCTCAGGCTTCTTGACAACACATTCTTCTGAGTGTCATTGTCCAGCTTTGCCTCCAACTCTCCTTCACTTCCAAGTCTCATATACTTCCTCTTCATCAAGACCATCTTGATTTCTTCTAACATGTGCAAGCCTTCGGATTCTTTTATAGCCTGTCCAATCCCTTCTCAATTTGTTCTACATCCTCCACTCCAAGCTTCCCTGTCTTTCTCAGCCTCCTTCTTACTCACTTACTTCATTACTGCCCCCATTTCCCCACCATCTAAGCCAGGTAGATTCCACCTGCATATTGCTGAAATCCAGGCAGTAAAGTCACACAGTCATACACAACATCAACCCTAAAAACCTCTTCAGTTTTAGTGCTTGATCTTCAGAGAGATTGTAACGATCGGGGGTTTATCTAAAGATTGTACAACTGCAGGGTTTAACAGAGACATTGAAGAGGCAGAATTTTAGCAGTGCTGCACTAAGCGAGTTTCTGAGCATGAATAAACTAGCTTTGGCTGACTTCTGAAGGGACAGCAAAGATGCAAACTCGAGATTAAATCTTCTCCTGCCAAGCATAAAGTAATTACACAGCAAGGATGTTAAAAAAAAAAAAAAAGCAAGCAAGAACAATGTTTTCCTAGTGTTTTTCCTTCTGCAAACAAAGCAATTACTCCATCTGTGTGCCTGATGCCAAAAACTGCGGACTACTTCAACCTGAAATAATGGGACAAAGTAGTCTGCAACAGCTGTTCAACAAGCCCAAGTTTCACACAAATGACTGAACTCTGGTAGAGCACTGGAATTCTAAATTGCGTAACAGAAACCACTTGCAAATCTCATCAGATTACACTAAAAGTTTCATCTATAGTTACTTAACACAGTAAAATAAAATAAATTGTCTGAAAATATTTGGTGTTTCCTCTAATTTTTTTTCTAAAAGTCACTCTTCCTTCACAGCCAATTTTCACCTCGGCAAGACTTTTAACCTTCATGTTGCCACCACTACCCACCAGCTCCCAGAGGATTCAAACAAGAACTTGTAAAATGAGACTTGACTATCTCTTTGATACATCTGACTTTAGATCAACACCTTTAACTTCAGACAAAGTTCATATGGATTTGCTATTACCAAACTCAGTCATTGACTGCATAATTTCCAGCCTCAATTTTAAGACAAATATTTTCATCATAAGTCAAACTTCCTCTTTTTAGTCATAAATCAACAGTTTTGCAAACAGATAAAATTAAGTTCTAGTAATGCAATCCCCATATACGTACCATACCTGTCTTAGAAGGCCACAAGGTTCAAACTAATCAGCTCTACATTGATGAAATTTGTATACAAGAGGAAAAAAAGATGACCTCCACACTTAGTCTTGGCAACTAGGAAAATAAAGTCACAAGAGCAAAAATTTCACATGATTAGGTCATCTAATACATCTCGTTTTCTCAGGCTATTAAGAAAGACACTTCCTAGTGCTGTATCCATGCCAACTGTGACTCAACTTCCCGATGTGCGACCTGCCCTCTCTCAAAATACTAGTCTAGTGTATTACTACCCCAGAAATTACCCAGTGCAGCAATTGGAAAGTATGGTTTCCAAAGAGACAAATAATAGCTTTCATGTGTCCATTTCTAATTTTTAGTCATTGCAAGGGGTGACTAAACACACTGCAGTGCGGATTTCCAACATCCCACAGATGTAAAGTCATTGCATCACAGAGGAATTGGTTCAGAATCAATTTCACATTCATGAACATTCAGTCTTGAACACATGAGGTGGTAGAGAGAAGCTATGGTCATATGTGCTACAATACCCTCAAAACACATCACGTCTGTTTAAAAGCCAAAATATATGTTCACATATTTTCAGCCAAAGGTAAGTAAAGAGCTTTGTTTGAATGGCCTAGGCTTACCTCAAAGATGTCCATATTGAAGTTGGTTTAAAAATTTACCTTTGAAAAATACACTACAGTCACCATTAACACATACAGTCTGAAAGTAAAAAAACCACCATTTTTTCCCCCTCCATTAAACTACAGGTTAGAAGGAAAAGAAAGGTATCTCCAAAGCACAAAATGTGATTTAAGATGTTGCTTTTCTTTTCTAAGATGGTAATATTATTGCTAATTGAATAGCACCTCACAGAAAAATAAAGGTAATGAACCAGTAAAAACTATCTAAGGCCATATTTAAACTGGCACAGTCCAGAAGTCAGACGGTTCCATTGACTCCATCACTCCTCACAAAGCAGGGAAGGTAAGTCAATAAACTGACCCCTTAAGATCTGTCTAGTTCAGTAATTGTCATCGGTATCCAGTTGGCATTAAAAAAAAGTAGTCATGATCATGACCTTTGCATTTCTACAAACATTAGCCATTGTCATGAGGAAGACCCCTTTGGCCTCATAATTCACATGCTGTTAACAACCAGCAAGAACACAGCGTGTGTGTCAGTTACTAAATAATGTAAGAAAAATTGGATGTCACTCATACCCCACTGTTCATGTGCACAGCCATGAGCACTGAAGCTAACCGGTATTACACACAAAACTTTAGGAAGATTAAAATTATTCTACTTTTGATGCTCATGGGACTTTTTGGACTATATTATCATTCCTTTGGGGCAAGATGAAGGATTATTTGGCTTATTTGTATTATTGCTACTTATTTTGTGCTACTTCTTTTTGCCTGATTTCCAAGAGAAGCCTGGCTCACATATTTTCTGTCAAGCACTTCTAAAATGCACAATTCCATGCAAATGAGATGAGAACAGTGGTCTGAAAGATATTTCAGCCCCTCAATAAATATTCAAGGGGAATCTTAGCCAATTAGGCAGAACATTTGACTGGGTCCCAACTACAGGTAACAGCAATACAAAAGGAAGTCATTGGAAGGGCTGATCCTAACTACATACTAAATACAGAAAACATTTTACATCAGAGTTTATCAATCAAAATATCCAAATCTATAGGAAACTAGGCTTCTTCAGTTTTGGCACTCTTGTAATTGCTTGTCAACACTTAGTTTTATTACGTATAAAACCAATATAGTGCAGAATAGAAACCAATATGCTGTTTCATCTGGCTCAGTGCCTGCAGAAAATGCAGTGTGAGCAAAGAACAGACCAAGAACACTTTCTGCAGCCCACCTTGCCCAACCCAGTGACCCGCAGCAATCGGAGTAACAATAGGGTGGTCAGAACAACCTAAAAACAGATACGGTATGTCAGACCACAAGCTGCCTACCCTAAGTCTCAGTGGCCAACAACAGATACTCAGAGAAGAATACAAACTCTGTGATGTTCCTGCAGTAATAAGTACCCCAAATCTTCTGCCAGCCTTCACTGATCTGCAGCTCAAGGCTCATTTAACAGCAACCATAAATTTATCCAGCTACTTTAGAAACCACCTGAAGTTTCAGCACTCCTGGGTCCTGAGAAAGGAGTGCCACCACCCACCTCACACTGGCAGTTAGCACCTTTTGTTTGCATTCAGCATGGTCCCTGCTAATTTAATTTGATGCTCCTCAGTTCTTTCTCTCCAGAAGAGATGAACAGCTATCACCTTCTGCCCCTCTGTATTTTATGGACCTCAGCTGTCTTGCTCACAGGCTGTAGCCTAGTCAAAAGTAGTTGTTCCTTACATAAGAGTTGTTCTACACTTGGATCAACCTTATTGCTTTCTCTTTATTTTTTCCAATTTTAATATCTGATATTGCAGAAAAAAAGATGGAGACAAACTGCCAACGACCTTCAAGATGCAGGTGCATTGAAGATGCATGTGCATGGCGTGGTTTGTGTTTTTTTGCTTTGGTTTCCTTTTTTTTTTTTAACCCCCTAATGACTCTTAACATTTGCTTTTCTTTGTCTTTTCCTCCCACTCTTAGAAGCCTTAAAGCTAGCATGTTAACGGCACCTTCCATTACAACCTTGAGACGTTGTTTCTGAGCAATAGCCCATTCAGAGCATCTATACAAAACTGACACACATTCATGCACTTTCCAAGATATATACTGAGGTATTTCTGAAAGAGGACACGGTATATTCCCTGTACTACTATCCCAGTATGTCATCAGGATGGAAAAGTAGTAGAGCAATCAGAATTCAGCTCTATCCTTCCTCTTCTGTTATTATGGGAGAGGAGTGATTCTGTTACAGTGCTTTGCAGTGAGAAGACACTGCATGTGACTTAGAGGTAATAAACCATAGGTCGATTGAAGCAGACTAGAAATTCTGCAAAAGGTAGCTGAACAGCTCAAGAACACTAACAAAACCCACCAGCAACTCATTCTGAAATTTCATACAAACCAATGTTGAACTTAACTATAACAAGAAAATGTGTACCAAGTAATAGGTTTCATTAGAGAAATTTCAGCACAAAATAGGATTAAATCATCACTGTGTGGAAAAACGAGAAGATAAGGTGGATTTTTCCTCCCTCTTCTGAGGGCTGGCAAACATCAGTGAAATTAAACACTGCCCAAGGCAATTGTTAAAAGCAGTTTGGTCATTAAAGTCATGTCATCTGGTGACCCAACTGACCTACATTAAACCCAGGCTAAAGGGCAATGTCATCTTTCTTTTCCTATAGATAGCATGACTTTGCATCTTCAGCACAGATGGAAGACAACCCCTTTGGGCCTTCTGGTTTCCACTGTATCCCTTGCTATAAACCAAAGTCAGCTGCAACCAATCTTCTACTTGTTTGGCCTTACAAGTACTTCAGTTTTGTGAAAGAGATAAAACCCAGCAAATTTCTTAAGGTTATTCAACCAATATCTATCCAACTAGACGATGTAACACTCCATATACTTAACAATGAAAAAGATTAATAAACTAATATGAATATTTAAAAAACTTTCTATTTAATTATCACCAAATACAAACAGTTTGGATAGTCAGAATAAGTAAGACAATATAATTTAGTATTGTCATAGAAAAATTATGTCAGAGAAGAGGTTACTCAACAAATAATTTACTTTAGATCTACTGCATAGCCTACTCTTTTTCCACCCAGATTTGAGAGCTGCCATGTGAAAATGGGACATTCTTTAAGAATTTTTATCAAACTTTGATAGTCTACAAAGATCCTTTACAGTTCACAAAAATGCTGTTCCACCAATAACATTGGGTCATTCCAATTCTAATCCACTTCAACATTACTACACTGAAGATCCAAGACCATTCCTTGCAGAACTGCAAAAGAAGCAACACCCTCCAAGCCCAGTTTACCATGCAAATGTATTTCATACATTTTGTACAAAAATCAAGTGTATAAGAGGCTCAACTAAGGGGTTCAGTGAAGACAAATGTATAGAACAGGAAAACTGACTTTAAATTAGAAGATTTGCACTTAATTGGATGGAATAAAACTTAACTTGCTTTTTCTCAGAGTCACAGAATAATTCAGGTATGGATGGATGTCATTAGTTCTCTATTCCAGCCTCCTATCGACAGCAGACCTGGCTGCTCAAGGCTTTGCCCAGTCAAGCCTTGAAAACCTCCAAGGATACAGGCTGTAAAACTACCTTGGGCAACCCATGTGGATCGTGTTCAGGGTGAAAAGGAAAGCTGCTGCACAGTTCAGTTTGTCAGTCCATAGACAATCTCATCAAAAGGGTTCTATGTGGAATTGATGAGAAAAGAATAGTTTTGTACTGGTTTTTATCAATCCCTCTTTTATGCAATTACTGAGGAGAAACCTCCCCTCTTATTGAATCATTTACAGTGCATGGTGTACACAGGCTGCTTTAAAAAGATATAAAGTGATTAAAATCTTGCAGCCTTAAAAGGGTTATTGAATTATTTCTGTGTTCTGCTCTTCCAGAGAAAACCACTTCATCAAAAACCGAAGAATATTCTTACATTTCATTCCATCTCTGTTCAATATGGGCTGCAAGACACAACACTAATTTATACGGCAACAGCTTTCTTGTTTGCCAAAAAAAGCCATTTTGAAGAGCTGCCAGTGTGCCAGAAATGAAATTTATAGCTTGATCCTGCAATGTCTGCTCCTCTTCATCAGCCGTCTTTGTCAAAGGGAACAAACTGCTGGGCTGTCTAATGGGTCAGCAGAACAGAATTTGCATGTTCTTCAGATTATGCAAACTTATAAACCATAGCCTTCATAGTGTGCTATTAATCTAGAAATCATATGTCTGCTAAAGCATTAGGTTGTTTTCACTCAAAGAATAAAAATTTTTCCCTTGTTTGGAATAGGAGTACACAAAACATTCCAGCAACTAATTCATCTTATTGGTTCTACTCATACTTCTGGTCTTCAAAATCTTTTAAGACAACCAGAGAAATGCATGAAATATGTAAGAATGCAAACAGCTAATTCAAGTCAAAGTATATAACAGCCAAACTATATGGAAAAAACCCCTGTGCCTGTTTTCCCTGGTGCTCAACCACACCTGAATCTTATTGAGGTAAATATGCTCTAACCCACTAAAGGACATTGAAAGATTTAGAGGTATGTCATAACTAAATCTTTCTCACTGCTGTTTAAAAATAAGGCCATTCAAAGACCATCCATTACAAAAACAAACAAATGCCCCCCCCACTAACAAACAAAAACACCACCAACTAAAAAAAACAAAACACAAAGCTTTTTTTTTTTTTTAAAAAAAGAATTAAACTTGCAAAATTCTAACCTCAACTTCACTGTCAAGGCTGGCACCCTTACTTACGAAGTACCTAGTAGAACACAATCTCCTAGAATATCATCAGTGACCAGCATGTTGAAAGGAAGAACATGAACATCCAAACTCACAAGTTTGTTTCATATTACTATATTAACATATTTCAGTTTGTCCAAAACAACTATTTTTAAGAGAAACATTTCTGTTGGATAGACTCCTTTCTTCAGATTATCATGAAAGAAAAGTTTTCAGAAGGAATTAAAAATGGAATCTAAAAAGCTGACCAAAAGAGAGAAAATGATGCTAAAAAGACAAAAAGAATTGAAGAAAAAACACTTTGAAAAATACATTTTTGTGTAAGACTTGCTTTTTGAATGGTGAATCAGAAGAAGAAAGGAACAAGGTTGGTTTTCATTTGCAGTGCAAGGATCCTTTGAGGTCCACAGAAGTGTTTTTACATTGCATTTGGTTAGAGTTGGAATGCCAAAGCACACACAAAGCACCGCATTATCATCCTTGCTCCCTATAGTGGAGGCCTCCTCCAGACTCCTTCAGGCTCCGCACCTCAGATGGATGGATGTTCACCCCTGCTCCAGCAGGGAAGGAAGGTATGTATTACAGAATGGAAAAATTCTACTGGAGGGATACTACAGTCTCCTGCCACATTAACTTTCAGTGATTATTTCAAGCTTATGAAACAGTAGTATGAATTTGCTATTTTATTTATTTTTAAAAGACAAGGTCTTGTGGAACCTTCTGCATTCAAGTTTGTCCTTAAAAAACCTTACACTTTGATGTCTTTTTTTGTTTTCAGCTAAGGAATTTACAAGCACTCCTAGTAAGCTTAAGTTGAATGCTAGCAGCTTTGGATCTCCAAAGCTTCACAAGGCATAAAGAATTTGTTTTCCCTTCTTGTTCTACAGCTTCCAGGATCTTGAAACAAAAGAGGCATGGGAAGTGTGACCACAGGTTTAAGTAACTTTAAAAAGAATCATGGAAACAAAATTTAAAAATTTAATAATAATTTCATGGTGCACAGCTTTTTTTTTTTTTTGAGTTGCATACCTTTTTTCTCTTATGCATTGTACATATTTTTAAGTGAAATACAAGGAAGATGATCTTTCCTTCTGTAATCTCACAGAAGCATACTTATTTTCATACAGGCATACACATTCCTTCATGCAGCTCTTTGCATGTACCAGAAAGATTTAAATCTTGTTATAAATAGCTTATTTAAAAGCTAAATGTTGACAGACATTTTGATGTCAAATCACACCTTTGCCCAGGGCAACGTACCAACAACAAGTGCAGAACTGTTAAGGAAAATACCTAATCAAATTAAAGGCTTCCCTACAAACACCTAAAAACGATACTTTGTGGGAGATGCGTGCCAAGCACCTTCTGTCCTTCGTTGCAGGGAGTAATTCAGTCTGCATTCAGCTTCACCCCTCTGGCGTCAGCCACCCATCTGTCACCTCCTTTTTTTCTGGGGTAATCTCTGTACTTATCTGCACACTGGCCTCCTAAGTCTTGTCTACCTCTTGCTGATATTGGGGGTAGTGACAGTTGTAACCACCATGGGTAAACACTTGCCTGGCTAAGCACAAACCCCCTTCAGCAGCACCTGCAAAACCGTAAGAAAATGGCACCCAACAGTGCCCATACCGCTTGTGCTTCCAAAGAGACAATACCTAGCTGCAAATAAGCAACAATGAAGTTGTTTTATACAACCTACTCTTATTAAAAAAGTTATCTAAGGTCATACTCGCAGTCTTGCCTAGATGAGGGGCAGCATGGACACTGGTGGTGATTTATTTCAGCAGCAGATGGGGATCTCACACACTGCATGGGTTTGTCCAATAAAGTGCTCTGGAGTATACAGCAACAGACTCATTTCAAGGACACACAGGGAGAATAATACCTGTATTTGGTCTGGCAGGATTCTTCTCACCTAGAAATGCTCCATTTCTGTCGGGTAAAAAGGACTCACTCATTATATACCATACCTCAGTCGCATACCACAAATTATCATGATGCAAAGGGCCTCACTACTTTCAAGAGCTAACATTTACACTCATTTTTTTAAAGATCAGTTTTCCTTGCAGAGATGCCAAAGATGTTTGCTCCAGCGATGCACTAACTTTCAAGAAGCCAGAAGATGCTAAATCACTTTCAAAATATCATATTCTTGGAGATACATTTACAAGCCTAACCATCTCCTTTATAAACCAGTTTTCAGGGAAGATGTGAACAAGCACATTTCTGCTTAAGCTAAATGGACACAGAGAAGCATCAATAAAGTGTGTTTGGCTGTAAGAGTTCTTCATGTAGCTAAACTTTGTTAGAAAATGTAATTTCCTATTTTTCCCCAGTACGGTTTCATAGATGCAGTAGCACAGCTTACAAGATTCGGGTAACTGTCTGAGATGTATTATAACTAGAGAGGCAATACCCTGACACAAATAAAAATTTCGGCCTCCCCACAATTCTGTTGTCAGAAAAGGCACTAAGTCACATCTGGCACTCCTCACATCTGTATTCAGAGTTCTGTAATGAACATGCCTTAAAAAATAAAGCATGTTTCCATGCCTGAAATCCCTACACTAAACCAGTATGACATTTAGTATGTAGCTTCTGAGAAATAGCACTGAAAATTTAAACAAGGGAAGGTAATTGATTCATTACATCTATTTCTACTATATTTCTTTTTGTATTTTTAGTTCCCATTTCAAAAGGCATTGTTTAAATTGCCCTAATCTGCAAACAGCAACAATAAGTGTAGCAAATACTTGACAATGAAGATGTAAAGCCTCTAAAAACCTGTTACCTTAGTAACCACGGGAATGCAGGAGAATAAGAATACAAGGAGTGTCAGGACATCATTTTGGATTCCACAGGGTTTGGGTTGAAATACAGTCGGCTTTCATTAGCTTTTTGTTTTTCCCAGTAGGTCCTTGGACTTTGAAACAAAACCTGAATGACAGCTATGAGCAATTCCAGCCTCACTCCTGATCAGCCACACCAAACAAAACAGCTCTCTTCACTGTGAACTCCACCTCCTTTGCACCCAACAAGCCTTGAAACAAACATTATTTATGCTGCTGACTGCTCTGTATATCACTAATAAACTGCATTCCAAAGAGAAGAGTAAAACGAAGAGCCACTGTCATGGGACTTAACAGAAAATTCATTTTAAATAAATATATGGCAAGAAAAACAAAAAGTCAGCATATCCTCCCAGGATGTTTCTATAATCCCATAGTTTCTTTCCAGGCTTTACAGAATATGTTAATTCAACACCAACACTAAGAAGAGTTCAGCTAAGTAACACTATATTCATGAACACTTTTCCCCCTTCATGAGTAAATAAAGACGATAAAAAATTGATATGCCTGTTCCCTCTCCCCCCATCCCCCCAATATCCATTGGGAATCTTGTCATTAAGACAGAACAAAACAAAGATCTCCCAACTGCTGGCTTTAGCTGGCTTAATTTTAGCTCCACCCCCTTACTCTTTGCTGCTATCTAGTCACTTGGGAAAACAACCTGTATAAAAGCTGCAGGTGAAACCATTGGAAAAAATGAGCAAGAAACTCAACCTTGTGAGAAAAATGGTGAGGAAGGAAAGAGACGTATTTTTTCACAATGAGAAGACTTAGAAAAAGAAAAAAAAAAAGAGAAATAATAGCCTATTGGTCATCATGTGATGCCAAAAATTCTTGCATCAAAAAGAGTGAAAGGCAACAGTTGTTCAGAGAGACTGGCCCTATATTGGTTCACTTCTCTTTCAACTGATATGGTGCTTCTTCTCTATGAACAGAAATTACCATTCCAGGACACCGTTGATATATGTAAGAGCTATTGCCCCCATATATTTGCAGTATTCTGCAGTCATTTACACACATAGTACCAGTACCAGACAATGGCAACAGTTGCTTTGCATGCAATAGTCAAAATTGTCTTTTTTTTTTTAATGCTGCATTACATGAATATCTGGGTCATACTAAACATCACTAATAAACACCAAAGTTACATCCTCAAGCTACTGCTCATAGAGCAAGACAGAAGTGTATCTCCAAGCAACTGCAATTTGAAAGTTAAATCAAAAACAGATCCAGATTACACCAAATCAGTTATTATGAATGGAAGAATACTTTCTGCATGATACACTCACACATTTTGTAGAGATATGTAAAAGATTTGCTATTCCCCATTCCTGAATAGGAAACAGGCTCATCTCTACAATGGTGAGCATATTCAAAATAGCAATGAGTCAGCAGGTTACAAAACAGAACATTTTATTCAGACATATGCAGAAGGAAGGCCATCCCAGGTTTTGACATTAGCTTAGGCCTCAGAAGTCCATCTTTCAGGCCAACCAGCTCCTCCTTATTGTTTTTGGTGGCTCAGCTCTCTGAGGTATTGAGGAAAAATAAGCATAATCACAAAATATTTTTAAGAGAAAAGAATGTCAGAGGAAATTATGAGTTCTGAGAAATAAAATAATTTTCCTAAAAGATTTATTTCTTTAGCATACAAACAATATCCAGAATATTATTAAAACCAGGTATGAGTTTGCATATATAATCAAAAAATTTCTTTCTAATCTTCCCTCTAATCTACCCCACTTGGCTTCATTTCTTTAGGACTGGTGGCACACACAGTTTCTGCCTGACCTGACATAGCCTTGACTGCCACCTGAGCAAAGCTGGCTTGCTTGCCACTGCTTGGCCAGCCCTTGAAAGGGTTCCTCCAGCAAGGAAGAAGGCAGATTCTCTCACAGCAGTATCTGCACTCAGAAAGACTCTACAGTGAAGAAGTAGAAACGCAACCAAAGTTAACTTAAAATCAGTCAATTTCGTTTAACCCCCGTGAACATTCTCCCTGAATCCCACTTCCTTACTGTAGAAGATGAAAAAACAGCTAAAGCAGCATTCACAAGCAATCCCAGAAATTTTGGTCTTTTACAGAGAGTGCTACCAACCACTAATCCATCTCATCACCCACAGTTATCACCCAAAAGGCATGTTACATGACCAGACGACCACAGGGCAGAAGGGACCATAACAATTGTCCTCCTGAAATGCACTTCCAGGGAGTTAAAATTAAATAAAGCTTCTAGAAGTGGTCCAAGTAGAGCAGCTGCATCAGTAGCCAACTCAACATAAAGCCAAGATTAAAGGAAGAGAACAGCCCAGTATGCCAAAGGCCTGGAACTCTTCTAAAGGTGAGCCTTTACCTGAGCAGTAACTTCTAACACAGAAGAGGGCTGTGATGGACCATGACATAGTCAGCCATACAACTCCAATGAGGGACAGTGTTTTGTGGGTTTTATTTGCTTTTCCTAAGGTTAAGTTTCAACTTCGTGGCGTCAGAAAGCTATTTGTTGGAAACAAAAGGCTCCCTAAAAACCTTTGCTTTGTTGTTTCTTCCCTGGAAAGCCTGTCAGTGGTGATGACGGCCATAGGTTCCTAGGAGAAGGGATTGGCATTTTCACCTTTGATGCACGTGGTTTTGCAGTTGGGAACGTGGGCTGGGGTGGAAAGAGTAACATTGCTACAGTGTCCAAACTCTGCCCTCCAAGCCATAAACAGGCCTTTTTATTACAGGGGTGGAAGATTTCTCAAACTCCTGTTAAGTACTGGCACCACTGTCAGTTCCGTAAATGGAGACAGAGCCACAAGGCCAATGGGAACATTGTAACCCTGACATACAGTTTTGTGTTTCCAGTTTGGAAACACAGCTGATCATGTTCCTACCTCTATGCTACCCTTCCCAAAAGAAAAACCCTGCCCAACATCCTGATATTGAATAGTGCTCCTTTGACTCTGGCTGACTGAATTCAGAAGGTGACAAAAACACACATAAATAATTCCATCCTTGCAACAGCAACAAGAGAAGGTGAACGCAAGCAGATGCCAGTTTTCTACCATCCTTTCTAGAATTACTGCCCTCCCGTCTGTAAGGTAAAACTCAGGTGCTGTGCCTTCTGACTGGCAGATCCGTAGATGCTTTTATCTGACAACAAAGGACACATTGGATCTGCTCTAATGGGAGACGTGCAGGACAACCCAAGCAGAGAAAGAAAAAAGATAAGTGCAGGCCTGTTCTCACTACTCTGTTATCTGTATGTGCCACGGCCACAGCTGCTTGCCACAGATGCTGAAAGAACTGGACTTTCTGTTAGTTCCGTACAACTTGAGCTATATAGCTTCATAATATTCTTTTAAGGGAAGAGAAAACCTGGATCAAAACAACCACTCATCAGTTTCTCTATGCCAGATACAAAAATGTGTTCCAAATATCTATAACAGGGCTTTCAAGCCTGAAATAGAATTCCCAAGATCTTAATTCCTCTCCTCTCCCCGCCCCCATGCCCCTTCCCTCCTCAAAACTCATTCTGCAGGAAGAAAACAACATTTAATCAGTTCTCAAAGCAGTTCACAATGGTTCCTTCACCATCAAGTTTAAATTCCCGGGCCAACCTAGTTGGCACTAGGTCTAGAAATTATTTTTTGATCTCTGTGTAATTTCAAGACAGACTGAAAATATCCAAAAGTCATGTTGGTGGTACTTATCAATTTCTACCAACAGAAGGGCAAAAAGTAGCACATACACACATTCAGTTAATTTTACAGAAGTGGTGCCTGTACAAAAAGAGCTGCATCCCACAAACATCCAGGACCATCTCGGAAAGCTGCAGACAACAGCTCTCCTACCTGTGGAAAGCAATTTGGAAGGCATGTGAGAAAAAGAGAAGAGAAAGGGAAATGAACTTTGCTAACACCTTCAAGTCTGTGAAGTGACCTTTGGGAATTACCTCCACATTTCATCTACTGAGTGACAAGTAGGCTAAACTGAAATAAGCAAAGACCTGTAAGATGCCAAGACATTTGTATTGAAGCTCTTTCCTTCTCACCCTCCTCTATAACACAGCATCATGGAAATATTCCAGGAAAGAGTTTCACTGACTGAAGCAAATAAGAGTTACTATCGTTTTCCTATTGGATTGGAGGACTATACTCCGTTTTTAATCGGTATTACTTGTCTCTTTGTGTCACATAGGTCCTATTTTCCCTTATCAGATACCTAGAATTATGAACTGCTTCTCTGAATGCTGCAATTCAGGGCAGGAAAGAAAATGGTATAGGAATGCTTAATAAATAATCACAGCTACAGAGAACACACATATATTTGCATGGGCATGCACCTTGTACCCTACATGCATAAAACTAGTGGAAAAATATGGGTTTCTGCAATATTAGTAAAACAGGTGATTTAAAAGTAATCTGAGTTCAAATCTATCCACTACTCTACAACTAATCGAATATCAGGAGGTACTCAAACTGACAATTAAGCAAGAACAATAGCAAATATTCCATTTGCAATTAAGAATCTGGGTTTTGTTTTCACAGAAACAGTGGGGATTTCTTCCATAGTGACTTCAATTAACTTCTGCTCCCTCTCACCATCAAAAGGCTTAACAGGCCCAAAACCATGGCTGCTTTTTCCCAACGATTTCAGACTGAAAAAACCCAACCAATTACATCTTCTTAAAAAAATGTTTCAATTACATTCATTACATTTGCCTACTGTACTGCAAACATTTCTCCAGAGGGAAGAAACCCCAATAAAACAACAAAAAACCCCACAACACAGGTTTAAAAAAAAACAACACACAGCAAACCCACAGTTAGTAGCCTAGGGAAAATCAAAATCCCTTAGACATTAAAAAAAAAGAAAATAAAAGTAATAGGTCTGTTTTGCGGTTGCCACAAGTCAGCCTGCTGATTCAGGACAATGTCACCAACAGTATTCTTATCTGTAAAGAGTAAGAATCAATTGTTTGACAGAAACAAAGGAGAGCTCAACAGGAAATCAACCAGCTTGGGACAGATGGTCACTGAATCAAGTTTCACCCCTCCCCTCTCCAAAAATAGGCTTAAGAGGCATTTTCTGTTACCAAGCAACAGTCCAAAGGAAGGCATAAATCTTTTCCTACGTGTTACTCCCCTCCTCCCCGACACACACACATATTTCATTCTACCACTGCGGTATGTTTGTGGTTTTGTTTATTTTCCATATAACAGGTTGGAGGGTTTATTCCATGCAATGACAACGCGTTTCTGCACGGCCACCAGCTATATTTCCCTGGTTTTTCAGGCAAGAAGGAGGGTAACTGTAACCATGCTATGAGAGTTACCATGAAGGTGGGTTACGAGCCGAGATGCAGTGCCAGTTCGTAACTCCTCCAAGGTTCACCTTGTTCTGCCAAGGTTTACCGGAGATCTGAGAAATTACTCTTCAAAGAGGGGAATTCCTGATGGTTATTTTGTATAAAAATCAACACAACCCTTATCGCACCTGGACAAAAGAGGTCACCTTTTTTAAAAAAACTCATCATAAAACCCTGTACCTGCTTTAACCCATAAAAATCCGTAAAACTTAATTCCCCTCAAAACACCACAGTGTCTTTACTGTAACACGCAGACCACAGGACTGTAAAACCATTTGAATTTTTGGACCATTAGTTCTCCAGTACCTCAACTACCCTAAGTGAGAATCGGGGTATGAGAAGAGTGGGAAAGGATAACCAACATTTACTATTCTGGTGGGCCAGGGGAGGAAAGAAGTGTGTGTGGGGACTGGAGGGGAGAAAGACACGAAGGGGCTGTTTGCAGAGAGTAGGAAGGAGGGGGAGGGGAGCAGAGCCCGGGGGTGAAGGACAGCGCCTCTGAAATTCAGATTAGCATCCACAGAACAAACCGGTTCGTTTGACCCCCTCCCCATCATACAAACTGGAAACAGACCGGCCGTCTGCAAAAAGAGATGGAGGCAAATTTAACCATGAAAGGAGTAATCTGCAATAAAATTTTAAAAAAATATTTACAATTAAAACCCTCGCAAAAATTCTATAGGGAAGAAAACGTCTCACTTCGGCAACAAACTGGGTAATCATCCTTTAAAAGCGCAGAGCCTGGATTACCACTGACACAGACTACGAAAACATATGGCCAATAAAAAAAAAGAGGGTGTGGGGGGAGGGGAAAGGTTGTGACAGCATGTGGTCTGCAAATGCTTTATTTACTCCCTCCTCAACTACTGCTTGCTTTAGCCAGCTCAAGACCTACTGTGAGACACAGCCTGGGCCGTCTCCACTGCCTATTTCATAGACTCCTTTAGCACCAACGCCGATACCAGTTAGCGCCACTATGACGGGTAAACAGAGCCTTGGCTACGGGCTACTTCACTGGTGAAGGGCCTTGGACTCTCAAATCCATTTCACCACAAAGCCACCTCAGTGGAAACGCTGCCCCAGCTCTCCTCATATGGCAAACAGTTCTCAGAGGGAAACCAGGGACTGTGATGTTTAAATTCAATTAAATAAAATTAAGTTAATTGAAATTAAACAGAAGGTCTGAACACAAAAGCAAGTAAGTGTTTGTATATGTACGCCAAGAACACGTGTTCTTTTTGAGGTCTAAAGCTCGCTGATAGAAGCATGAAGCTCAGCAGCCCAAGGGTCTGAACAAGAGACTTGACCTCAGGACCCTCTAGGCTCAGTCACCTTAATGGCAAATCATTAGAGTGCTTTAAAAACTCCCAAGAAAACCACCAACCTTGGTTTAGAGATAGAGAAACTGAGGCACGTAGAAGCCATGTGTCATCTCTGGCAAAATTTAGAAGTAAAACAAGATCTTCTGCAGATCCATGTCCACATGGTAATATCACCCAGAGCATTCAAATAAGATGTTCCAACAACAAAGCAAGTCGTTATTTATGTAAATTCATGGCCAACATCAACATTTTTACAGCTGGTTTTCCTGCTCTCTTCACAGCTTAGCAAGAGACCTGTAGCTGAAGTCTAATTCTTTACTGAAACTAGTCTCTCTGATCAGGCAGGCAATAATAGTTATCCCAGAATTATTCAGGAATTGATATGCTTGCTTTTCTAACACGTCTAGATTTGGACTAAATAAGATATGGAACTATAGTGCTTCCCTAATGCATGTTAGTTATTTCTCTATAACATTAAATGAATTATGGACCACAAGGGTATTGTTTCTTTTGAACATCAGTGCAAACGGTTGAAATATACCACGGCAACAAAAGCCCCATATTCTTTATGTGTTCGTACATAGACCATCATCTGGGAGAAAAACCTACATTGCAATTTTGCCTAAGTATTTATTAGTATTTACTTAGTTTTAGAAGAAGCTTTTTCTCTTACATTCAAATATATTTCCTTTATACTGCTCTGCTAGGGTAAGAGAGAGATAACCACCTAAAAGGGGAAAGAAAGCTTGTTTCCTTTTCCCCTCTTAAGTAAACCATCATACTTTTCTTTAATAACCAAAGAAGCTTCCTTATTCCTCGGCCAAGGTGGAATCCCTGGACACAGTGAGCATTTTCTGGTTGAAATGTAAAAGAACACAAGTTTACCTCAAATTTCCCTCAATAATTCTATGATTCTATGAAATAAGGTCAAAGGAACCTGCTTTCCAGCATCTTTTTTCTCAGAAAAATCAAAACAGATTTTCTTTAGATTCCCTAGGTGTCAAACTACTAGTTTAGAACTCTAGATCTTTTAACTCAGTCTATTACTGTATGAAGCTTAACTTGACTCTTTACCTTGAACTAAGCCATTCTCCGGCAAAACAAAGCATGTATCTGTAAATGATTCAAACAAATTCCCTTTTTTTTTTGCTATGGAACATAATAGCAGTTGGCCGTGTTTGGAACATAAGAACATTCCTGAGTTACTCCTGACTTGCTCTGGTCCGATGTATCAAGCTGAAGCTAAACTTACTTATTTTCTCAACAGTGAGTAATTCAGTAGCAGCAGAAGTGGGACCCAAACATGAACTGAATAAAAAATTTAAATCACAATAGTGCTTCTCTCCATTAAAGGATAGGAATAGAATGGTAAAGAACAGTGTTTATCAGTTAAAACCTGTTAAGTAAAAATAAGTTTATCTGTAGAAACAGAGAAGGAATTACAAAAGATCAGGGATAGGTAAGCCAGTAATGACTGCAAATAGAACATTACGAGCCTCATTTCCAAAACAAAGAAGATCACAATTTGAATATTATCCTTCATGATGCTATATGATGACATTGCATTTAACTGTTTCCTCACCAGTTTGACATCAACTCATTTCAAAATAGGCCATTTCTCTTAAAACTATTTTCTGCTTACATATTCATAGTTTGGGGTTATGTGTGCCAGGAAAAATAACAACAGCATGGACCCAAGATTCACCATTGAATTCTCTTATCTCTGCATGCTGGCTGAAAGAAACACAGTTTATGTGATTTATTCCAGATCAGAAAGGCACTCTAACAATACCCAGAATAGATCCCATTTTCAACAAGCATTTTATAATGAGAAATTTATCAATCCCTCTCGGCACGAACTGCACTTGGGAACAGGGAGGACAGAATTGTTTTAATGAATTCATCCCAAGGCCAGCCTCCTTCCAGGCATATGGCCTTGAATACACTTGTTTCTGTCCTTGGGACAAAGAATTACTTATGAATCATAAGCCAGTTCTTGCCCTTGATAACTTGCCAGTCAACTTCTTCCTAAAATGAACCTTCTCAAAAAACGTTCAATCTGCAGTTGCCAACTTCTCGTTCTTCCCCCTTTGCTGTATTTTTTTATAAAACCTCAATTTCCCACAGTTTATTCAGATAATCATTTGAAGCAGGAAAAGGTATGTTACCATCCAGCCTCCATTACTGTCTTCATAATTGGAATCAAAAAGCACAATACCCTTCTTTCCACACTTGGTTGTTTTTCCTCTACATATGGAACATGTTCAGATAGAATATGGCAGCCAGAGCAAAACTGCAACCCATATACTGAATCATCACATAAAAATCACAGAAAAATAAACCATATGGACACACATACAATTCCGTTATCGGAAAGATGCTCACGGGCATGTCATCGAGAAGAGCAGTTCCCAACCCTTACCAATTAACAAAATAAGAAGTAGAATCAATTAATTGAAAAAATAAACAAATATCTCCTTTTAATGTATGGTCTATTTTAGTCCTGAAAAAGGCTTAAAAATAATAGTACAGGGCTTATTTCAAGTTTCCTTACAGTAAAATGTTCAATTATGAACATTAATCTAGACGGACAAATTTTAGACAATGCAACAACATCAATCTACCAGGTATCATTATTACCCTTTGATGCTCAATCTTCCATCCCAGACAGGCCAAACAGCCTCTTACAGAATCACTCAAGCTTTGCAGCCTTGCCATTAACACATGCCCAGCGATGCCTCAATCACCAGACCATTTCTGCGTTGCCATCCACTAACATGACAAGATCAGCAGAAAGCTGCCAGTAGCAGAACTCAGAGCATCACTCCATTGCTGTGCGTGCCTGCATCTGCAACCAGCACACATTTCTGACACTGTACAGAAAGCACATCTAGCACACAGCAGAAAAATGGCCAGAAAGAAAGCAATGTAAACCAGATACCAAAACAGTTCATGCTGCCAGTAGCCTACTCCTTGAGTATCTTTGCAAAGCCATCGGGCTGCATGAATTGTCTCAGGAAGCTGTATATCACCAGTAGGTAATACTGCCAAGTTTTATGGTTTTTGTACTACCACACTTTACAACAAACAACAGAAGCACAGAATAATTCGTGTTGGTAGAGACCTCTGAAGGTCAACCAGTCCAACCTCATAGTCTAAGCAGGGCCACATTGGAAATCCCATGAAAATAAAACACTATTCTGATGTATTTTCATTCGTGTCTGATCTGCACTGATAGTTTTTGCTTATTAGCCTGTCATATCCTAAATGCGAGGTACTCAGTGATTCTCAGCTAGATTACAACGAAACAAGAACTTAAGGTCTATTTCTTAAAATAAAAAGTCTGAGGCATAAAACATTTTTTCCTAAAGAAAATTAAACATTTTAATGATGCAAATACTTTATCTGTTTCTCAATATGCAGTTTTTGCAATTTGGACAAACTACTAGGACCTACAAAGCAAAGATCCAGACATGTCAAGGTTATACACTGAGGTTCATGATGTACTTGTTTATACAGTGTATCAGAATAGCGAACACAAGCTTAAGATATCAGTATCATCAGAGATCAGAAGTATCAAAACTATGCAGCATCTGTTGTATTCCCCTCTTTTTTTCAGCCCTAAAACCCTGAACTGCATGTTATTGAATTCAAAGTTGAGCCCATTTTCACAGGAAAATTCAATTAAAAAGCATCTGGAAAAATACTGTCTTTTAGTGAAATTAAGTTCCAGATCTAATTCTCATTTATTACACTGCTGGGACAGCATCTTTTAAACAAAAAAGCAAACATGGATTTTTTTGGTTTGAGGTTTTGTTTATTTGTTTGGGGTTTTGTTTTTTGCTTTTGAACAGACATCAAAGCAACAATATTAGGATGGATTTTCAACTGTTCCGAAGCTATAGGATATATAGAACTGCCCTTTTCAGCAGCAGGAACTCTGGGCAACAAACACATGCAACTTCACAAGTTCAACTCAGCAGTTAATCTGTTTGGGCTTAGCACATAATCAGAAATGGATTTACTAGAGTGACAGCAAATGGAGCTGAAAACCTACACTCCACTGTGTAGGGGAGTGCTTAACCCCTATCGCAAGCACAGCCTCCCTCTTTCTACACCAAATCCACATGACAACTGGAACCACCCCAAAGCCACGCTTGACAGAAAGCCAGTCAGTTGTGCTGCAGAGGAAAATTGAGCATCCATCTGCACAGTCACCGGGCATAAGGCATCTCTCAACAAAACAACCAAGCTGGACAGTCAGCAAGCAGACACTTTCATTACGAGAGCTGAGAGCAGCCAGAAGAATGCTTTTTTTCCCCCCCTCCCTTCCTTCTCAGGCTTTTCTGCAACAAGGTCACATCTGCTGTTTAAAATTAAAGTTGGTTTTGGGGTTTTTTTGAGGCAATGGCCTTTGTTTAAGAGCTTACAAGGCATATTGTTTTGAATAACATTACTAGTGGCACTTCTACTATACACTAGGAACTTCTGGTCTATAATGGCAAACTGTGAACACAATGTTAGAGTTCAGGCCAGTAAAAACCATCTCAGCCAATCAATCATTAAAGAAGAAGAATCCTTTAAAGACCCATTAAGATATTAGACCCCAGCATTTTTAATTCATGTATTTTTCTCTTTCATATGTGTGTATGTGTTCGTGCACAAACACACACACTATCCTTTCTAGTTTGTCAAATCTACAGCTTAGAAGACTTCTGGAGGAAGCAACTGCCTATACACTTTCCATGCAACACCCAAAACACTCACATGCACACAATAAGAAAGAAGAATATTACTAAGTTAATGTTACAAAACAAAAAAAAAAATATTCCATAGCTCTTGACACGAAAGCTTACAACAGCTAATGTTTAAACTTCGTGCCCTGGAAATCCTGCTTGCCTCCCATGTCTGCTATAATTATGGTTGTGGACTTGGAGAAAGAAGGTGAAATAACAATCTGGCAGGCAAGTCATCTTCATTCTTCTCAAGAGGCTTGGAAACTGAGTACTGACTCTCCTACGGAAAAAAAAAAGTAATGGCAAGAACTAACCTCCAAATTTTACTAAAATTGCTGCAAAAGGAACGGTGAGGATATGTGTATGCGTATTTTTCACTCTGAAATTCTTCTTTAAATATCCCATTGGTAGTTCAGTGTGCTATCCAAGGCATTAAAGTTTTCTTGGATGGCTTTGCCTTTTCCACCTTTCTCCTTGGGTTTTTACTCAAAATTGTTCCTCTATGGCTGGTACTAATTACTTGGTTAATTTCTTCTTGTTCTCACAACCAGAAATTTCCCTCTAAGAGATTAAGATTAGAAGGAGTAACCGCAATGTCAGCATTTCATCCATACAAACAAATACTTGAAAGCATTTTTTACAAGAATAGAAAAACATTATGTTCTTAAACGTCACATACAACATGACTGGCAGGAAGCTGTTTCCCTCTTCTTGATGCAATGCATTGTAGTTGTAAAAATCAAGACCTGGTTCCCAGTCTTCTCAAAGGAATCACCTAGTTGCACTAAGAATTTGATTCTTTATGAGTAGTTTAAAGAAATTGTAAGATTAAGCTTCCTTTATGAAACAGCTGTTCTCAAAGAGAACTGAAAGCGTAAAAGGGCAGAAGAATAAAGCCACCTAATGTCCCAAAGCAATACAGAATTTGGGAGACTTCCTGACAAGCCACAGGGAGATAGATGGTCAGTGAGGCAGGATCAAAAGCAGTAAAAGTAGATGGCTTGTTCTCCTGAATAGCAAAACTGGGATCAATTGTGCACTGTGAAACACACCACAGCCAACACATTATCACCAAGGAGATAGTGAGTAGAGAACTAACAGCAATGAAATACTGTACCAGCAGCAGGGCACAAGGCTCAGGACAGGGAATTGAGCCCTGGACACTGCAAATTGCACACTGACAGTCACCAAGACAAGGGTTTGTCACAGATGTTCTTCATCTTGTGACATCAGTAGCATGGGTAGACAACAGTAACGCTTATAAAACTCTGCTGTGAATGTCCTCATTTCAGCAATGACTCCAGAGCAAAGAACTACTTGCCCAGGTTTCTTACAGCACCAGAAGCAACTGACTCAACTATTTGGATCTGCTCTCCCTTACCACTACAACATCTCTCTGAAGTGGGTACGATAGAGGAAGCTCCAAAGAGCTTGGATCTCGCTAAGCCCAGAATGCTGTGCCACACTTCACTTTTTAAAGAA
Source organism: Serilophus lunatus (assembly GCA_013399895.1). Lineage (NCBI taxonomy): Eukaryota > Metazoa > Chordata > Aves > Passeriformes > Eurylaimidae > Serilophus > Serilophus lunatus. The sequence goes on along the minus strand of VXBA01004822.1, from coordinate 139,604 downwards.
GTGATCATTTCCTCTTTACTAGGAAGATTGTGGAGGATCAGGCACACAGCAATTTCCAAGCACTCTACTAATTACTAAATTACTCTCAACTGATAACACAACGAGGGACCCTACTACTCAGACTACCCATAGCCTCACTGAGCATTGGCTAGGCACTGGCATTACAATTGTATATGAACCACCTCTGTCTTCTAAAAGGTAGCTAGAAATCAAAGAGGACAGGGAAGAGAATTCTAACAAATTAAAAGCATAATTTAACTATCCAATTCATAGAAGAATTCTCCTTAACAAGTTTTGAAGTTGGAAGTAGCATTCTAGAAGAAAAAGGAAGAGCCAAAGCCTAATATTTTTTTGCTCTAACATTCCACATATTTGAGATGTTTCTTATGCACACTAATACTTCTTTATAAAGCCAAATGTAAATTTAGTATGGCTCTAGAGAAAAACAGCAGCACAAATGGTTTTAAAAAGAAGGCCAATGTTTTCTCTGGAATTTTGGAGCTGTACAATCCATTCAACAGAGAAATGTGTGCTGCAGAGGCACAGCAGAATTCGGTGCAAAAGGACAGGAATACTAGTGATACGTTCAACAGCCTAAAATAGTCAGCCAGAAATAACAACTTCACACTGTATGTTCCAGGGAAGTCCTATTACTTTTGGTGAGGCGAGTCTTCATTTAAAAAAGAAAAAGAACACTATTAATAGAGTGTATTTCAGACCACAGTTACATTCAATAATTCAGTAACTAACTTCTTCACTTGCCTCAAAGTACCTTGGCCAGATTATGCCAAAGGTCTTGAAAAGGACTAATTACAGACAATGATGGAGATAGAGAACAGAAGGATCTCAGCATAGCATTTTATAAAAACAGTCACTCCAGACTTGTTCATGGAACCAGTACAACAGATGTCTGGTAATCTCTTAAGCAACAGTATCTTAGGTCTGCCCACACTGTTTTGCTGTTCATAGCTGCATCAGTTTTAAAAATTACCCCAAAATAACCTCTCCAAAACCTTACATGAGAAATATTAATTGAAAGTTTCTATCTGATCTTGTCACACTGACTCAGGCTGCTCATTACCACCTTTCTCTTCTGGTGATTTTATATCACAACATATAGTTCTTCCCACGTATTATATTTTATGAACATTTTACTAGTTAGTGCAGTATAACTGCTTAAAAAAAAATGAAACTCAAGTTAGCCAAAGCATTTGACAGAATATGCTGCAAGATTTTCAGATCAGGTATATGAGGGGTCTTTTATTAAACCTCTGAGGTGCCATGGAACTTAAAATGATAACTCAGTGGGAATGACATTAAATACACTTCAATGAAACTAGTAATTTACACGATTCTTCATAGCCTCTCATATCCCAAAAAAATTTCACACAAGTTGTGACATTAGTGTGTGACAGAGCAAGACAGCAGAAACCAGCTGACCAGGCTTCAGACGACCTCCAAACCCAACCCAACCACATTTTAGCATCACAGAATCATTTAGGCCAAAAAAGACCTTTAAGGTCATTGAGTCCAACCATTAACCCAGCACTACCAAGTCTACATGTTTTTTAAATACCTCCAGGAATGGCGAATCCACTACTCCCTGGGTAACCTGTTCCAATGCTTGACAACCCTTTCTATCGAGAAATTTTCTCCGGTATCCAACCCAAACCTCCTGGGTGCAACTTGAGGCCATTTCCTTTTGTCCTGTCACTTGTTATCTGGTAAAGGAGACCAACCCTTGCCCTTGCACAGCCTCCTTTCAGGCTGTGGTAGAGGGCGAGGTGGGCCCCCTGAGCCTGCTTTTCTACAGGCTAAACTCCAGCACCCTCAGATGCTCCCTGCAAAACTTGTGCTCCAGACCCTTCACCAGCTCTCCATTGCCCTTCTCTGGACATGTTGCCGTACCTCAATGTCCTTCTTGAAGTGACTGGCCCAAAACTGAACCCAGGGTTTGAGGTTTGGCCTCACCAGTGCTGAATACAGGGAGACAGTGACTTCCATAGGTCTGCTGTCCTACTATTCCTGATACAGGCCAGGATGCCATTGGCCTTTTTGGCCACACCGCTGGCTCATGTTCAGCTGGCTGTCAACCAGCACCCCCAGGTCCTTTTCCATTGGGCAGATTCCCAGCCACTCTTCCCAAGGCTGCAGCATTGCATGGTGCTGTTGTGACCCAAGTGCAGGACCCAGCACTTGGCCTCATTAAACCTCATACAATTGGCCGTGGCCCATCAATCCAGCCTGTCATTTCTGTGAGATCTCTGTACTTCTATTTGTTGGCTTGGAAGTATCAACCGTGTACAAAATCTGGCTGTTCCTGTAGTGAATAAACGCTGTTCCAAACTTCTGTCATCCACAAGTTCCTCCAACAGACAGCCTGCATTTTTTCTTTTGGATTAAAAAAACATTAATTATTCTGTTTAATTATCAGAAGTCTAATGCTACCGGATAGTTTACCACTACAAGCACCTTCCCAGAATGGCTCCTTGGTTTTGGGTCATCTCCACTACCTACCCACAAGTTCAAATCCATTAATAGGGACTATAGCAGCCTTGCTCAGAGTTGCAGATAAGCCTTTACAATGACTCCCTGAAACTCAATTTATTAGTTCTCTTCTTATTATACAAGGATATTTTAAAAGTTCTTAGAAACAAGATGTGTTTGGGATATACAAGACATATAAATGGTCCATGAATGTATCTACACACAGAATACAGCACGAAACAAAATAATCTGGTTTGGAATTTTTAAAAACTGAAACTGCAATTACATTAAGCCAAAGTATTTTAGAAACATTCTTACAAGCAACGCTTTCTCAACACTTTAAGGAATATAATGACAAGACAGGATTTGGGGAAAGCTAATGATTCGTAAAGAAAACAACAACATGCTAATTGTAAAAATTTAGTGTTGTTTTATGACTGCACTGTAATCTGTTCCAGAAAATTAGAGATATCTTAATTGCTTACTGTATCTAATGAACTCTAGTTCGCAGGACTAATTCTCTGATCGCCCGAATATCAAAGCTTGTTACTCCTTCATTTGTTGGTCTTCCCAACAGTCCTCCTTCTCACAATTCTGTTTCAGAAGCAAAACAAAATGCATCTTCTGCATTATGTGAGAGAAATGATTATGCAAGAATAAGCAAAACACATAGACCTGAAAGAGGCCATCCATCCCGGTTATGAAACCAAAAACGTACAATAATGATTTGACAATCTTTTTTTGTGATGCCTTAATATGTCCAAACTCCATGTTTCGTTAATTATGTCCTACCTAGCTAAATGCCCCCCGTAGTTTCAATTAGACATGGTATTCTTCCTCACTTCCTGTCTTGATTATTGTGCACTGTTGCTAAGCGCTAGTTAACAGTTGCCACATTCACCCGAAGTTGGCCGCACTTCAGTGGTCATTCAAAGAATTAAATACAAAACATATGGTACAGAATCACACAAAGCATAAAAGCACTTTTAAAAGCTACTCTAAAATGTTTAATATCAAAGGTACTACAACATTGGTTACACCACTGAAAGTCTTATGCCCAATGCAAATTTCCTAGAAACACTGAAAATTAGAGAGAAATGCAGTCTTGTTTTTTTAAACTTTCATTCTAGAGTATGTTTTTGATGTTATATGAGCCTAGTTTTACACTGAATAAAGAGCCCAGCATTCATAATAAAATAGGTTTCATGGTACCAAGACCTTCCCAGATTTCCCTTAAAAGATTTTCTCATTCTCTATATCCCATAGTAACTAACTAGAGTCTCCTACATTACAGTCCAAGTTTTATTCTGTATTGTATTTGCAAAATACTTTGGACATGACTTATTGAACTGCCAAATATCAATGCCAATAGCTAAGTGTTTAAGGAGACCTTGTGCTTGTGCTTTTTTGAATTCTAGACAAACTTTTCACACGGTCAGATCACCCCTCCTTTCATCTGCAATGTCCTCGTGAGATCTTAAGGAACATCACGTATTTTAATTATCCCAGTAAAATCTCAGTAACCAAGTTGCCTATTACAACCTATTTCCTTCAGTATTACATCCTAGGTTTAAAAACTGCCTTACCAGAAAATCCTCACTGTATCTGATTGTTCCATTATCTACAGCCAAACTAATGAAAAGTCCTGGTATGTACAATACTAATTTTTTTTCCCATTAAACACCTTAGCCAAAAATTTGTTTTGTACAAACACTACTAATAATATATTTTACCTATATGAAGCTATGTATAATTAAACCTTCAGGGCTGTTGAAACAGGTAAGCACATATTGAACATTATTCATTGACTTTCTGGGATATTTTGTTGGAAATACTTTGAGAATGCATGAAAAAAAAACTACGCGCATGTTCAAAATCCACAAATTCTGAAAATGAGAAATAACTAAATATTTCTCAACAGCTCTGAGAATCTTCACAAATCCTTACTCCTTTGCACAGAGGTATTTAAAAAGTTAATCCACCAGCTCCTAAAGCATTTTTATCCTATTCACAAGCATAATGCTCGGGATTAGCTTCAATATTTATAAAGATTTTTTTTAATCCCACTAGCACATATGCAATAAGTTTTTCAACCAATATAAGGCATATTCTTGTTTCTCTTCAGAGGGCATATCCCTTACCAAAAAAACAAACCTTAGTGTGCATGACAGTATTTAAAAGTGCAGAAAGCTATAGCCATCTTCTGAGAAGTCACATGTGTAACTATACCTGCAACTGAAGTGCGCACCTACTTGCTTCATTCTCAGCTAAAACAACAGTAACAAATGTAAATGAATAAGTGAATAAATAAATCTTCAATTATTCCTAGCCAGGAAATAAGAGATAGCACTTTCTTAACAGCCTTTTATTTCAGTCTTTTAAAAAGTTCTTTGTAACAAGGCAGCAATGAAGTATGAAGAGTACGAAATGTTATTTCAATAATACTTAAAATATTCAGTGGAAAAGTTTCGAAGAAAGCCAGATGAGATTATGTTAAAAAGGTAATTATCTTCAGAGTATTTAAAGAAAACACACTGACAAGCAGCAGACATGGGAAATATTTTTTTCACCGGGAAACTTAAGAGTCTTCTGCACTTCAAACACATCTGACCATTGATAATTCCTACATTTCAGAATATGGATAAGTATTTGCGGGCTTGGGGCCTAAACAAACAGCAACCCTTGGACCACCCGCTGGGTTGGCCGAAATCCTATGGTTTATACGAAGTTTTCATCTTTCAGAGATTTCGGGGACGCGTGGGAAAGGGCTGGGAGGGACCCCGGCGGTACCTAACAGCCCCAGCGTACATCCGCACATCTGTCGGCTGCCTCGGGGAGCCGGCTTCAGCTCAGCCGCTTTCCCCCCCCCCCCCCCCCCCCA